>CAJHQQ010000043.1:0-340000 GCA_905132885.1 Moricandia moricandioides
CATCTGAATCGATTGCTTCGCAACTACCTGCACTACAACCTTTATGACCAAGCAGAGAAGTTCAGATCAAAAGCAACAAGATTTGAGGCACATTATTGGAACCAACAAGTTTAAATCATTGGTCAAACTAATAGAATTTTATATGTATAAAGTATTGTTTCAAGTGTATGGTTTTAATTTAACAAAAAAATGTTAAATTTATATTTTCACAAACACAAAAATCTATAAATTCATTAGATTTGATAATTTGATAAACTTTTAAAAATAATTTTAACTATTAGTTAATTAGAGCTATAAACTGTGTTTAGTATAATTATATATCAATATCTCTCAGTTCTACCCATATTTAAACAATTTGTCAAATATACCTACGAATTAGAAAATTAATAAAGTAAAATATCTCTCAGTTCTACCCATATTTAAACAATTTGTCAAATATACATACGAATTAGAAAATTAATAAAGTAACTATGTATTATATTGGTAGAAAAATAATGTGATAATTTGTTACCAACTTTGACAATTTTTTTTTCTTGCAATGAGAGGCAGAGAGAGACATAGAGAAAGAGAGATAGAAAGATTGTACAATTATGATTTCTTTTTTTTTTTCCTCAAAATGTTATATATAAAAACATAAATCAATGTACAAAGTCAATACACATAAAAAAAATTACAGCTATCTTAAGCCCAACCAATAGCACATCACATGATATGGCATAGAACAAAAAATCAATGAGCACAGTGGCAATACCTAAACAGAAGATACGGCTTTCTCATTAGCAAAGAAATCAGCAACCCACATGGGAGGATCCAAAGCGACATAGGATTGACCAAATCTTCGAATAGTGGCACTTTTAGCTATGAGAAATGATCCTCTGTTGGTATCAGAAGTCTCCACCTGAATCTTCCAACTAAGAATTATGTTCAAAATATTTAATAATATGGTACTGTCCACACGAAAAGATGGCCAGGCTTTTGGTCTTTCAAGGAAACCTGCAAACGTAGGTTCTTCCAGTCCAAAAACTATGTGGTTCAATCTATGAGTAATCATACTCTCAAAATCCCAAACAACACCACACATCTTTGCATCTTTGATGTTCTGAACTTTAAAGAAAGCACTTCTACTATGCCATCTCACTACACCTTCATGGTCTCTAACCAACCATGAACACCCTGCAATCTGAGAACTCTTAGCCCAGAAAACACCAACATTGCATTTAAACCAGTTCTCACTAGGCTTTGACCAAGTCATTATCAGTCTTCCATAGTCTTTTTTATCTTTCGCCTCCTCTTGAGCATTGAGCTGTTGAGACAAAAACCAGATACTTGTTTCTTCCTTTATCTTGGCAATGATGTCTCTTCCATCAAATTTCTTGCCTTCAAAAATAAACTTATTCATGTTCTTCCAAAGGAACCATAAAACCCACAGGAAGAGTATTCTAATTTCCAACGAGATCTTGATATTCTTGCTCATTTGGTATAGATAATGGAAATTGACATAGATAGACTCTTGATGGAAACCATTCTGCGGCATAGGAAATGATGACAATGCCCAAATTTGTCTAGCAACATGACATGTGAAATGAACATGATTGCTAGATTCTGGTTCCATCCCACAATATTGACAACGCATGTCAATTTTTATTCCTCTTCTTGATAGGGTGATAGCATCAGGAATAGAATCATTCAAAGTCCTCCAAAGAAACTCCTTAATCTTTGGTTCAGTACAAGCTAGCCACTTTTAGACAATTCACTGAGGGTTGAGACTT
Organism: Moricandia moricandioides; assembly: GCA_905132885.1. Classification (NCBI taxonomy): domain Eukaryota; kingdom Viridiplantae; phylum Streptophyta; class Magnoliopsida; order Brassicales; family Brassicaceae; genus Moricandia; species Moricandia moricandioides. The sequence continues at coordinate 1,770 of CAJHQQ010000043.1, forward strand.
TGCCTTATGTAACATTTTCTTCAGGTTTGAGTGACAAGCAAGCCAATATCCAGATTTTACCGTGTAATCACCAATTCTAGTGTGTAGCTAAGTCCAGAAATCATCCTGATCAGTGAGAGGCTTGATTTTCAAAATCGCCTTACTATCTTCCACAAAGAAAAGTTCATAGATTAACTGAGTCTTCCAACCACCAGTTTCATTATCAATAAGATCAGTTACCATAAGATCAAGGTTTATTAAAGGGTACTTCATCCAAGGACTAAATCTACCACCGAAATCACACCAAGGATCAATCCAAACTCATAAAGATTCTCCATTACCAACGTCCTTTCTGATTCCTTTCACCAACAAGTCTCTACCATGAAGAACACTTCTCCATCCATAAGAAGGCCTGGAACCTAAAACTGCGTCAATGATCGATCCATTTTCAAAGTATTTACTCTTCAAAACTCTGGCCATGAGATATTCTGGCTCCTGAATCATTTTCCATGAATGTTTTGCTAACAGAGCCTGATTGAAACTTTCTAAGTCCTTGAAACCTAAGCCACCAAGTTTCTTCGGGATACAAAGATTTTCCCACTTCAAACAATGAATCTTCCTTTTGTGTTCAAAAGAACTCCACCAGAACTCTGCCATTGCGGATGAAAGATTTTCAATGGTAGCTGCTACAATTGCTTCAGAGAGAGCTGCTGTCGGTACTGGAAGGCGAGCAGCCCTTCTAGCAATAGCAAACGGCCTACTTATAGCCTTTTCCATGGGAAGTTTAAAACAACCCATTTCATAAACTGGTAGTGCAAGAGCAACGACTGTTAACAATATTTCTTTTCCTCCAAGAGATAAACATCTTGCATACCAGCCTGACAGTTTGGATTTCAAATTAACTTGAATGTACTTTAGCAATTCAATATTGGACCCACTGAACATTCTGGCATACCAAGATATTTTCCACCTCCTCCTTCATCGAAAATACCAAGACAATTCAGAATGGAAACTTTCACTTGTTCTGAGATTCCAGACCCCAAAGTAATGGCTGATTTATCCAGATTTATAACCTGACCAATAGCGTCTCCATATTGATTCAGAACCTGTTGTAAGACCTCTGCTTCTACCACAGACGCTTTACAGATAAAGAGATAGTCATCCACAAACAAAAGGTCACTTATCGAAGGTCTATTTGAAGAGAATTTAATTCCAGAAATACAGTTTCTAGCTTCTGCCATCAGCAAGAGATGAGACAAACCTTCTGTGCACAAAAAAAATAGAGATGGAGATAAAGGGTCACCTTGCCGAAGACCCCTCTTAGGAAAAATCATACTGTGATGTTGATTATTAAGAAGCACTGAAAAGGTGACAGAAGAAATGCAATACATCACCCAATCAATCCACTTAGCATGGAAACCTAAAGCTTGGAGAAGACTTCTTATCTACTCCCACTCAACCCTATCATAAGCCTATGACATATCAGATTTCACTGCCATAAACTCATTGGAAATATGTTTTGACGTCTTGAGGCTGTGAACTATCTCATGTGCAATCAATATGTTATCAGAAATCAGTCTTTCAGGCACAAACACCGACTGGCAGGGAGATACAATCACATGAAGCAGCATTGCAGTCTTTTAACTAGAATCTTGGAAATGATTTTATAAAAGACTTATAGGCTGAAGATCAACCATCCGAGAAGGATTTGTTACCTTAGGAATGAGCCAAAGATGAGTATGGTTCCATTCTTTCGAAAAGAGACCACTGGCAAAAAATTCTTTAATTTCAGCTTTTACATGAAATCCAATGTCCTTCCAAAACTTTTGGAAGAAAAGACCAGTCATACCATCTGGACCATGTGCACTAGAAGGGTTGATCGAGAAAACAGCTTCTTCAATTTCTTCATCAGACACAACCTTAATTAGCTCCAAGTTCATATCACCAGAAACCCTTGGCGCAAAATCATCAAAAATTCCAGAAAACTCAGACGACTGAGAAGAACAAAAAGCTGTTGAAAATACGATGATGTTATTTCTCCTTTCGAACCTTCAGCTCTATTTTCAACTCCATTAGCATCTAGTAGCATAACAATCTCATTCTTTTTCCTAAAAGAATTTACTAAGGCGTGAAAGAATTTGGAGTTCTTGTCTCCTAGATTAAGCCACCTTTCGTTACTTCTTTGACTCCAAAAAGATTCTTCCTCCCAATAAGCTTTCATTAGTTCTTGTTTCAAGCAGATGATCTTATATCTTCTAGGAATTAACAAGGATTGTTCTTCCTCCAAATCCTCTTGAATCTTTGTGATTTTATCCAAAGCATTAAGTTTAAAATTCATCTTCCAATTACTTAGGGCCCTTCTGCAATTTCTTATTCTATCTGATACCGTACAAGCAATAGAACGAACTCTAGCAAACCAAGCTTTTAAGACTATCTCTTTCACATGAGGCTTATTCAGCAAGGGTTTATCAAACCTAAAATTCCCTCTTTACTTCTCGTAATAATTTATTAGGTTTATCAAAAAAAGTCTATGGTCTGATCCTCTTTTCTCTAGAAAAACCTGATTAGCCACCAGAAACAAATTACTCCATTTCAAATTAGCAAAACACCGATCCAATCTACATTGGATGCTATGTTTTTTGCTAGTACCACCGCAGGTGAATGGATCTCCACTACTCATGATCTCCTCCATTTTACAACTCCTAAGCATTTCATTAAACTCTGTAAATGCTGAGTTGCTTCTTTTAGGACCTCCCAACTTCTCACCATTATGTCTGATAGCATTGAAATCTCCAAACATGCACCATGCAAGATTTTTGTTACCTCCAATCCTTTGAATTCTTTCTCAAACTTTACTTATTCTACTCTCTACTGGATCTCCATAAACGCAACTTGCAAAAAATTCTTATCCCCCAAATGAACTTGAAGGTCAATTAGATTTCTATCTCCACTTAACACATCAACTGCCAAATAATTTTTTCAGAAAACTTCCATACCCTCACTTATCCCGATAGGATCTACAGTGAAAACTCGATAATATCCTAACCAGACTTGTATATCTACTAATACATTCCTAGTATGCATAGTTTCCATAATAAAGAGCACCTTAGGGAGATATTTTTTACGTATTTCAATAAGGCGGAGAATTGTCAAATCCTGAAACCGTCTCAGTCCTTGACAATTCCAAGACATTAGGCTCATTATGGATTGGACAGTCCCTCATTCGGGACTATCACTGAAACCTTTTGCCTTACGGCTTTGGAAGTTCCCTCCATCTCTTCAGACATCTTCCTTTTATCTAAATTCCCACTTCAATACCAGCCTTCTTGGTGATTGAATCTTTGTCAACCAAATCAACTGCTTTCTTTGGAGTTCTTTTACTTTTGCTGGGTCTTTTTCTAACAGCTTTCTGTTTTGGACTGATTCCAGAAGAAGTAGCTTCATGGAAGCCTCTCCTAAACACCATAGAATCCTCTTTAGGAGAAGCAGATCTAAAAGAAGAATCACTGTAATCTATTCCAAGCCTTTCCCACACCGGTAAAGGAGAAGCAAAAAACTCTAGGACCAGAATCAATTGCTGAAGCAAGCAGTTTAGGTCCTTGAAATATTCTGGGTTCAGAATGGATTGAAGATTTATCAGAGTCATAACCAAACACAATACCTTTCCCTTTGTTTAAATCTTTGGTAATAGAAGGAATAAGTTCAAGACTAAAAGCAGATTTTTGTAGAATCACATCCTTTTCAGCTTCACCAACAGATTTCTTGATTCTCTCTTCTCTAATCTTCCTTTCTTCACCATCAGACACAAGTAAATATTGCCTCATTCCTTCCAAAACTTCATATGCGATCTTTAGTCTTCCAGTATTTGTATTTATACGCACTTAAAACACCAAAAAGAAGATCTAATGACTTAAGAACAATATTTGGAGGTGGTTTTGAAATCAGTTTGCCAGATCTTCTTGCTTCTGCTAAAGCTTGTCTTTTCATAACTTCAATAGGACACAGATTTATCATGAGTTAATCTCTGGCAAGAATAACATCGCTTCTGAATCCTTTCATAGTGAAAGAATATCTTGGTAGATCCACCTTTAGGTAAGTTGATAATCTTCTCCTGCTTCAGTGGTTTAGAAACATCAAATCTTATCTTCACTCTTACATATTCTCTGCTTTGAGCTTTATCAGGATCAAAGGCCACCTCTGTTACTTGACCCACTAAATCTCCAACAGTCCAAATAGTTTTCTCAGTATAGTAATTCATAGGGATGTTTCTAATTTGAACCTATATTGGGATGAATTGCAAAGACTCAGCACCTTGACATTCAGACCATCTTTCCAGGACAATAGTCCATTCACTAAAAGTGTGAAACCCTTTTTCCAATACCTCTAGCAGATCATGTTCATACTTGAAAATAAACTGGAATTATTCCTTTGACAGTGCGATTCCTCTGACTTTTCCTTGCTTCTGCCATTTACGGGGAATATCCAGAATAAGACTAAACATCTTCTGTTCCTGAGGATTTAAAATCCTTCCAATCAGACTTAATTCATTCTTCTCACTTGAACAATATTCAGGCAAATCTGGCATATAACACGGTAAATCTTCTTCATCCAAAGACCAGGTCATAAGAGCCTTATCCATGGCCGACGACATCAGAAGCAGATTCTAGAAGAAATTTCACAAAAACCCAAGATTTAACTTCAAAATCACAGATAACAGATCTCAAATCGAGGCACACCCAGATCTCCTAAAAGATCTCACCACCTTTTGGAAAAGAAGAAACTGAGCCCTCTTCACAAGTAAACCAGACCTGGATCTGAAGTACCGTAGCTTGACCACTCACATGCAAAGCCGGAACTCTTTGATCCAAGATCACTTTTTAATCGCAAAATTTTTCTTTCTCTCTCTGTGAAACCATTCGTACAATTATGATTTATATTTTATGCTTCGTAAGTGAATATAATAGAACACAACACTATACTATTGTAACATTGCATGTCAGAGAGAAAGAGAGAGATTATACAATTACAATTCTATTATATAATTCTAAATAGAATATAGTATGATAATATTTTTCTTTTTAAATTCAAAACATGTAATATAAAAGAAAGCTATATATTTTTTTTATAAATAAAACTTTGAATAAGTGACTTTTAAACTGATAAAAATAATTAAAAGTCAGAGGTGGATATGATGAATGATAAATGGGAATTATACAAGTAACAACAACAAAAAAAATCCAAACCATCTCTATAATATATACATAACCATCATGACCAAGAAAAAATAAATCATACCAAACCATCCATGTAATTATACAAGTAACAACAATAAAAATCATTCCAAACCATCTTTACAATATATACAAAACCATCATGAGGAAGTAAAAATGAATCATACGGTATATAATCTCTTTTCCAAACAAACAATCCACCTCAAGCATATTTTAAAACAAAAAAAAATTCATTATCATTCATATCAATTCCATTTGAAGTTTTAACACACAAATAACAAAATATAACAATAATTATACAAATCAGAATAACAAAAAAATTATATCATGCGTGTATCGCGGATGACCCTAGTCTTATTATATAAAGTATACTTCTCTCTTCTCGTGCATCCATGTCATCAAATGAAGAATTTTGAACGCGACACGTGGTAGTGAAAAGTTAAAATCTCATTATTTCTTTCTCGGTGAGGAATTCTTTTGCTGGACTTTATTCGTGGGCTTGCTACGAACTGGTAGCCTTCTAAAATGATTCAACTTCTTTTACTAATCTAATAACGGGCTTGGAGCATCTTAGCCTTAATTAAAAACAGCTTTAAAAATTATCTCCACGAAAACACTAATATGTTAGGCCCCGCGACTTCTTCTTCTACATCTATCTTTAGCCGACTTATCATGTAATGACCCAAACTCATTATCCAGTCCACAAATTCAAATCCGTCAAGGCTCATGCCCAGTCGAAATGATCCAAGGTATTTTCTATGAATATTCACTCCCATCACTTTGTTTCTTCACCAAGCCATCAATAAAAATATTAGAGAGAGAGAGTGAGCTAAATGGGAGTGATAATTTTGCAGTGAGATATTCGCCGAAGCTCATCGCCGGAGCCGCCTCACCCCGTGACGGTGTCAAGCTCGCCACCACCCTTAACCACATGTAACCACCGGAAAAATCGCATGCATTAAGTTTAGTTTCGAGTACATTTAGTAAATCGACCATAACTTCTTAACCATTGGTAATGTTGTGCATGCAAGGCCACCATCGCATTCCTCTCGTCGATACAACGTCGTAGCCGCTAACCATGCCACAATCGGAGTCCAGGCGAAGCCACAAGCACCCCTGCAAGTTTTGTCATCCATGCGCTGTTGCCGTCCTCTACTACAGCTCTGCCGTCGTCTGTCGCTGCCGCCGGCAACCTTTCCGGTAAGCCACTTCTGCCCTCTGTCATCGCCGCCAGTGCCGTCATCGGTGACTCGGCCGAGTCGACCCGGTGAGTCAACTCGGTTGACCCGATAAACCGGTGGTCTGACTAGCTTAAATTAATTGCGAATTGGTTAAGATAAACCAGGCGTTTAAAATTAATTAGATTGCAGTTAGGTTAAACCGATTGATTTAATTAATTAATTGCGATTAAAGTAAACTGGTTGGTCCAATTGAAATCGAATCCGGTTAAGGAAAACCAGTTAGTTCAATTTGATTTCAATCTGGTCAAGGGTTGACCGGCTTGGGTTACAGTTGACCAGGTTGGCCTTTGACCAGCGGGTTGACTTTTCCGTAAGCACCCATTTTGGACCGTTCGAAAGACGTTATGGCTCAAATTTTTGATCCGATTTCAGATTTAGAGTATATTTGGGCAGCTGGAGTTTATAGACACCACTTTTCCACATTGTTAAGGTGAGGGCTATTCTCGTAATTTCTCGTACACGACTTAGGACCTTGAATAAATATAGTTTAGTTCTAGTATGTTCATTCTCTGTGAAATTGAGTCTGTTAGGAGTCTGCTTGTTTTAGTATTAGGTTTTGTTTTTAAACCGGATATAGGGTGTTAGATGGTTCAACATTGCTTGTTTCATTTATAATTTATATTATATACAAATATATATCGAATATTGCAGTGATAGGATATTAACCGACTAGGGAGACATAATTCTGTAGGTAGGCCGGCGACCAGTAGATTTGGTGTGGAGATGATGCGGCACAGCTTAGTCGACCTGTTGTGCCAAGACTTTGAGGTCGATAAATCGTCTACGGGCGTGTGGTACCGAGCACTTTCTCGGCGATGACTTTTGGCTTGTTAGTGGGCAGCGGGAGTGCATCCCGCTAGGACCATTGTTTGTTCTTTGGGTACTTTAGGTACTGTGTTTACAATGTGTTAGAATTAAATTATATTTATCAAGAGTGCTATGTTCGGGCTATGGATTTTGGGTTTAGCATCCCATACCTCACTGAGTGACTCCCCTATTACTCACCCCTTTTTCTTTCTCCCTTCAGGTGAGACTGCCGAGCAGGAGTGATTATATCGGATTTGGGCTTCTTGGTGCTATTTGGGCCTTTGGGCTTTTATCTATCATTTATGTTATTTCGTATTTCATACCTTTAGATGTTTATGTTATTTTTTGGATGTCCAGCATGGATGTGGAATTTTATGTATTTATATGTGGAGAATTCGGAGTTTATTATTTAATATTTTATTTTGTTGTTATTTTATGAAAAATGGGGTTTTAAACTTTCGGTATCAAAGCAGGTTCTGTCCCGGCTCCGAACTGATATAGCATCTGTCTGTTCGATATTACTCCTTCAAGTTTTCAGCAGAAGTTAACAATTTTTTCTTCTTTTCAGATGCCGCCAAAGAGAAGATCCAATCACGCCCAGATCGCTAGAGAGGCAGGAGCTAAGCATGAGCAGCCCATGGTTCCGGAGCTCGCTGCTCCACCGATTGATCTGGAGGCCATGAGGTAGATGGTTCACGAGGCAGTTCTGCAGATTTCTCGGGAGGCAGCCAGGCAAGCCGCCCAAGAGGCTGCCCGGGTGGCTGCACAGGAGGTTGCCCGTCATATGGTTGTAGCCCAATAGGGTCCTAAGGTTCAGATGCAGCAGGGTCGACAGGTTCAAATGTAGTAGGGTCCGCAAATTCAGGTCCAACAGATGCCACCATTTCAGGCTCATCAGATTCCCGATCAGTAGGTTCCCCTTCCTCAGGTTCCATTGCAGCATTTTCTAGCTCAGCAAATTTCTCAGTGTATTCAGGATCTACCACCACCGTGGCCTCAGATTTACCCGGGTTATGATGAGAGGTTCTACAGGCTGAGAGGTTCTACAGGCTGACATGTTAGATGAGAAACATGGATATGGAGCATTTTAGTGGGACAGTGAATGTTATAGATGCACATGATGGAAGCTAAGCCTGGAGCGAAAGTTGGAGATTATTGAGAGTTCACCAGAGTTGGCGCTCAGATTGACTATGCAATACTTGTGTGGAGATGCTCTTTATGGTGGGAGGGGATACGATTGAGTCACTTTGGCCCAGGGAGGCTTACCTTTGCAGATTTCATCAGGGATTTCGATAGGAAATACTATCCAAAGGAAGCTATGGATAGGTAGAAGAGTTATTTCGATCATGTAAGCCAGGGTGAGATGTATGTCAGGGAGTATGAGTGGAAGTTTAACCAACTCCGCAGATTTGCTGGAGGTGGGATTCCGGAGGATGACCTGATCATAAAGTTTTTGGTTGGGATGCGAGTGGATATTCAAAACATGTATCTTGTCGTCACTTATCACAAATTGGGATATTTGGTGGAGAAAGATGCTGAGCAGGAGGCAGGTCTGGCATAGGAGAAGATACTTGCTAAAGTAGTTCAAGTGAAGTCTGAAAAAGCTCCAGAGTCCTAGAGGAGAGCATGGGACAAGTCGGGATTACCGAGATGTCCTCGTTGCTATCACAGTCATAGTGGGAAATGTTTGAGGTCTCTTGCTTGCGGTAAGCTAGGACACATTGCGAAGTATTATCGGGTTAAGCCATTGGATAAGCCACCAGTCATGCAGATTGCAGCACCACCAGCGGCGAACCAGGTTTGTTTTGGCTGTAATCAGCCATGTCACTTCATCAAAGACTGCCCGAGGAGGGGTAGTACAGCACTTCCACCTCCATTGAAGCATCTAGACATTGGTCCACGTGTTTTTGTGGTTGGGGAACCCCAGGGAGCTGTGCCGATAGTGGGTATGTGTTCTTATCAAACATGTTGTGTTTGAGTATTTTTGTCTTTGTGGTTGATATATCCTATTTAGTACCAGTTTTAGGCCATGTTATGGACACTATTTAGGGTCTATTATGTGTGTCTAGGCTATGATTTAAGGTCTTTACAGGTCCATGTACGTTTTGGAGATATATGAAGATACTTGGAGCTTTTGGAGCATTTCGAGGAGAATAATCCGTAGCTGATCATTGAGAGAGTCGAAATACAAGATTGTCGTCGATCGACGGAACTATCTTGACATCAACCGAAGTTACATAACCGAGATAGATCGATGCTGACTACTTGCCATCGATCGATAACCAATTCGCAGACAGCCGATTTCAAGCCCAAGTTAGAGACAAAACACAAGATTACAAGTTTACCCCTCGACGAGTTTTGACCTAGATTTTAGGGTTTTATATTTAGACTTTATGTATGAGAAGAGCAGAGACAAGGCATACGTACAGATACGTACGGAGACGTAAGGTGATAGGTTCTTTAGTATTAGGGAGAAGATTCATAACTCCTTAGGGAGATTTGTATTGGAACCCCAATGTTTTATCTATGCATTATATTCAGATTATTATTCTTACTTTGATTATGTCTGAGTAGTTATCAACTAGATTTAGGGTTTATTAATGGTATTGATGGATTAGCCAAACAATAGAATTGTTAGGGTTATTATTAGATCTAGCAATATAATTGTGTTTATTGCTTGTGTTCTAGAGTAGCTAACTAGAACCATGATAATAAGATAGTTAGGGGCAGGCGAGAGCATGGTCTACTACCGGAATTGATCATGTTGAGCTAGGTTGCTAGAAACAAACGGGAGTTAATTTAGTTAATATAGTGAACTTATCGAATTAGGTCATAAAGTTTGACTCAATAAACCATCGATCGACGCATGATCATTGCCATCGATCGATGGTCATTCTCTGTCAACAAGCAAGAGCTGAGATATTGGACTTAGTAAATAGATTATACTCGTAGCGAGAGCTGGTCGTCTTTTACATTAGATATCGAGTTCTATGATTAATACCCTTAGCTTCTATCATCTATAATCCACTTGCATGAAACCCTAGATCTAGCATATTTACATTTACATCTAGTTAGTTTATTAGCATATTTTCATATTGCATCTACACTCTCTAATAAGGAACATTTCCTTAGACTGATTACTTATTACCAATATATATATATATATTCACCTAGCTTAACCTTAGGAATAAGAAATCTATTGTGTGCCATTGTTCTCTGTGGATTTCATCTATAAGTACTACACCTGATCTCTCTTGGCAAGAGTATTGTTTTGTGTTAGGATTAAGGGTTAATTTGATAGTTGATTTTTAGGATATTTATACCCTGCTAGAACAGTAAACATAACCATGTCAGTGGTTATTATGTGTAGTTAGTAAAATCTCATGTAGGATCGGTTTCGGTTGGAGGTGAGTCAGCTCACACCTTATTCGACACGGGAGCCTCTCACAGCTTTGTGAGTCCGCGTTTGGTTAAGACTTGGTCTTTTCAGGGTGTCTTTGAACCGAGGTCTAAGCATATTCAAACTGCTGGCACATAGAAGCTGAGAGCAGCTGGCATTCATCGCGACGTACAAGTTATGCTTGGAGGAGTTGATTGGCTCAGAGAATTTACAGAGATGGAGATGAGTTTCTATGATGTTATACTTGGGATGGATTGGTTGACACGACATCGAGTAGTCTTGGATTTCCTGGAGGCAAGTGTCAATATTCCTAGAGCAGAAGGGAATATTTTTTTTCAAGGGATTCAGACACATCGCTTAGTTCATATTGTCTCCATGTTGTGTGCTAAGAATTTATTAGAGAGAGGAGCATAGGGATTTTTGGGGACAATTTCGATGGTTAATGATGATGGTCAGGATGAGCTGCATGATATCCCAGTAGTTGCTGAGTTCGAGGATGTTTTTGAGGCTTTAAAGGGGCCACCACCAGTCAGAGGAGACATTCTTGGGATTGAGGTGGAACCAGGAGCAGCACCGGTTTCACGAGCTCCATAGCGGCTAGCACCACCAAAAATGGCGGAGTTGAAATAACAGTTGGAGGGGCTATTGAGTAAGAAATTTATCATGGGGAGCACCAGCACTGTTTGTGAAAAAAAAAAGACGGGAGTTTCAGACTTTGTATTGACTACAGAGGTTTGAAGAAAGTCCCCATCAAGAATAAGTATCCACTTCCACGTATCGACGAGTTGTTGGATCAGTTTCTGAGAGCTTCATGGTTTTCTAGGATTGACTTGGCATCAGGATACCACCAGATTGCAATAGCTGAGGGAGATGTGCGGAAGACAGCATTTCCGTACACGCTATGGACATTATGAGTTCGTATTTGGTGAGGACATTCCAACTGAACCGGAACCAGATCTAACCAAACCTGACATCCAAGACATGATCATTAAGATGTCTCAACCAGAAGCTGCCCAAGAAGTGTCCATGCCTATTGTGTTCAAGGGACCTATGACTAGACAAAGAGCTAAGATACTTCAGCATAAGTTTAATGAGAGCATGATGCTTGCCTTTGATCAATTTCAGGATAATCCAACTGAGGTTAAGCCCACTGGTGAAAAATCTGATCAAGAACCAAGTATCAAGAATGATGGACCAACCGAGAAGACAAAGACCCCAAGTGAAGACCTTTGGCCATTCATTCCGGATCAAACCCACAACAACTTGCTGATCATCAGCATTGAGGATCAGCACGTCTAGCATGCATTATGGACCAATCAAACCGACCCAAAGGTAAGAAGGTAAGCATTTAAATTCGCATTTCTAACGGTTTGATTGTTTTGCAGTTTCGGTCCTTTGGTTTTCTTTTTATTTGAATTTTATTCCCAAACTTTCTTAGTTGTCTTGCACGCCTATTAGGGTTTTCTTTTAGTCCAAAACATTTTATTATTCGCTTCAAATACCCTCGAAGGCACCACGGTAATGGACATCTATATAAGTCCCCTATAAACCGTTTGTACTCTTTTTGCGCATAATATTAAACTAAAACCTTTCCTTGTGAAAGTCCTAAGAGCTCTAGCAAGAACTCGCCTCCCTCCTCTTACCATGTGAGACCAGAACCTCCACGGTTTAGAGGATTATGTTGTATCACGAGACTCCCATCCCTCGTGTGGTGCACTTCATTCCCATCAAGTTACTTGTTACTCGGATCCATTGGAGATTAGATCTTCCTAATTGAATCAACCTGTGTAGATCGACTCAATCTATCTTTCCACGGGTCATACAGCCTTTGATAGCCTAGGCTTGTATAATTTCTGGTATCAGATCTGAAGTTCCTTCAGCATCAGGTCGTATATATCCTTCTCTCTTTTTATTTGCATTTGGTTTTTAATTTCATTTCTGTTTTGCATTCATAAATCAAAAAACCTATAAAAATCGTTTGTTCTTGTTTCATTTAGTTTCTGTCATTCATAATCTTATAAAAACCCATAAGAATCACTTGTTTCGTGCTGCATCTAGTTTATCTTCTCATCAAACTATAAAACCCATAAAAAAAATCGGTTTGTCATTTGTTGCATTTAGCTGTTTCATTTCTGTCCAAATCAAAAAAAAATCATAAAAAGTGTATTCATCATGTTCTTCATGTTGCTTTCCAGTTTATTGTTCCTAGATCCTTAGCTTCATTCAAAAAAAAATCATTAAAACTTGTTAGTTAAGTTGCATATCCGAGTTTTCCATTTTTGATCGAGTTTTCAAATTGGTTTTCTTTTCTGGTCAACTTGTGGGTTTCATTTTCTTTCTGGTCGACCATATTTTCTTTCCTTTTAAGTTTATTGCTAAATCATTTAGATTGTTAAGCTATTAAAAAAAAGAATAGGAAACATTCTAATCAAGTATCATCCATTCATCCATTGTTACCATTTTTTGTTTTGTTTACCTAAAAGTTCTAAGTACACCCTTGTTTCTTGCTAGGTGTTGTCCATATGGCCGCTATGGGAGATGATGTACAATCGGCCTTGATGCAAGCTATCCACGACCTACAAGATGAGATGAGAAATGTTAGGCAAGACATCAGCACAATCCGACAGGATTTGGGTGATAGGCTTACCCGGATCGAGCAATGACCAGTTCCTAGGCCCACCCGACGAGTTGACTTGGGGACGGCTCAAAACAATCCTTTCCCAACTGGAGCACCCCCCACGGAGGACTGGATTTCATATCCATGACAACCCCGGCCCTAGTACCAGGGACCAACGCCTAGAAGATGATCCCGGACCCCATCCTCAACCAAACCCAAGGAGAAATGAGGCTCCAGAAGACTATGGAGAAGAAGAAGAGGAGGATTACAACCCACCTCCACGAGCATGGCTTACTCAGACCCTCTACCAGAACCACATCAAATTAGAGGCACCTGCCTTTGCTGGAAAGGTGGACCCAGAGGCTTACCTTGATTGGAAGAAGAGGATGGATCACATCTTTGAGTACTACAACCATCCGGGTCCCACGAGAGTAGCCCTCGCTGTGGCTCAACTAACTGACAATGCCCTGATATGGTGGGACAGAGTCACCACGGACTGGAGGAGGAACCAACTAAGGCCACTTGAGTCTTGGATCGACATGAAGGATCTAATGCGCCAACGGTTTGTCCCACAACACTTCCATAGACACTTACAAAGGTGTTTCAGGACCCTTAGACAAGGGACTAATTCAGTGGAACAATACTATGAAGAGTTTAAGCGTTTGAGGAACCGAATTGGACTTAATGAGGATGAAGAATCCATTATGGTTCAGTTTGTGGATGGGCTAAATGACCGGATCAGTAGCAAGGTGGAAAGGCAGAAATACTTAGACTTTAAAAATCTATTCCACGTAGCCATTCAGGCCGAGCAGTCCATCAAGGAGAAGTCCACTAGGAATAAACCACAAGCTGCTTGGGGTTTAAGTAACAACTCCAAAAACTATCCAAAGAAAGTGGACAAGGGCAAGGGGATTGATATAGGCAATCAGAACAAGACCCGACCTACTGAGCCCAACAAAGACATCAGGACAGAACCTGGTAGGAGTACTAACCACCAACGTTCCAGAGACATCACTTGCTTCAAATGAAAAGGCCGAGGGCATATGGCAAGGGAGTGCCCAAACCAGAGTGTCATTTTGCTCACTGGTGAAGGATATGAGTCCCATGATGAAGATGATCCGATGTTCCAAAAAGAATTTGGTGAAATTGAGTATCCGGATGTGGGAGAAAGCTTGATGATCAGGCGGGTACTTAGTGTCCATGTGCAACCGGCTAAGACCATCCAAAGGGAGAACATATTCCACAGCCGATGTACCATCAGAGGAAATGTATGTAACCTAATCATTGATGGTGGGGCTTGCACTAATGCTGCTAGTGCCTAAATGGTAGATAAACTTGGCGTAGAAAAGACTAAGCATCCTCATCCGTATAGACTAAGGTGGCTAGATGATAAGGTTGAACTTCAAATTAATGAACAAGTGACCATTCAATTTAGCATTGGTAAGTACCAAAATGAAGTAGTTTGTGATGTAGTACCCATGCAAGTCAGACATGTTCTCTTAGGTAGACCGTGGCAATGGAATAGAGAAACTAAGCATAATGGTTGATCTAATATGTACACATTCATGCATGACAAGCGTAAGATTAGGTTAGCACATCTTACACCAGCACAAGTCCACGAATTACACTTACAAATGGTTAAGGAAAAAGAGAAATCTGTCAAGTCTAACTTTCTTATTAGGCCTAGCTATATCCAAAAGGCTGCTGCTACCAAACACACAATGCTACTAATGATCTTTAAGAAGCTTTTGAGTGCAGGTTATGATGAATTGACACTTCATCTGGAGGTTACTAAACTTCTTGACAGGTTCAAGGATGTGTTTCCCAAGGATATTCGACACGGCTTACAACCACATAGGGGCATAGAGCACCAAATAGATTTCATACCCGAAGCTGCCTTGCCAAACAAACCAGCCAATAGGGTAAACCCGGAGGAAACTAAGGAGCTAGAAAGGCAAGTCCAGGACCTATTAGATAAGGTATATGTTAGGGAAAGCCTTAGTCCTTGTGTCGTACCAGTATTGTTAGTACCC
The DNA here is from genome assembly GCA_905132885.1 of Moricandia moricandioides. NCBI lineage: Eukaryota > Viridiplantae > Streptophyta > Magnoliopsida > Brassicales > Brassicaceae > Moricandia > Moricandia moricandioides. The sequence continues at coordinate 17,078 of CAJHQQ010000043.1, forward strand.
AAGAAGGATGGGACATGGAGAATGTGTGTAGACTGCCGAGTCATAAAAACATCACCATTAAGTATAGACACCCCATACCACGCCTTGATGACATGTTAGATGACTTAAGTGGAGCCACAATATTCTCCAAGATAGACCTTAAGAGTGGGTACCACCAGGTTAGAATGAAGGAAGGTGATGAGTGGAAGACTGCCTTCAAGACCAAGCAAGGTCTTTATGAGTGGCTAGTGATGCCATTTGGACTCACCAATGCTCCCAGCACCTTCATGCGCCTCATGAACCATGTTCTTAGACCCTACATCAGTAAGTTTGTTGTGGTCTACTTTGATGACATTTTGATTTATAATACCACTTTATTTCAACATGTGACACACCTTGAGCAAGTACTAAAGACACTTCGGCAAGAACTTTATGCAAACCTCAAGAAGTGCACATTCTGCACTGATAAACTTGTTTTCCTAGGCTTTGTTTTGAGTTCACAGGGACTACAGGTGGTGGTCGGAACCAACCAACATCAGCCAAGTCCGGAGTTTCCATGGTTTAGCAAGCTTCTACAGGCGGTTTATTAAAGACTTCAGCAGTATAGCTGCACCTCTCACTGCTGTGGTGAATAAGAGTATTGGGTTCACATGGGAGAAGGCACAACAAGACGCCTTCCAAACATTGAAGGACCTCCTTATCCATGCACCAGTCCTAGTTCTCCCTGATTTCAACAAAACCTTTGAAGTGGAGTGTGATGCATCTGGAATTGGGATTGGGGCCGTGTTGACTCAAGGAGGGAAACCAGTGGCCTATTTCAGTGAGAAGTTGAGTGGTGCTACACTAAACTACCCAACGTATGACAAGGAGTTGTATGCACAGTGAGGGCATTGGAGACATGGCAGCACTACTTGCTGTCCAAGGAATTTGTAGTCCATACAGACCATGAGACATTGAAACACCTAAGGGGTCAGACCAACCTCAAGAAGCGACATGCTCGGTGGATGGAGTTCATAGAAACCTTCCCCTACATCATCAAGTACAAGAAAGGAAAGGACAACATTGTAGCTGATGCACTCTCAAGGAGACATGCCTTGATTGCCACAATGGAAGCCAAGGTGATGGGAATTGAATTCATTAAGGACCTAAATGGTGAAGACCCGGATCTTTCTGAGATCTATACTGGGTGTACCAAAGGACCCCATGGGAAGTTCTATCTACATGAAGGGTTTCTATTCAAAGGCAGAAGGCTATGCATTCTTTAGTGCTCATTGAGGGACTTAATCACCCGAGAAGCTCCTGGAGGAGGACTCATGGGACACTTTGGAGTGGATAAAACTTTGGTCGTGGTACGAGAACACTTCTACTGGCCTCACCTAAAGAAGACTATTGGATCCCATTGTGCAAGATGTGTGACTTGCAAGAAGGCCAAATCCAAGGTAGTTCAAGATAATCCAACCGAGGTTAAGCCAACTGGTGAACAAGCTGATCAAGAACCAAGTATCAAGAATGATGGACCAACTGAGAAGAGTAAGACCCAATTGAAGACCTTTGGCCATTCATTCCGGATCAAACCCACAACAACTTGCTGATCATCAGCACTGAGGATCAGTACGTCTAGCATGCAGTATGGACCAATCAAACCGACCCAAAGGTAAGAAGGTAAGCATTTAAATTCACTTTTCTAACGGTTTGATTGTTTTCAGTTTTGGTCCTTTTGTTTTATTTTTGTTTGAATTTTATTCCACTCTTGGTTGGCTTGCACTCTTATTAGGGTTTTCTTTTAGTCAAAAACTTTTTATTATTTGCTTCAAAGACCCTCAAAGGAACCACGGTAATGGACATTTATATAAGTCCCTTATAAACCGTTTGTACTCTTTTTACGCATGATATAAAACTAAAACCTTTCCTTGTGAAAACCCTAAGAGCTCTAGCAAGAACTCGCCTCCCTCCTCTTACCTTGTGAAACCAGAACCTCCACGGTTAAGAGGATTGTGTTGTATCATGAGACTCAAATCCCTCGTGTGGTGCACTTCATTCCCATCAAGTTACTTGTTACTCGGATCCATTGGATGATTAGATCTTCCCAACCGGATCAACCCTAGTGTAGATCGACTCAATATCTCTTGCCTCGGGTCATAAAGCCTTTGATAGCCTAGGCTTGTATCAGTAGTGATGCAATTTGGGTTGATGAACGCACCTGCAACATTCATGAAGCTTATGAATGATGTGTTTCGTGAGTATTTGGATAAGTGTGTGATTGTCTTTATCGACGATATCCTGGTTTATTCACGGAGTAGAGAAGAGCATGCCAAACATCTACGGATTATTTTGGGTAATCCTTGATAGCATCATTTGTTTGCTAAGCAGAGTAAGTGTAGTTTATGACAGAGGAAGATTGGATTTCTTGGTCATGTAGTTTCAGCAGCAGGAGTTGTTATAGACCCATGAAAGATTACCGCAATTTCAGTGTGGCTGACTCCTAAGAGTGCGACAGATTCATAGTTTTATCAGTTTGGCAGGGTACTACTGGAAGTTCGTCAATGGTTTTGCCAACATTGAAAAGCCGATGACAAATCTTAAGGGTAAGGACGTCAAGTTCGAGTGGACAAATGATTGCTCAGAGAGTTTCACTAAGTTGAAGCGAAAGTTGATACATACGCCAGTTTTGGTACTTCGGAGGCAAGGGATACCATATGAGGTTTACACTGATGCGCCAGGTACTGGATTGGGTTGTGTATTGATGCAGGAAGGTCATGTTATTTCATATGCATCACGTCAGTTGAGGCCTCACGAGATTAATTACTTTACACATGATTTGGAGTTAGCAGCAGTTGTATTTGCGTTGAAAATCTGGAGGTCGTACTTGTATGGGGAAAAGTTGAAGATCTTCACAGACCACAAGAGTTTAAAGTACATATTTACTCAGGCGGACTTGAATTTGAGGCATCACATATGGATTGAGTTGTTATCATACTATAATGTGGAGATCACTTATCATTCGGGTAAGGCTAATCAGGTAGCATATGCTTTAAGTAGGCGCATAAGTGATGTTTCAGGAACTAGAGAGGTTCAGGATTTTACTGGGATGCTCGCTAGTCTCAGGTTGTACGCCACTACTGTAGATGGAGAGACAACTGGCCTCGAGGTTGTAGAGCAGGCAGATTTGTTGTGGAGAGTGCACAAAGCCCAGGATGATGATGAGGCTTTGTGTAATCAGATCGAGATCGAGAGTATTGGATATGTTACAACTTCGAGGTTGGCGACTTAGTATTCCTGAAGTGGGGGAGCGACGTGAGATGGAACCATCAATGGTTCAAGAGACGGTGACGAAGGTTGAGATGCTCAAGGTTCGGCTTAAGGAAGCCCATGCCCGTCAGAAGAGTTATGAAGATAAGCGACGTAAGGATTTGGAGTTTGAGGTTGGCGACTTAGTATTCCTGAAAATGAAGACATTTTAGGGAGGATCTAAGACTCGAAAGCTAAAGAAACTTAAACTGAGGTTTATGGGACCGTATCCTATCTTGGAGCAGTTGCATACCGATTGAATTTATCACGAGAGTTAGCAGGCTTCCATGACGTGTTTTACGTGTCTGTTTCAACGAAAGTTGGGAGAGAGACAGGATTCAGGGAATGATGACCATGTTGGACAAGGTTCGTTGGGATAGAGACGCGATTCAGGAGGAGACTTGGGAGTCCGAGCGCCAAATGAGGATTGATTATCCAGAGCTTTTTCAGGATGTTGTTGGGGAGTCAGATGGTAACTCGAATTCGGGGTCGAATTCCTTATTAGCAAGGGAGAGTTGTAATGACCCAAACTCATTATCCAGCCCACAAAATCAAACCCGTCAAGGCCCAAGCCCAGTCGAAATGACACAAGTTATTTTCCATAAATACCCACTCCCATCACTTTGTTCTTCACCAAGCCATCAAAAAAATATTAGTGAGAGAGTGAGCTAAAAGGGAGTGATCATTTTGCAGTGAGAGAGTTTCTGGAGCTCGTCGCTGGAGCCGCCTCACCTGTGACGTGTTGAGTTCGCCACCACCGTTAACCGCAGGTAATCACCAGAAAAATTGTATGCATTAAGTATAGTTTCGAGCCCGTTTAGTAAATCGACAATAACTTCTTCACTGGAAATTTTGTGCATGAAAGGCTACTATCGTGTTCCTCTCATTGAGACGAAGCCGTAGCCGCCGATCACGCCGCAATCGGAGTCTGGACAAAGCTGCACTCGCCCCTGCAATTTTCATCGTCCGTGCGCATGTTGTAAACGCACCACCGCAGGAAATCGTCTCCGCCACCGCTTGCCGCCGCCTTCATCCACCGCAGCTACACCGTCGTCTGTCATCGCCGCTGATATAGTCTATTTATTACCAATTTTAGACCATGTTATAAACTCTATTTAGGGTCTGTTATGTGTGTCTAGGATATGTTTTTGAGGTATTTATAGGTCAAGGTATGTTTTGGAGATATGTGGAGATGCTTGGAGCTTTTGGCGAATTTGGAGAGGAATAATCTGTAGCTGATCATTGAAGTACGAGATTACCATCGATCGACTATACAACGTAGGCGTCGACCGATGTTACATGACCAAGATCGATCGATGTTTCACATCTGCCATCGATCGATGTCCAGTTCGCAGACAACCGACTTTCAAGCCCAAGTTAGAGATATGACACAAGATTACAAGATTACCCTTGGACGAGTTTTGACCTAGACTTTAGGGTTTTATATTTATAATTTATGTATTGCACCATAAAAAGTGTGCTTGTTTTCTTTTAGTTAGTGTTATCTAAGTGTGCTAGCATTTTCTAGTGTATTCTAAGTGTTCTTTGAAACCCCATTATTTTATCTATGTATTTTATTCAGATTATTCTTCTTACTTTAATTATGTATGAGTAATTGTGAACTAGGTTTAGGGTTTATCAATGGTACTGATGGATTAGCCAAACAATAGAATTGTTAAGGTCATTATTAGTTCTATTAATAGAATTGTGTTTATTACTTGTGTACTAGAGTAGCTAACTAGAACCCTGATAATAGGATAGTTAGGCGCAAGCGAGAGCATGGTCTACTACCGAAATCTATTCTGTTGAGCTAGGTTGCTAGAAACAAACGAGAGTTGATTTAGTCAATCTAGTGAACTTATCGAACTAGGTCATAACTCTTGATTCAAGAAACCGTCGATCGATGAAGGATCATTTCCATCGATCGACGGTCATTCTGTGTCAACAAGAGAGAGCTGAGACATTGGACTTGGTCAATAGATTAGGCGCGCATGCAAGAGATGGTGTCTTTTACATTAGATTTTGAGTTCTATGATTAAATACCTTTAACTTCTATCTACTATAATCCACTTGCCTGAACCCCTAAATCTAGCATATTTCCATATTTACATTACTAGCATATTTCCATATTTACATTACTAGCATATTTCCATATTTACATTACTAGCATATTTCCATATTTATATTATTAGCATATTTCCATATTGCATCTATACTTTCTTATAAGGAATATTTCCTTGACCTGATTACTTGCTACCAATATATATAGTTACCTAGCTTCGCCTTTAGAAATAACAAATCTATTATGTGCCTTTGTTCTCTGTGGATTCGATCCCTAAGTACTACACCCGATCTCTCTTGACAAGAGTATTATTGTATTGTGTGTTAGGATTAAGGGTTAATTTGACAGCTGTTTGTTTAAGATATTATTACCCCACTGAAACATAAAAACACACCCCACGTCAAATTTGGCGCCGTTAACGGGGAACATTGATCGCCATTAGATTTATTTTCTAGAAATTAGTCTAGGTTTGTTACTTTCAAGGTTACTGATTTTTCTTTTTCTTTTTTTTTCAGGTGTATGCAAAAGAGTACCAGGAGTAACAAAGGACAAGACTTACTGTTCTCTGACCCACAGCAACTCTAACGCACGATCCGCGAAGAAAGACGACAGGCATCGATCGACAACATACCTTCAGCATCGACCGATACATCTTTACGGACATCATCAACCGGCATCAGAACTCAACCATCGACCGATACCAGATCTCTAGCATCGACCGATATTGATCATATACCATCGATCATCAGCACCTCATCCGCATCGATCGACGACAACAGAGGAGTTCAGATGGTTGCGGCTATGATTGTGGTTCATAATGAGAATGGAGACTTGCATGACCTCAACGGTCATCTGCGTAATGCAGCAGGTCAAAGGATATACAATCAGGGGGCTACAATCCCTGAAGCAGAAGCAGACGCTGCAATATCTCAACCTGAAGCTAACGCCCAAGCAGCTCAAAAAACGCTGGCTGACTACAACTGTCCAGACCAGTACTACGCCAACAGATCAGGCATTCTTCCTCCAGCTTTTCAGAGGAACGATTTTGAGATCAAGCCCGCTTACTTCGGACTTGTAGCACAGACGCCTTACCATGGATTGCGACACGAGCACCCTATGGATCATCTAGAACGCTTTGAGGATCTAGTGACTGCTATTAAAGCCAAAGGAGTCCCTGGGGATTATCTTTTCTGTAAGCTCTTCAAGTACTCACCTGCTAAAGAAGCTTCATATTGGCTTAAGCAGCTACCACCAGGATCTCTGACATCCTGGACTGACAATAAGAACGCTTTCTTGCGAAACTTCTTTGATGACGCAAGAGGAGAAGATCTAAGGAGCAAGATTGCTACTTTTTCACAAGAGCCTTCAGAGTCTTTCAGAAACTCATGGATCAGATTCAAGTTATACCAGAGAGACTGTCCACATCATGGGTTCAACAAAGTCCAGCTTCTTAGCACTTTCTTCAGAGGTATTGAACTGCAGTATCAGATGGCTTTGGACACAGTTAGTGAAGGAAATTTCAGCACTAGGAGCCCTGAAGAAGCTACAAGATTGATTGAGAATCTGGCATCTAGCAACAGTACCAAGAACACAGAGTTTGAGAGGAAGAAATCAACTCCAACAATAAGCAAGGAGCAGACTAAAGAGGTAAAAGCAAAGCTGGATAGTGTCAAGAAGTTTTTCAGAAAACAGGTTACTTTTGCAGAGGTAGAAGCGATAGAGTCTGGAGACGATGAGAATGAAGAACAGGATGTGAACTACATTGATGGGAACGGTTTCCAGAGGCAAGGGAATCCAGGTTTCAGCAGGAATTCCTATGGTACTGGTCAAAGGAGTAACATTAATCAGAATTCACAGCGAAGACCCTCCAACAACGACAGAACATATGGATCTTCCTACTACCAGAATCCTCCTCCAGAAACTCAGGAAAACAAGATTGAAGCAATGGTTGATAAAGTCTTAGAGGGACAGCAGAAGATGATTGTGGATTTCAACGGAAAGATAGATGATCTGTACCTCAACCTCAACACCAAGTTCGAAAACCTCAGTACCCATGTGAAGAAGTTGGAGAATCAAGTGATTCAAACAAGTGAGACCATTAGGAGACATGAGAGCCTGATTAAGGAGAAGATGGAGACTGGGCAAAGGCACCACGTCAGTGCATTGATTGATGAGGATTTCTGGCAGGAAGTGAAACCCAAAGACATCAACTTTCGTGTGGAAAACTCTATATCACACGGCAATTCCCATCCTCATCGATCGACGCAGGACAACGAGCATCGACCGATGATGAAACCTACAGAATTGATAGCCTCATGTGAATCAACTAACATCGATCGACACAATTTTCACGACCTCGATCGATAGAAAGAAAAAGGAATCGATCGACACTCCATGCCTGGCATCGATCGACAGCGTGGAAACCCAGTCTGATTGCCCAACCTAAACGCAAGTTTGTTTGTGCGTCCCACGACAACAATTTCAGAAGAGAACACAGACACGTCTGAATCTACAGATCTTGATAGAGAAGACGAGGGACACTCAAGGAGGAGGCAAAAGATCCCAAAACATCTACGCAGAGAAGCCAATGAAAAAGAGATGGATGGCTTTGCTAAAAGAGTTTTTAAAATTCCTTTAGATATATCTTTTGATGATGCTTATTATACTAACAGATTGTGGATGTTTTTCAGGGAAACAAGGGAAACAGATGATGACATAGAAACCATGTTCAATCACCTCAGAGAGAAGAGGAAGCAGAGAACCTGTTTGAAAAAGAAAAGTGATCTTGGGAAGTTTGTGATTCCATGCTTCATCAAAGGAAAAAAATACCCTAACGCCCTCTGCAACACTGGATCTTCAGTGACATTATGCCAAAGTCTATGGCAGAGGAGCTGAACCTAAGAGTGGAACCCCCAATGATTCGTTCACATTTGTAGACTGCTCAAGAGTGAACTCGGGAGGGATGGTAAAGGACGTTCCAGTGCAGATTAACAACACCTTAGTCCCAGTAGACTTTCATGTGATGGACATCAAGATAGATTGGAACTCTTCGCTACTACTTGGGAGAGCATTTATGGCTACTGTGGGAGCCATATGCGACATGCAGTTAAATAGGTTGTATCTATCTCTAATTGATAAAATATCTTTTATGAACCTGTTAAAAATAAGAACAAGGCTACCCTGATCAAATTGTGTAATGATGTAGAGCTTGTGGCCACATGTTTCTGCCATTACGAGTGTAATGAGGAAACGACAGATGGAGCATCGATCGACACCCAACCCATAGAATCGATCGACAGTCTTGCACATCAGCAATCGATCGACACCCACCCTTCAACATCGATCGACACCCATACCCCATAACCGATCCACACCCACCATGCTGATTCTGATTACAACCCAGCCTACCTCGAATACGATGAAGACTACAGAGAAGAAGAGTTGATCGAGTACCGAGGGCTTACTATAGAAGAGGCTAGAGTTTTTCATGTTTCCCATGAACAGGGGAAATCGACATCGATCGACGGGAACAATACACCATCGATCGATATTGACCACGAAGCAGAACCCGAACATGATTCAGAAGAAGAACACAAAACAGAAGCTGGTTATCTACAACCAGATGATTTCGGTATTATGAGAGGTCTAGTAGGTCACGCAAGAGCTATGGATGACAGAATTCTAAACGTCACGAAGGAGGATGTAGCAGATATACTTGTGATGTGATCATGGACCGGATCACTAAGGAGAACAAGGAGAGTCTAGATGAGCCACATGAAGCCACATTGCACCAGCAGCCTGGTGATGATGCTCTAGCCATTCCTGAAGGTCCCATGACTTGTTCCAGAGTCAAGAAGCTCAAAGAGAATGTTGTTGGATTACTCACTTCACATCCACAACAAGAAAGTCTTGGACAAGGTCTGATCCGAGATGTCTTGATCACCATTCAAGCCATCTCTACATCAAGTTGAGTTAGTGTCTAGGCAAGACATGGGGTGCGTGCTCTTTTCCTTGCTTTTGGTTTTGTCCCATGAGGTTTTCCGGAGGAAGGTTTTTAACGAGGCCACAACTTGTCTTCACATCACTTAGGCCCTATCTCGGTCCAAGGCTAAAGAAGTTTACATTTTCATTTCATTTTAAGCTTATGTTAAACTTAAACTATAGTTTCCTTTTCTTGCTTATGTCTGAAACCCTAGAGAACATGTTCTCTGGTTTCTCCTTATTTAAATGGGTCTCTAAACCCTATTGTAATCATCCATCTTTTAATCAACAAGTTATCTTTTCTCCTTGACGGCTCTCTCTCTAGAAAGTGTGTCGAGTCTGGTGTGTAATATCCAGAGACCTAAGGGTGTCTAATTTGGTGTGTCATATCCGAGTTATTCATCTAGGAGTATCAAGAGATCATCCATCCCTCTTGTGTCACCATTCAATCCACAAACCTTGAAGAACTTGAGTCCCTGATTCGTTCTTGCAAGGATCTATCCATTCCCATCAACCAAAGAGCATCCTAGGGACGCATCAAGTGGTATCAGAGCAACTTTGGTTGGGAAGTACTCGTTTTCTCTCTTGTTTCTTTTTGTTTCATCCGTGTTTCATCTCTATCATCTTGAATAAGCAGTAGAACTAATCTGATTAGGGCTGCTCGAGTTTCATAATAGATTAGACAAGGATTCATAAACTTTCCTTTTTGGTTTTTGCGGAAGCCCTAGAGAGAGAGAAACCCTAGCCGCATGTCCTTACCTTTGTCGATCACTTTGTTCATCTGTTTAACTTGTTAATCACCTTGAACACGAGTAGATTAAGGTTGTTAGGGTGCTAGAAAACCTTAGAGAAGAATAGAAAAAGTTTAGAGGTTTTTCCTTTTTGCTTGGTAGGCAGAAACCCTTTCCTTTTAACCTAGCCGATTTCTCCTTTTTGCTTTTGTCTTGCAAAACAAGCTTGTTTTCTTTTTCCTTTTTGCTTATCTTGTACCTAGAAACCTTTTACTGGTTGTTTTGTTTACCTTTGTGCAGGAAGCATGGTCTCCGAGTCTGAAGAAGAAGCTGAACTCGTCAGGAAGAACAAGCTTCTCATGGAGGCTATGTCGGCTCAACTCAACCAGAACATGGTGGCAACCATGACCGAGATGATGAGGACCAACCTCAATGACATCCGGAGAGAGCTCAGAGAAGACATCAGGAGAGCTACTAGTCAATTGCCAAACCGAGAGACTAGGAGAGAAGAGAGACCTCATGCAACTCGCCAAGAGCATGATGGTTATGAGGAGACTGACAATGAGTATGAACACCTCAGTTCATCCTCAAGGCTAAGCCAAAGAAGACATAGGCGTGTCCAAGAGAGAAGGATGAACCAGGGAGATGAGCTTGCTGGTCTGAAGATCAAGATACCCCCATTCCATGGCAAAGCTGATCCGGATGCCTACCTTGAGTGGGAGAAGAAGATTGAGTTAGTCTTTCAGTGTAAGCAGTACACAAACCACAAGAAGATTCAGATTGCTGCCACTGAGTTCTATGACTATGCTCTAAGTTGGTGGGATCAGTACATCACAACTCGTAGGAGGAATGGAGAGGAACCAGTTGAGACTTGGACCGAGATGAAGTCTATCATGCGCAAGAGGTTTGTTCCAAGCCATTACCACAGAGACTTGCACCACCGGCTGAGGAAACTTACCCAAGGATCAAGATCAGTGGAGGAGTATTACCAGGAGATGGAGTTGCTCATGCTAAGGGCTAGCATATCAGAAGATAGATAAGCAACCATGTCAAGGTTCCTATGTGGTTTAAACCGAGAGATACAAGACAATGTTGAGATGCAACATTATGTGGAGCTTGAAGAGATGCTACACAAGGCTATTCTTGTGGAGCAACAGCTCAAGAGGAAGGGACATTCACGCAACCACTATGGCTCTAACCGATTACACAATACCAAGGAAGAGAAGTCACCTTATACTAAGGAGTCTAAACCGTTCCAGAAGGATCACAAGTCCTATCCAAGAGAAGAGACCAAACCAAGCAGTGCTCTTGACAAGGGCAAAGGCAAGGTTGAAGCTTCTAGTTCCAGAGCTCGTGATGTCAAGTGTTTCAAGTGCCAAGGAAGAGGTCATTATGCCAATGAATGTACCAACAAGAGAGTCATGATCTTGCTGGAAAATGGAGAGTATGCCTCAGAAGATGACAACACCGAGTCTGACCAAGAAGACACTGAAGAAGAACATGAAGAAGGACCAGTCCAGGGGAAGCTTTTAGTAGCAAGAAGGCTTCTAAGCTTGCAAAACAAGCCTGAGGAGCTGGAGCAGCGTGAGAACCTTTTCTACACCCGGTGCTTGGTCCAAGGAAAAGTGTGCAGCCTCATTGTTGATGGAGGTAGCTGTGTGAATGCTGCGAGTGAAACCATGGTCCAGAAGTTGGGATTGAAGGTTCAGAAACATCCCAAACCTTACCGGTTACAATGGCTGAATGAAGAAGACACCATGAAGGTTTCAAGTCAAGTCCTTATTCCCTTAGCCATTGGGAGATATGAAGATTAAGTCTTGTGTGATGTGTTGCCTATGGAAGCTGGTCACATACTTCTTGGAAGACCTTGGCAATCTGATCGCCGAGTTATCCATGATGGCTTCACCAACAAGCACTCCTTTGAGTTCAAGGTACGCAAGACCACCCTGGTTCCCTTGACACCCAAGGAAGTACAACAAGATCAGATTCAACTCCACAAGAAGAAGGAGATTGATCTAAAACCGGCTGGAACTAAGCAGCCAAACGTCTATGCTAACATGGGTGATATCAAAAGAACTCTCAACTCTAAACAATCTGCTATCTTACTTGTGTTTAAAGAAACTCTTTTGAACTTAACAGATTCTACACAGGTGTATCCGAGTGAAATGGTTTCTCTTTTGCAGGAGTTTCAAGATGTATTTCCAGAAGACAATCCCATTGGTTTACCACCTTTGAGAGGGATTGAGCACCAGATAGACTTTGTTCCAGGATCTACACTTCCAAACCGTCCAGCATACAGAACCAACCCGGTTGAGACCAAGGAGTTGCAAAGACAAGTAGAGGAACTCATGGAGAAGGGCTATATCCGAGAGAGTTTGAGCCCATGTGCTGTACCAGTGCTCCTAGTGCCTAAGAAAGATGGTACATGGCGTATGTGTGTTGATTGTAGATCAATCAACAACATCACAGTGAAGTATCGCCACCCTATCCCTAGACTTGATGATATGCTTGATGAGTTACATGGTTCTTGCATCTTTTCTAAGATAGATTTAAAAAGTGGTTATCATCAGATTAGGATGAAAGAAGGAGATGAATGGAAGACTGCATTCAAAACTAAACATGGATTATATGAGTGGTTAGTTATGCCATTTGGATTAACCAATGCACCTAGTACATTCATGAGGTTAATGAATCATGTTCTTAGATCATTCATAGGCATTTCTGTTGTAGTATACTTTGATGACATCTTAGTATATAGCAAGAACTTAGAAGAACATCTAGATCATCTTAGGGCTGTCCTGAATGTTTTACCTTTTGAGATTGTTTATGGGTTCAATCCCACCTCTCCTTTGGATCTAATGCCTTTACCTGAGTGTGAAAGGATCAGTCTAGATGGCAAGAAGAAAGCAGAGATGGTCCAACGAATCCATGAGAAGGCTAGACAAAACATTGAGCAGAAAACCAAGCTTTATGAGAAGCAAGCTAACAAGGGGAGACGTGTGAGAACTTTTGAAGTTGGTGACCAAGTTTGGTTGCACCTGAGGAAGGATAGGTTCCCCAACGAGAGGAAGTCCAAGCTGATTCCAAGGGTTGATGGACACTTCGAGATCATCCACAAGATCAATGACAATGCCTACAAACTTGATCTCCAAGGTAAGTATGATGTATCAATTAGCTTCAATGTCACTGACTTGGCTCCTTTTGCTGTAGATGAGCCTGATTTGAGGAAAAATCCTTTTCAAGAGGGAGGGGATGATGTGATCATGGACCGGATCACTAAGGAGAACAAGGAGAGTCTAGATGAGCCACATGAAGCCACATTGCACCAGCAGCCTGGTGATGATGCTCTAGCCATTCCTGAAGGTCCCATGACTCGTTCCAGAGTCAAGAAGCTCAAAGAGAATGTTGTTGGATTACTCACTTCACATCCACAACAAGAAAGTCTTGGACAAGGTCTGATCCGAGATGTCTTGATCACCATTCAAGCCATCTCTACATCAAGCTGAGTTAGTGTCTAGGCAAGACATGGGGTGCGTGCTCTTTTCCTTGCTTTTGGTTTTGTCCCATGAGGTTTTCCGGAGGAAGGTTTTTAACGAGGCCACAACTTGTCTTCACATCACTTAGGCCCTATCTCGGTCCAAGTCTAAAGAAGTTTACATTTTCATTTCATTTTAAGCTTATGTTAAACTTAAACTATAGTTTCCTTTTCTTGCTTATGTCCGAAACCCTAGAGAGCATGTTCTCTGGTTTCTCCTTATTTAAATGGGTCTCTAAACCCTATTGTAATCATCCATCTTTTAATCAACAAGTTATCTTTTCTCCTTGACGGCTCTCTCTCTAGAAAGTGTGTCGAGTTTGGTGTGTAATATCCAGAGACCTAAGGGTGTCTAATTTGGTGTGTCATATCCGAGTTATTCATCTAAGAGTATCAAGAGATCTTCCATCCCTCTTGTGTCACCATTCAATCCACAAACCTTGAAGAACTTGAGTCCCTGATTCGTTCTTGCAAGGATCTATCCATTCCCATCAACCAAAGAGCATCCTAGGGACGCATCAACTTGCAATGGCCAATGGAGCTGGAAACCTTTTTGGGAACCGGTCTGATCACTGAGCATCGATCGACAATAACCGTAGAACATCGGTCGACACCAAGCGGGCATACCAAGGATACGGTGAACCTGGCTGGATAATGAACGCGAGAGTAGAAACAGAAGTTGGTTATCTCAGAACCGATGAGTTTGGAATTTTCATGGATGTAGAAGGACGTGCACGAGATATTTATGGGAGAATTCTAACTCTACCGAAGAAAGATGCAGCAGACGCCCTTGTCATGGTTGGAAGATCAGGAAATTTCTTTGGACAACCGCAACAACCATCGATCGACGCACATGTACCAGCATCAATCGACAACACGGAGCAGAAGCAAGAGACATACAACAGAGCAGAGATTGATGATATTGTGCATGCTATCTACCAAGCTCAGAAGATGTCAACGGATGAATTCTATATGAGTCTTGATGACGTTTACTATCCTATAGATAAATGCCTCACGAATTTGACTACACGCATGGATGAGATGAAGCAAGACACGGATACTTTTCAGAGACAGCATGCGAGTAGACCCGATGGAGTGACATCGATCGACGGCAACACATTGCCATCCATCGATACTGAGTTCGACAGAGAGAAGTTTGCAGCAGAACGCTACTTAGAAGAAAGGTTCTCTGATATTGCTTTTTCTCAGTACCTTATGAAAGAAGATGTTTCTCAGCAACTAGAGGAAATGTCAGACACTATAGCTGCCAGACTTAGAATGCTCCAGCGCAGTATTGAAAATCTACAAAGAAGAATGCATTCACTGGAGGTCACTAAGGAGATCATCAAGAACGAGAAAATAAGAGGAGATGAGGCAATCATAAACTTCATTGGTACATGGTTTCAGAAGAGCAACGAAGATGTAGCCACTTGTTTTCCAAGTGTTGATCAACCTCTTTTCTAGTCAGAGCATTCACAAAGTTTTAATTAGTTTTTATTCTTCATTTATTACTAATTTTTGTATTTATTTATTTCAGATTATTAAAAAAAACGAGGAAGACAATCTGCATAGAGCATCGACCGACACTTGATCACTGCTGATCGACGGAGTAAGCAACGCATCGATCGATAGGCACTTAACTGTTTCGATCGACGGTCACCATCAGCGAGCAGGTGTATCAGTTTTTCTTTGTTAAATTTAGTCCTTATGATTTATTTCTTCCCCAATCTCTGACTGTATAACACTGACGATAGTGTTGTTTAAGTCTGGGGGAGGTATTACTGATATTGTGTTTTATTTTAAGTTTTATAAGAAATAGGAACTTTCCGGTTTAACATCGATCGACACCCATATCTCACCGTCGATGGACGCTCTCTTACAGAGAGAGGTATCGAGTTCTATACTTAAGCTAATTACTTATGATTTAACTTTTTCTATCCAATCTGGGGCGGATTACACTGGGGACAGTGTAATTTAAGTCTAGGGGAGGTTCACTAATGCTATTTGATTGTTTTTTACTGTTATTTATATCTATATAAGTTATTTTGAAAAAAAAAAGTTTTATTGAGTCAAGAAGGAGACTATGATCTAGATTTATTATTGACTAACCATACTATAAGCACCATTCTTAGAAGGTTATTTGCAGAGTTTGCTAGAGATACCAAAGTGGATCATCCTGCCACTATATCACACTTGCTTAGAAAGTTTGGAGGAACCGAAGCTGATTTCCAACACTAATCCTGACATTATTTGCTTGATTTGGGATTTGGTATACATTGGATCGATTTCCTTCTGCAAGTCTGGAAGGTAAAAGTCTGTGTGCTTTTGATTCCCCTCTCTCTCCCCTTCTGAGTAAAAAAGGAATCGAACAAGATTTGGTGGCTACAACCATTAAAGCTTGATTCATATGATCCTAGAAAGAGATAAAAAGGTCAAAAGGAAGTGAACAGGATCTGGTGGCAAAAACCATTAGGGCTTGATTCATGGAAGCCTATCCAAATATCTCAGTCAATTAAAAAAATAAAATGATACCCTCAAAAGAAGGGAGACATTGACTGAGAAGAAGTGAGAAGAGAGAGAGGAAAGGAATCAGAGAAGGCTGCATGTGTGTTCAGATACTTGCAGAGGTAAGAGTCCATGTGTCCCTTGATCGATACTCCCAAGGTAAAGTCTGCACTTTTATTTTATGCAAAGAAATGAAATCAGTAGAGGGGCGAGTCATACTAGTATTTGCTAAGTTGTTGGTAGAATGAATTTGGTTGCTATACTAGGAATCCTAGGGTATATAAAGTTTCTCTGTGATTGACTTGATAGGATGTGGTTGCAATAAAGTAAGGTGACAGTTATACTTAGACAATATGTGAGTCTTGCTTTTCAAAACATCTTCCACAACTTATTTGCTTTAGGACAAGCAAAAGGTTAAGTCTGGGGGAGTTGATATAGCCTATTTATTACCAGTTTTAGACCATGTTATAGACTCTATTTAGGGTATATTATGTGTGTCTAAGCTATGTTTTGAGGTCTTTACAGGTCCAGGTACGTTTTGGAGATACTTGGAGCTTTTGGAGAATTTGGAGAGGAATAATCCGTAGCTGATCATTGAAGTATGAGATTACCATCGATCGACGATACAACGTAAGCATCGACCGATGTTACATGACCAAGATCGATCGATGCTTCACATCTGCCATCGATCGATGTCCAGTTCGCAGATAGCCGACTTTCAAGCCCAAGTTAGAGATATGACACAAGATTACGAGATTACACTTTGACGAGTTTTGACCTAGACATTAGGGTTTTATATTTATACTTTATGTATTGCACCATAAAAAGTGTTCTTGTTTTCTTTTAGTTAGTGTTATCTAAGTGTGCTAGCATTTGCTAGTGTATTCTAAGTGTTTTTTGAAACCCCATTGTTTTATCTATGCATTTCATTCAGATTATTCTTCTTACTTTAATTATGTCTAAGTAATTGTCAATTAGGTTTAGGGTTTATCAATGGTACTGATGAATTAGCCAAACAATAGAATTGTTAAGGTCATTATTAGATTTATTAATAGAATTGTGTTTATTGCTTGTGTTCTAGAGTAACTAACTAGAACCCTGATAATAGGATAGTTAGGCGCAAGCGAGAGCATGGTCTACTACCGGAATCTATTATGTTGAGCTAGGTTACTAGAAACAAACGAGAGTTGATTTAGTCAATCTAGTGAACTTATCGAACTAGGTCATAACGCTTGATTCAAGAAACTGTTGATCGACGCAGGATCATTGCCATCGATCGACGGTCATTCCGTGTCAACAAGTGAGAGCTGACACATTGGACTTGGTCAATAGATTAGGCGCGCATGCGAGAGCTGGTGTCTTTTACATTAGATTTCGAGTTCTATGATTAAATACATTTAACTTCTATATACTATAATCCACTTGCCTGAAACCCTAGATCTAGCATATTTCCATATTTACATTACTAGCATATTTCCATATTTATATTATTAGCATATTTCCATATTGCATTTATACCTTTTAATAAGGAATATTTCCTTGGCCTGATTACTTTCTACAAATATATATAGTTACCTAGCTTAGCCTTTAGAAATAAGAAATCTATTGTGTGCTTTTTTTCTCTATGGATTCGATCCCTAAGTACTACACCCGGTCTCTCTTGACAAGAGTATTATTGTATTGTGTGTTAGGATTAAGGGTTAATTTGACAGCTGTTTGTTTAGGATATTATTACCCTACTGAAACATAAAAACACACCCCACGTCAGCCGCCAACAAACTTTCCAGTAAGCCACCGTCGCCGTCGCTAGTGACTCGGCCAACTAGGCCGAGTCAACTTGGTGAGTCAACTCGGTTGACCCAGTAAACCGGTGGTATGAATTGTTTAAATTAATTTCGAATCATTTAGGATAAATCGGGCGGTTAAAATTAATTAGATTTTGGTTAGGTTAAAGCGGTTAATTTAATTAATTAATTGCGGTTAAAGAAAACCGATTGGTTCAATTTGATTTCAATCTGGTCAAGGGTTGAACGGCTTGGGTTAGAGTTGACCAGGTTGGCCTTTGACCAGCGGGTTGACTTTTCCGTATACACCCGTTTTTGACCGTTCGAAGGGCATTCTGACTCGAAATTTCGATTTGATTTCAGATTTGGAGTCTATTTGGGCAGATGGAGTTTATATGCACCACTTTTCCACATTGTTAAGGTGAGGGCTATTCTCGTACATGGCTTAGGACCTTGAATAAATATAGTTTAGTTCTAATATGTTTCGTCTCTGTGAAATTGAGTTTGTGTGGAGTTTGCTTGTTTTAGTATTAGGTTATGTGCTTAAATCGGATAAAGGGTGTTAGATGGTTCAATATTGTTTGTTTCATTTATAATTGATATTATATACAAATATATATCGACTATTGCGGTGATAGGATATTATCCGACTGCGGAGACTTAATTATGTAGGTTGGCCCACTACGTCCTCATTAAATTTACTCATAAACCTCCTCGGTTATTACCAGTTTCTTATCCTATAAATAGGGATGAAGTGGACACCAAATCTCATGCCCTCTCCACTTCTAAGCTTTCTTTGCTTTCTTTTTCATACGAACTCGGGTGACAATAATGTCTGTTTCTGATCTCATGCTTTCTGAGTTGAAGAGCTGTTGTACGCAGACAGTTATTACTTGTCTTCGTTTTTGGGATGCAAAGAATGTGAAAAAGGAGTCCAGCACGAGCTTCCAAATTTCAATTGTATTCACCAAGCTAACCAACTTCGTAGAGGTTAAGGAGACCATTAATCAAATCCCGACTGAGATGTTTAGGTTATGCAGTTTCAAAAAATTCAGGGCGCTGGCTAACACAAACACTAAGTTACGAGGACTATTTTTTTTGTTTGCTAAAATAAGGTTTGTGTTAAGAAAAGAATGGGGAACTTGTAATCTCTTATTCATAATCGATGGTGCCCTTTATATATATCGAGTTACAATAGACCGTCGTTAGATAAATGGAAAGATAACTTTCCTAGATAAACATAGAAAAGGTAAACATTATCCAACAAGGAAAAGGAAAGTCTTGGTTGATCCTTATCCATCCATGGCCGATGGAATATTCCTTTTGGTCGACTATGATTCCTTTCTGGTCGGAGCAATCTTATCCCTTGGTCGAATCTGGTTTAGTCTAATCCTCATGGTTATTGCATCCACATCAAATGATTCATAACAGTCCCCCTTGGATGTTATAACCATATAGAGCTCATAATATGTTTGGTATGTTGCCTCGTTAAAACCTAACCTGTAAAACCCTTTTGGGATAAAACCATAGTTAGGAAAAAGAGTACAACCGTATTACTCCCCCTGATGAATGCACCACTATAGATCTTTCAATCTCCTCATTCCGATCTGATGAATGAGTTTCCTTAGTGTTGATGTCGGCAGTGCTTTAGTGAATAGGTCAGCTGAATTCTCACTTGAACGTACTTGAACCACTTGGACCTCTTTAGCTTTCTGCAACTCGTGGGTGAAGAAGAACTTTGGCAATATGTGCTTTGTCCGATCTCCTTTGATATAACCATCTTTGAGCTGAGCAATGCAAGCTGCATTGTCTTCATACATCACGGTCGGTTCTTTGTCTTCAGTCATCCCACAATCATCACGGATGTGTTGAGTCATTGATCTCAACCAAACACACTCACGGCTTGCCTCATGGATAGCCAAAATCTTGGCATGGTTGGAAGAAGTGGCCGAGATGGTTTTCTTCATAAAACGCCATGAAATGGTCGTGCCACCATGCGTGAAAACATAGCCCGTCTGCGACCTTGCATTGTGTGGATCTGATAGATAACCTGCATCAGCAAAACCAACTAAAGATTCTTTGTTATGGTTAGTGTAAAACAAACCTAAATCTTTAGTCCCTTTTAAATAACGCAGAAGGTGTTTAATCCTGTCCCATTGCCTTTTGATCGGATTGGAACTAAACCTGGACAAGAGGTTTACAACAAAGGATATGTCTGGCCGTGTATGGGTTGCCAAATACATCAAGGCACCAATGGCACTGAGATATGGCACTTCGGGACCAAGGACATCCTCACCGTCCATCTTTGGACGAAATGGGTCAGTGTCCGGGCCGAGTGACCTCACGACCATAGGGCTTGTCAATGGGTGAGCCTCGGCCATATTAAATCTCTTGAGTATCTTTTCTGTGTATGCCATTTGATGCACAAGAATTCTATCATTTGTATACTCAAGTTGTAATCCCAAAGAGAATTTTGTTTTGCCTAGGTCTTTCATTTTGAATTCTTTCTTTAGATATTCGACTGTTTGGGCGATCTCACCAGAGGTTCCAACGATGTTTAAATCATCTACATACACTGCTATAATCACAAAGCCCTTATTATCAAACTTCTTTATGAAGATGCATGGACTGATAGGATCATTTATGTATCCTTCTTTCACTAGGTACTCACTTCACCGATTGTACCACGTCCGGTCGGATTGTTTAAGTCCATATAGTGATTTGTTTAGTTTGATGCAGTGTTGATCTCCAGATCTTCCTTTATCTTTCATTTCTATACCCTCTGGGATCCTCATGTAGATGTCATTATCCAGTTGTCCATAGAGATATGCGGTTACAACATCCATTAACCGTAAATCCAAATTTTCTCTTATGGCCAGACTTATTAGGAATCTAAAAGTAGTTGCATCCACCACAGGGGAATAAGTTTCCTCATAATTGATTCCTTGTCTTTGTGTGAATCCTTGTGCTACGAGTCGTGCTTTGTATCTCACGGCCTTGCCATTTTCATTTCTCTTTCTCACAAAGACCCATTTGTACCCAACTGGTTTGACATCTAATAGTGTTCGGATTATAGGACCGAATACACCTCTTTTCTTTAAAAATTTTAACTCCACGTTTATGGCTTCTTTCCACTTAAGCCAATCTGATATTTGCATGCATGCATATATTGACGTGGGTTCTTGATCCTCATTTTCCATCAGTTTAAGTGCTACTTGATATGAAAATATATCACTGATGTCGACATCATTTCTATTCCAGACATTATATAGTTTATAGAGATCTCATTGTTCTCATGATCGTCAGTACCATGATGCAAGGCGTCCCGAGCATCACTGGACGGTACAGTCGGACCATCGACCATGGATTTTCTTTCCAGACCATCGACCGTGGTCGGTCGGGTCGGTTCATCGACCACGTCTGAGGACGTTTGGTCGGGTTTGGCCAGGCCCCGGGTAAGGCCGGCTATGTCTGGTCGGGTTCCATCCTCGGCTGCACCTTTCCTTTTCCGAGGTTGTTTATCTTTGGAACCAACAGGTCTACCACGTTTGAGACGTGCCATAGACTCAGTAGCAACTTGACTGTGCCCCATTTGGACATCTAATTTAATAGGTGCATTTATAGCTGGTATATGTGACTTAGTCACTCTGTTCGGGTCAGCAAAGGAATCTGGCAATTGATTAGCTAGCTTTTGCAAATGAATTATTTTCTGGACCTCAAGATCGCACACTTGAGTCCGAGGATCTTGCCATGTTACGGATGTTTGATTCCATGAAATTTCTTTTATTTCTTTTACCAGCTTTTGATCTCCCCCTAACGTTGGAAGTTCGGATTCATTGAAATGATAATCCGCATACATGGCCTTAAATAAATCGCCCGTAGTTGGCTCAAGGTATTTTACAATGGTGGGAGAATCAAATCCAACGTATATCCGCATCCTTCTCTAAGGTCCCATCTTTGTTCTTTGGGTGGAACAATTGTAACATAAACAGAACAGCCAAATGTTTTAAGATGGGAAATGTCTGGCTCTTGACCCGTTAATAATTGCGATGGGGAATACTTATGATCACTAGATGGTCGGATGCGTATAAGCTCGGCCGCATGGAGGACCACATGTCCCCATGCCGAAACCGGCAACCTCGACCTCATGAGTAATGGTCGGGCTATCAGCTGAATGCGTTTTATAAATGATTCGGCTAAGCCGTTCTGTGTATGTACATGTGCCACGGAATGTTCCACTGTCACCCCCATGGACATACAGTAATCATTGAACGCTTGAGATGTGAATTCACCAGCATTATCAAGACGTATCGTCTTCAAAGGAAAATCTAGAAAATGAGCTCGTAATCTTATAATTTGAGCGAGCAATCTGGCAAATGCCAAGTTACGGGTCGATAGCAAGCATACATGCGACCATCTGGTCGATGCATCTATAAGGACCATGAAATATCGAAAGATCCCACACGGTAGGTGTATTGGTCTGCAAATATCGCCTTGAATTCTTTCCAGAAAGTTTATAGTTCCTTTGTCACCTTAACTGGTGATGGCCTAACGATCAACTTCTCTTGTGAACAAGATGCACATGATAGGTGCTTGGGAATGATTCATTTTTCTTTAAGTGTATGGCCTCTGGTGTTAGATATCAGCTTACGCATCATATTAGAACCGGGATGGCCAAGCCGGTCATGCCATAAAGTGAAATTATCAATGGTTGTTTTATTAAAAATTGCATTGGCCTCTATCATACTGACTTTAGCTTGATATAGTCCAGTAGATAGTGCGGGTATAGATTCTAAGACCTTTTTATATCCTTGGCCGATTTCTATTATCTGAAGGAATTCTTTATTTCCTTCGCCCTTTGTTTCAATATGATAACCATTCATACGAATGTCTTTGAAGCTCAATAGACTTCTTTTAGAACTGGGTGAATATAAGGCATCCGATATTTCGAGATGCGTACCCATGGGCAATAGAATATATGCTTGGTCGTGGCCTTCTATTAGGCTAGATATACCCGCAATTGTGGAAATGTTTGCTCTTTTAAGAGTTAAGTTTATGAAGTATCTTTTATCTCTTAGGATCGTGTGGCTCGATCCACTGTCCACTATGAATACATCCTTGTTATTGGCCATTTCTAAAACAAGGTTAATAGGACTTTGTTTAGATACTTCATATATATAAAACATTCAATCAATAAGCATAGAAATGACAATCATGGAAATGAAATATAGAAATGACATTATAGAAATGATTCATAGAAATGTCAAACACCAAAACAAGTTTTAATAAAAACAATCAAAGATTACAGATGTCGAATTTATTTATCATCTTTGAGACAATCAGAAGTCTCATATTCTAGTGAATCATCTTTTTCATGATCAAAATCGTTTTCATCATCTTGGACTATCATGTGGGCCTCAAGATTCTTTCCCTTCAAATTTTCTTGATATAGATCACATAAGTGTTTGGGAGTCCTGCAAGTCTTTGCCCAATGATTACTCATTCCACACCTATGACATACTGATTTGGTCGGCTGTGAGGCTTTGAAATGATTCCCTTGGCCTCGTCCTTTCCTCGACCATACGAGTTATTTTGGACTCTATATTGGCCATTATCTCGACCATAAGGGCTACCTCGACCATAAGGGCTACCTCGACCACAGCCATAATTACTTCGACCGCGGCCACGTCCTGACCATCTACTACGGCCTCGACCGTGTGGGTTGTTAGCATGGACGTGGTTCGCCTCACTATCGGCATTAATAGCCGTGTGTGCCTCAGGTAATGGTGTGGATCCTGGAGGTCTCATTTCACTGTTTCTCATGAATAGTTCATTGTTTTGCTCTGCAAGAAGCAAACAAGATATAAGATCAGCATAAGTGGTGAAGCCCTTTTCTCTATACTGCTGTTGGAGCAACACATTGCTTGTGTGGAACGTGGAAAAGGTTTTCTCAAGCATATCCTTATCCGTAATCGTTTCCCCACACAGTTTCAATTTTGAAACGATCTTAAACAGTGCGGAATTGTACTCATCCACAGACTTATAGTCTTGGATCCTTAGGTGTGTCCAATCGTAATGAGCTCTGGGTAAGATCACTGTTCTTTGGTGATCATATCTGCTTTTCAGCTCTGTTCAGAGCTCAAGAGGATTTTCGATTGTCAAGTACTAATCCTTGAGACTCTCGGACAAGTGATGCCTTATTATAAGGATGGCTCGGTATCTATCCTTTTCACTGATGTTATTATCGTCCACAATACTTTCACCGAGTCCTTTTGATTTTAAGATGATCTTGGTGTCAAGCGCCCATTGGAGGTAATTATCTCCAGATAGATTAAGGGCCGCATATTCCAAGTTATTGATTTTCGACATCTGAAACCATATAATTATGAGTTTTAGAATTTCAGATTTTATAAACCTATCTTAAGGTTTTCTAAGTTCAATTGCAATCAAGACAATAGTGATTCAATGAACAATGGTCGGTTCTGAGTATGATGCATTGCCATACGGCCAGTACGAGAATGATGCAATGCAATCTATCAACCTAGTTGGTTTATGTTTTAAGACCATGTGGTCGGTTTCAATTTAAACAATCAAGGCAATCAATCGGTTTTGTTTTAACAATCCTAACAAGCAGTTTCTAAGTGATCAATCAATCAAACAAGAAATCAATCCAATTCGGTTTTATAATTAGGGTTTAGAAAACCGAATTAGGTTTAGGGTTTAATTAACAATCCTATCAATCTTAATTGAATTTAAAATTAGAGTTTTATTGATTAACAACCTAGCACCAGGTTTCTACGTGATTTGCAATCAGACTATCAATCAATCAATAAATTCAATCAATGGATACATACCCTATGTGATGAAGATGAGGTTCCCAAAAATTTCCAGTAACCCAGAAAAGTTCTATTGATCAATTTGTAAATTAGGGTTTGATCAAGTTACCTTAACCTCTAATCGGGTTGATATGTTCCACCGAGTGAGTTGAACTGGTCGCGGGTCGTGTACGAGCTGGTCGCGTGTCCCTGGTCCTTATCCGGTGGTCAATTGGTGAGTATCGGGTGCTGGATCGTGGTTCGTGTGTATCGGGTGGTGAACAGATGTGTATCGGGTGCTGGGTGTGTACCGAGTCCTTGCTTGTTGTTGTTAGTCCATGGATCAGCTGGATAACCTCTATCGGGTGCTGGATGTGTGTGTCGTGTGTGCCGGCTAGTTCGTGGGTGTGTGTTATCGCGGGTAACCTCTATCGTGTGTTGGATCGCCTAAGGTTCATGTGGTTGGAAGATCGGATTGAATCGATGAGGGATGGTGGTTTCCGGTGACTTTAACCTTTTGTTCTTGACGGCTGAGAATTAGGGTTTATGAATTTCGAGTAGAGCTTAGGGTTTATGAGAGATGTATCGTGCTGATAACGTGTTAAGAAAAGAATGGGGAACTTGTATCTCTTATTCATAATCGATGGTGCCCTTTATATATAGGGAGTTACAATAAACCGTCATTAGATAAATGGAAACATAACATTCCTAGATAAACATAGAAAAGGTAAACATTATCCAACAAGGAAAAGGAAAGTCTTGGTTGATCCTTATCCATCCATGGCCGATGGAATATTCCTTTTGGTCGACTATGATTCCTTTCTGGTCGGAGCAATCTTATCCCTTGGTCGAATCTGGTTTAGTCTAATCCTCATGGTTATTGCATCCACATCAAATGATTCATAACAGTCTGTGCTGTTTTTAATAAGTTATTGCTCATCCCAAATACGATTCTCATTATTGTCATTTACAAAGCTGGGTTATATGCTCTCTAATGTAGTTTGAGCAGAAAGAAATGGGAGTATACGTAGATATTGTATATGTTGTAGCTCGCATGGGAAACAAATGAGATATATGATATTTACTCCGTTTCATATTAAGTGTCGTTGTAGAGAAATTTTTTTGTTACAAAATAAGTGTAGTTTTCGACTTTCCATGCAAAATTTATTAACTTTTTAGTAAAATTTATTTTTTCTATTGGTTGAAATATGGTTAGGTGTATAGGTAATTATGTTTTTATATAGGAATATGCAAAATTAATTGTTTTTTTAAAATTCATGTGTAGAAATTTAAATTGACACTTAATATGAAGTAATAGCTTTTCTAATTAATAATTATGAGGTCTCAAACTTTTGTACTCATCGTTTTGGAATTTTTTTAGGCAAGAAACTTTTCCATCAGCTCAGATCAGGAGTCAGCTATTGCCATGTTGTAGTAAGAAATGACTCGCCAAGTGCTTAACTTTCGCTGACCAGCTTTGTTTATTATTCCTCCATTAAAAATATTTTTCTTTACTCTTTCTTTTCTCTCACATTGGAAATCGATTACCTTGTTTATAATGAGGGTGATGCAACCATATATGGCTTCGGGTTTCCATCATTTTCTCTCCTTTAACGCACTATGTCATTTTAAAAAATTTGGTAATCACCCCGACATTTATCATCTTCCAAAATTTCATGTCACTTCAAAACTTTAAATAACTCATTAATTATTTTAACTCATTAGTTAATTTTCATTTCAACTCAAAAATTTGAAATCAATCTGTCCAAAATGAAAACCATCTAATATAGTCCAAACTAAATAACTTCAAGAAAATCAAAAAAAAAAAATGGCAGTTCCAATTATAATATTGTCTTTGTAGCGTATCGTACAAAATGTTGAACGGTTGATCAAGGAACCTTTTGTAGAATCGAGATTCAGCAAAAACACAAGGCACAAAGTAATTCCAAGAACACATATCTCTTTTATTAGAAATCCTTTACACAATCTCTTACAGACTTGCTTGATCTGAATTACACGATCCAGATTGCGTGAACCAACCCCTGATGATCATGTCTGCAAATCACTCACTTTCTGAAACCCCAAAACCCCCTTTGTGTTTCTGTGAGAATTACAACGTCAAAAACCCCTCACCTAATTCTAGGAAAAACCAATGTATATATCAAATAATCTTTTCCTATTATCTAATATATTATTTCCTATATTTTAGCATCACCAAATCTTCTAATTTGTGATTTAATAATACTTATTTAAATCACATTTCGTCAACCAAACATATGGAAATATTCCACATCATCACATCTTGATGTTTCCTTTTTATTCTCGAAAGTGTGTGTCACACATCATTCTCCATGTGTAACACACTACACGAACCAAAGCTCTACCACTGCAACAACCTATCAAGCTCCAAATTATTGAGCTTACATTCTCCCCCTTCTTCACTGAGTTTTACAACTCAAGCTCACTAACCTCTAAGCACAATATGCATCATACATTTCTTCAATTTATTTATCTTGAACTCCCCCTGAATAAAGTATCATCTCCCCCTTCTTGAGTGAAAAACTTCATGATACTTATTGGACCATCAAAACTCTCAATGCCTTCTAGTAGAATCCCATCGAATTGTTCTTCAGTTTCAGCATATTGATTTTCCATTCGAGTGTACGACACATTGCTATACTTTTGTGACACATATTTCATAAACTTACTATAGAGATCCTTCTTAGCTATTCATACATGTCCATACCTTCTGGGTTCCACATAACAAAGGTTCATCCTCCAAGCTCGCTCAATCTGGTTTCTCCGAGAATAACAGAAAGCAACCTTATGACCATGACTCCCACAAAATAAACAACCATTCCTCTTAGTTATTGCAGGCTTTGGAGGATGATTTTTTTCAGAGCCTTAAGTTCCTCTTTCACAGTTGCAAATGTATGTCTTCTCTTAACTTTCGAGCTATTTTCTGGGTGAGATGTAGTACCTTTAACAAACTTGATCACATCACTTGGACTAGCTTGACCTTTTGGAGCAGAACCCTTGTATCCTAAACCCAAGTTCACCTTTGGAGGTTGTCCAATTGATAATTTTGATCTAAAGTTTCAGATCCTCTATTCAGCATCCTTAACTTTTTGTAGTTTTCACTGAGTTCTTTTTGCAGCAGCTGATTTTTCTCGGGTTTCTCATTCAATAGATGTTTCGTCTGATCATATTTAGTCTCCATACTCTTTAGATTGTAGACATGCTCAGAGGTTGTCTTATGTAGACTATGTAGATCAGACTCCTCTTCTTTTGACACTACAATTTCAAATTTATTGTTGGTTTCCAGTTCTAGAATGTTCACTTGTGCTTTCAGCATTACTTTATCTTTGATCAGTTGCATATTTTCTTCACTGAGTTTAGCAAATTGACCAAATAGAATCTGATACTCAACAAAAATGTCTGCATTTAAATCACTTTATGTATCACTGTGTGACGCATCAGAATTGGTGTGTGACGCACACGACGTACGAGATTCACCTTTAGTGATGTTTTTTTCAGATTGCACAGCTCCATGAAGAGCCACAAAATTGAGAGCATCTTCTTTTCTTTCTAAATTTTTATCAGTGTAACTTCTGTTCATCTTCATCTTCTTCGTGTTCACATAATCTGACTTTATGTGTCCATAACCATTACATCCATTACACTTGATTTCTTTTCTCTTGAATGATGGACACACTGTTTTCACATGTCCAATACCATGACAATTAAAACACACTACTTCATGCCTTTTATGTCTTTCTTCTTCTCTAGGCAGTGTGTCGTTGGACATCTTTTGTCGTTGGACATCTTATACAAAAGATTCATGGTTTCTTCAAGTTTCTGAATCATTAAGTGAATAGATTCTTCAAGTTTTGGGGCTCTTTGGATGTCTTCTTCAACTGTAACTCTGGAGTTTTGAACATGCTTTGACAACTTAGATTTTAATTCCATATCCTCAGCTTTTAAAATCCCTACTGCCTCATCAAAATTCAGTTCATTAGTGTTCATCGTCAAAGTTATGGCCGCTTTATGTGCTGCAAACTTAGTAGGTAAACATCGCAAAAGTTTCTTCACCAATTTTGCGTCTTCATATTTTTTACCTAAAACTTGTGCTTCATTGGCTATGGAGCTGAGTTTGGCACTGAAGTCTCCTATCTTCTCATCATCGGTCATTCTTATGTTTTCAAATTGTGATGCAAACAAGTCCAATCTTATCCTCCTAACATTCGCAGTACCATCAAAGGCATTTTGTAGTATATCCCAAGCCTCTTTAGCTGATTCACATCCTTGTATTAGCTCAAATTGTTTTCCATCTACAGAACTGAAGATTGTATCCAATGCTTTCGCATTAAACTTTGATAATTTTTTCTCTGTTGCAGTCCACTTTGTCTTTGGTTTAGGTGTCGTCAAACCATCCTCTAGCATCACACACGGTTCTTCCCATCTAGATTGAACAACTGTCCAGATATCTTCATCAGTTCCATGTAAGTTTGTTCTCATTCTCACTTTCCAATACCCATAATTCACATCATTGAACAGCAACATATTTTGTGCCAAAATCGCCATATTCTCTTTTCAGGATCTCACCTTGGTTCGAAGAACCCTCCTTCTTTTAGGTGTCCCGCTCTGATACCAATTGTAGAATCGAGATTCAACAAAAACACAAGGCACAAAGTAATTCCAAGAACACGTATCTCTTTTATTAGAAATCTTTTACACAATCTCTTACAGACTTGCTTGATCTGAATTACACGACTCGACACGGATCGATTTTTAACACATCCAGATTGCGTGAACCAACCCCTGATGATCACGTCTATAAATCGATCACGTCTATAAATCGATCACGTCTACAAATCACTCACTCTCTGAAACCCCAAAACCTCTTTGTGTTTCTGTGAGAATTACAACGTCAAAAATCCCTCACCTAATTCTAGGAAAAACCAAGGTATATATCAAATAATCTTTTTCTATTATCTAATATATTATTTCCTATATTTTAGCATCACCAAATCTTCAATTTATGATTTAATAATGCTTATTTAATGTATATTTCGTCAACCAAACATATGGAAATATTCCACATCATCACATCTTGATGTTTCCTTTTTATTCTCGAAAGTGTATGTCACACATCATTCTCCATGTGTAACACACTACACGAACCAAAGCTCCACCACTGGAACAACCTATCAAGCTCCAAATTATTGAGCTTACACCTTTAGGATTCTAGAGACATGTTCTTGGATTGATCAAAGAGTTTTTTGTGATGATTTTTTGAGACCAACTTCTTGATATATGAATTTAATCGAATCTCACAAAAAATAATCAAAAGCCCTATTATCAATTATCAAAGTGTCCCCCATAAAGAATGACAAAAAAGCTATATATAAACCAAAACTAAACACCAATCCCTAAGATAAACATGTTTAAGATAAAAGACATAAAGCCCATAGAATTATCATAATTCTAAACAAATAATATAAAATAGGAAAATCCTAAGTCATTACCTTAACCACGTTACTTGTCCATCAAGCATGATGCCCCTGCATCAAGTCCCGCCTGGTTTGAAAGATTCGACCTCGAATCGAAATGGAAATCTCTGCTCCCAAACCTTGAAGAGAACCATCTGACGTACGTTCTTGTCCCTCTCTTTTGAACCACCTCCAGTCTCGTATGTCCCTTTAATCTTCCAGTACAAAGTAAATGGTGCTTGATCACACGTACACTCATTTTGTTCCAGCCAATTGACGTAGCTGGAGCCGTGGAGAAATCTTGTCCGCCTTGTTCTGTGGAGATCATGAATACTCACCCAAAAGTCCAAATGTTCCAACACTTTAGCTCTTAACACCTTATCACATTGATTGACGAAACATATCACTATTTTTCTCTTGAAAATAACCCAAGGAAGTGCATATGGTCACAAAGCTGCAAATACTCCTTAATAATAACTTTCTTAAGAAAAGCTTAAGTATGGCACCAGAAACATCTACTATCCCCATCAGTACAAGCCCACGAAGATAACCAGGTGGCCACACCCATCGAAAGAACCACTCCAAGATATTTATATGTGGTGCGCAACGCCAAACACCAATTTCCATCAAGTCATCATAAGAGAATTCAGAATGATATTGTACGCATAACTCCAAGATTTCCCACATTCACATCAAAGCAAAACCCAAGTAGTAACAAATTAAGAGTAAAGAACACTGTCATTCTCCACAAAAGAGACCAAAGAACAATATGCCCTGGTTGTGCTTGTGCATGGAGCTTAACATGAAACATATGGTAACTTGCCAAAAGCTTGAACACCTTATTCCATGGATCTTGAAAAGGAAATACTTCTTTACTAATTACCCATATTAGAGTAAAGATACCAATCCACGATGGTAGTGGCAGGAAAAAGGTATTACAATGAACCCATAAAACACAACTGTGGGCCTCCCACAAATACTTCCTTGATTCACAAATAACGTAACTCCTCCAAGTTACTGTCGTAGATATGTCTAAATTCTTTTGTAAATTACCAACATCCCATATTCTCAACTTATAAAATCCACAATGCAGAACAACGGACTCAAAACTCCCTTTTCTGAACTGTAGCGGCAATAAGTGCATTCATAAGAAACTCAAAACCCTTGTGATCCATATATCTCCCGGACTCTGCAAAACCTCTGTTGTAAGAAACTACTGTGATATTGTAATAATGGCCACAAAATCATATAGACCTCTCTGCCGTTGAGTACATAAACAAGTAGAGACACTAGCCGTCGGGAGAAGGAATTATCAAAAATAACAGGCTCAACTTCTGCGAGATTCGCTTTGATAAGGTTCATCGAACGACCATCACTACTCTCCTTAATGTTCCTCTTGACCATTACCATGTTCTTCAAACTTGCTTCGAAGGTTGTGTTTCTATTGAACAATTCATCCATGGAACTATGATTTTATGTTTGTCGGTCTTGCTAAGGATGAGTGTTTTCTTTGAATGATAATGATGGAACTTTAAACCAAGCGATATCTTTGGTTCCTCACCACTATCTTCATGGGATTTTTATGAACATCTTCTCCCACCTTATCAGCATTGCAAAACTACACCTCCTCTTTGTTTGAAAGTCCCAGGTGAGCTTGATGTTGGTTCCAGTACTGATCATTGCTATGTCTTAGACGTGACATCACCCAACTTCATATGTGTGTTAATAATAACAACTCCTTTTCTTGTTGTAGAAGAAGTCATACGTTGGTGCAATATGCTGACAAGTTCTTCACCAATCAACCATCTTGTTTAAGAATATCTGACATGGTTCTCATACTCCATATTTCATGAACACAATCTAGATATTGCAAGAGACTTATCTTGCAATAGCGAGTATACACATTTGAGACAGTGAGAAGCTCCTTAGCTAGAATTGTAGCAGATCCAAGAAAAACATCAGTTTCGCTGGGTTCTACGGAGTTACTTCGAACAAAGACAGTGTGTGAGCCTGATAGACCTCCTTGATAACCAAGACCAGCCATTGTTTTCTCTGTTCTACCCATACGTAGAATCTTGTCTAAAGTTGTGGAACCTTTATTTAACAGTATGCGTATTTCACTCAACTCAAGCTCCAAAATTCGGTTTTTCTCTTGCTCTAAGAGAAGAGCTTCCTCAAGTTTAGTGACCTTTGCAGTCAATGTTTTTGTATCCCCTTGTTCAGCCTCACGACCTTGGTGCTGAAAACGATCCGGTGGCTCGCGGTTGATGTGTCGGTTAAAATTCTTTTTTCATGTACCCATATTTCATATGTTTCTTTTGTGAATCCAAAAAAATATTAACATCACTTCCTTCACAGATACGTACGACATCTGGTTTTGGACCATCCATTTGATCTCTCTTTGGTTGGACCTACTGCTTTTCCAAAAATAATTATTACTTTGGCCAATTGTTGCCATCATCGTTTGAAAGAGAGGAGAAGTATCCTTGAGATTAAAGTCATGTATAATACCGTTACTTTTAGCAAAAGCTTCATTAGAAAAAGTTTTAGTTTCTTGGGCATAAACTGATTCATTAAACTTATAATTTCATCTTCCACTTTTTACACTATGAATTGGTTCATCTCGTCTTCTTCGAAGATGTCATCAGCCACATAATAGGTTGAAATTTTTTAGTGATCGTCATATGATAAAACCTATCAAATATTAGATCAAAATTTTCTCATTCTTCTTCTGTATCGGAAACATCAAAAATTGGACCTCCAAGTTGAACAACATAAGAGTTCTCATTGTCTCTTGTCTCATAAATTTTGTATCCAAATCTTCATATTTATCATCAAAGTATGAATCATTGTTGTTGTTGTAGTTGCGGATAGGGGACTGATGATGAAGAAGAGACAAAGGATTTTCATCCTCTTCAAATTCGTCGTTGTTAGCAGCTTGGGTTGTTGCGGTCATGGTGAAATACCGGAGTCGCGTGCTGTGTACTCAAGGCGGCCACTGCAGATGTAAGGTTCTCGATTTAAGCTTGAAGATCTGCGATGGCTCGTCGCGTGATTCCAGTCTCTGTTGGAGGAACAGCTTTCTTTAGCCTCACCATTGAATCGTAGAAGCGTAGCGGAGCTCTGATACCAACCTGGCGCAGCGTACAAACGGCTGAACGGTCGATCAAGGAACCTATAGGGTTCTGAAGACTTGTTCTTGGATCGATTAAAGAGTTTCTTGCGATAGCTTCTTTGACCCCAACTTTTTGATAGATGAATTTAATTGAATTTCACAAGGAATAAGCAAAGCTCTATTATTAATTATCAAAGAGTCTGCCCATAAACAACAATAAAGAAGGCTATATATAAGCCAAAGCTATATCTAAGCCCATAGAATTATCACAATTCTAAAGAAATATTAGAAAATAGGAAAATCCTAAGTCATAACGTTAACCACAATGCTTGAAGGACAAGTAATGTTAACCTCACCTTTCATGGGAAAATGGGCTTTTAATTCCTGAAGTATTTGAAATCGGCAATTTTAATACTCAACTATTGCTCGCGCAAAATTATTCCCCAACTAATAGTTGACTGCGCAAAATTAGGACCGAAATAGTCAACCGTTAACTATTTAACGGAAATATAACGGTTTCCGTTAAATTTTTAACGGTTGACTATTCTGATCATAATTTTGCGCAGTCAATAATTAGTTGAGGAATAAATATGCGCATATAATACTTGAGTATTTAATTTTCCGATTAAAAATACTTGAGGAATTAAAAACAACAATTTCTTTTAAAATAAAATTATAATTTAACATATTCTTAAGTTAGATATAACCAATATAGAATATTTTTACTTTTAAAAAAACTTTTGAGATTTTATAGTGACATGTACAATGATACAAATAATTATAATTGTATTTCATGTTTATAAAATTATTTAAGATTATTTTTAAAATAATTCTTAACTAAAAAAATTCAATTTAAATAAATAAACAAAATATGTAGGGTTGTATTTAACTGAGAGTTTTAGATGATTTATATTAAAATCCACTGTTATTGAAAGTGTTTTAAGAGCAACCTTTCAAAATAAATAATTTATTTGGTTTTATAATACTTTGAAAAGTTGCTCTTAAATAATTTTCAATAACAATGGATTTCACAATATTTTATGAAATGTCAAGTTTAATAAGAGTGATTTTAAATGATTTATTTTGTGGGAAATTGCAATTCTAGCATAAGTTTGATATCACTTTGCAAATTTACCTTTAATGAATGACAATTTTCAAAAATACCTTTAAATTTTGATGAAAATATACTAAATTATTTTTTCTAAATATTTATAAAACATTTAGAAACTCAATTTCACCCCTTTAACACTAAACCCAAAACAATAATCACTAAAATGTAAACCCAAATGTTACTATTTTTGATAGTGTGTATTTTTGCAAAGTGGTACTTAACTTATGTTATTCTTAGCAATTTCTCTTTATTTTTTAATTCATGGTTAAATGACAGTGGATTTTTCATTTTAATACAAATCATCTAAAACTCTCAGTTAAATATAGCCCTACATATCTTGCATATTTATTTAAATTGATTTTTTTAGTTAAGAATTATTTTAAAAACCATCTTAAATAATTTTATAAACATGAAATACAATTATTATTATTTGTATTATTGTACATGTCACTTTAAAACCTCAAAAGTTTTTTTAAAAGTAAAAATATTCTATATTGGTTATATCTAACTTAAGAATATGTTAAATTATGATTTTATTTTAAAAAAAATTATTTTTTAACTCCTCAAGTATTTTTAATCGGCAAATTAAATACTCAAGTATTATATGCGCATATTTATTCCTCAACTAATTATTGATTGTGCAAAATTATGATCAGAATAGTTAACCGTTAAAAAATTTAACGGAAACCGTTATCTTTCCGTTAAATAGTTAACGGTTGACTATTTCGGTCTTAATTTCGCGCAGTTAACTATTAGTTGGGGAATAATTTTGCGCGAACAATAGTTGAGTATTAAAATTGCCGATTTCAAATACTTCGGGAATTAAAAGCCCATTTTCCCCACCTTTCATCAACACAGACCAACTAAATAAAATAATAATTCTCACAAAATTTACTTTTCCATGGTGCTGATCACTAAATTCTACCTTAGAGAAGTTCACAAAAAAAAAATAATAATTGGTGAAAAACATAAATAAAAAAATAATAGTTTTATGAATTCATAATATAATCTAATAATAAATAAAACTCAAGAATAGATTGAAAATTTCATAAGATAAAGATGTAAATATATTTATGATACTGATAACTAATAAGACAAATAAATAAAACAGTTAAATTTAGATAAATACCATAATTTTGAAACTATATAGATAAAATTCACATGAATAAAAAACTTGGACAATCCATCAACGATAGATTGTCCAAATTATTTCACATTTCATCAAAATCAAAGTCTACAAAAAATTAAAAGAAGTGTACAACCCGTTTTTTTAATCATTGAAGTCAATATGTGATAAGCTAACAAAATATTTTTTTAAAAAACACAGTAGATAATTGGAAAAAAATATAATCAGATATAAGAAAAAAAACAAAAAAAACATGAAAGAGTTTGTTTTCATATAAACAAAAGATTTATTCAAATTAATGTGGATCTTTTTTAAAAAGACTCATGAATTCCAAAATAAAATCAAGCGAAAATTCTATACTGATACACTTTTAAAACTTCTATATTTTCATAGCCTTAAGTATAGATGTAACACAAAAACAAACATGACAAAAATATAAAATAATATTAAGATAACATTAAACAAAAAAATTAATAGATCTACAACACCAAAATAAAGCCTAACATAACCATCGCAAGAATTGAATTATAATATTTAATTAATAGCAACAAGATTGGAGTATCTTAACATCAAACAATTTTAAGAAATATACCAGATTTTGATCCGTGCAATCGCGCAGATGTTTGATTTCATATATATATATATATATATATATATATATATATATATATATATATATATATATATTTATTTTACATTATCAATGGCATATATGTTTAAATAAATCATATATTATTTTTTATATAATATTTTAAATACAATAATTTTATAGATTACATGTCGTAATTAATCACTTATTTTAAATCGTCACATGTATTTGTCGCGTCTTATTATATATTTGTCTTGTTGGATATGTGCTTGACTATTAAACGATCAATATACGCATGAAAAAACATATTTTTTAAAATAAATTTTGTTATCCACACTTCGAAGTTCTAGATTACTTTTTACCTTTTTATGTTTATTTATGTTAGATAAAATATTTTTGTATATATAAAATTTTAAAATATTAAACTTTTATACATATATAATATAGTACAGTGTGTTAACCCTTTTTTGCTTATATATTATATTTTTAAAAATAAATATTTTTATTTTTGAAAATAAAATATATTAGTATATCAATTTAATATAATTTTATCATATTCTGTTCAGTATAACAATTTTAATATGATAGATTATGAATATAAAATAAATAAAATATGATAGAATTTTATTTTTCATTTAATAAACGATAATGAAATATATATATATATATTAATGTTTAATAATATTTTATTATTATTTATAAAATTAGTGAAAATATTTACCTAAAATATTTAAAATGAGATCTTTTTAAAAAAATTAATTTTTTTTATTAGAATTTTAAATTATATATATATTAATTTAAATGAAAAAATATCAAAAGATATTATAATTAAAGTAGTTACATATATTTTACATTATTAGTCTTAAGGAGTTACATTTCTAATTTTTTAACTGAAAATCCAACTAAAAAAACACACATGAAAAATATCATCCCTTCTATTTTAATAGTATATATATGGATATTACAAAATTTAACATCAATTATACAAAATAGCAAGACAATCATAGTGCAGACCAACCCTAGTTTCTAATAAACAAGACATAAGAGTTCCAATCTGACGTCGTTTGGAGCGTGAACCGAACAAGACCCGATAACCCACTTTATAATTTGATTTGACCCATCTCTCTGGTCAAATGGGAAATTGTGTAAGAAGCAACCTAAGAGATTTGAGAGGAAGACGACCGATGGATCCTCGGATATGGCACAAAGTCGCCGCCGTTTCTGGTAAGAAGAAAGATCCTTTGATTTGGTTTTAAAACGAAGGTACTG
Source organism: Moricandia moricandioides (assembly GCA_905132885.1). Lineage (NCBI taxonomy): Eukaryota > Viridiplantae > Streptophyta > Magnoliopsida > Brassicales > Brassicaceae > Moricandia > Moricandia moricandioides. The sequence goes on from CAJHQQ010000043.1 coordinate 54,460, forward strand.
ACTTCATCTACTGTTAGGAATGGCTGCTCTTGGTTTAGGAACTTACGGTGCTCATGTCTTTAAGCCAGAAAACCCTTCTTACAAACAGGTTCAGATTCCGATTTTCGTACGAAATTCAGTTGCTTTTCTTACATTTAGCTATCTGGGTTTTACAGTTCTTGTGTTGGATTTGTCTAAGCAAGGTATGATCTTTCAGGTGTGGCAAACGGCTTCTCTTTACCATTTGGTTCACACTGCAGCTCTTGTGTCTGCTCCTAGCACCAAATATCCCAACATTGTAAGCTTCTCCGTTGTTGATGAGCTGAGCTCTCTTCTTTCCTCTGTTTATACTTGACATATATCTTTCTTCCACAGTTTGGTGGCTTGTTAACTGCTGGGATTGTGGCCTTCTCCGGCACGTAAGTTGTTTTCTTTCTCGATTTGTGTGCGTTTTCCTTAAATTTTGGAATTTATAACTCTGAATGGATCTGTTGGTAGAGATTTTATGCTAGAATGTTTGTTGGATGTCTTGTAATTGAGGTTACTGTGCTTCTGTGTGATTTGGAATTTCCAGTACGCAATCTAGTCTCTGTCACCATAAATTTCAACATGTTATCCATTTTGATATGTTTCCAAAACACTGAAGTTATTGATTATATTTGCAGTATCCACGTTTTTTATGAAATAGTTTGCTCCTTGTGTTCTTGATTTCTTTTTTTTTTTTTTTATCATTTGAAAGAATAAAAATATTGTTTTCACTGTAAGAACTTATATTTTAGATTGCTTACTAGGTAACTCCAGTTTCAAACTCTTGGGTTGGTATGAATTCGTTCGTCAATGTTGTAGGTGTTACATGGTAGCATTGCGCGAGGACAGGAAGTTTTCTACCTTGGCACCATTCGGAGGCTTTGCGTTCATTGCTGCATGGGCAACTCTACTTTTTTAAAGAATTTCAAATCATCTTTACTGTCCATTTGTGGTCATCCTACTTATGAACTCAATGTTTTCTCCTCAAAGATTGCTTAATATATAAATGTAATGACCAGATTGTTAGCTACGTGCCTTGTTGAATTTGTTGCTGGAAATATTATATATATAAATGGCCAGATTAATGTAATCTGAATGCATTGCATTTTATTTAGTATTCATTATTAGTACATAAGTTGTTTCTTTAGTTGCAAAAGGTCGTTTCATTTCATCTTTGCTCTTTACTCAGAATCAGGGACATACTCAAATTGGCAAGAGCCATGACCTATCATCAAATAGTGAGTTAATCAGACATTGATTTTTCATGATCTCGATTTATTAAATGAGGTTAGATAACTAAAAAACAACAGGGTTTAGATAAAGTTGCTTACTAGGGTCGGTGTGAGTGATCACTGCAGAACCATTGAAATCACAAGAACCGCCTTGGTGCTTATAATGCTGGTAGTAAGTATTGAAGACAACAGAGGCATGGTCCTTGATAGTGTCGGGCAAGAAGCAATTTTGGCCAAGCTGAATCCTGCCACAGTCTGTTCCGCTCTGTTGACAAACCCAATCTACAGCTGCTTGTACCACTTGGTCCGGTATCTGGGGATTGGCTACACACCATGTTCCGTTTGTCTCTTCTGTTTATGAAAAGAAGATATGTCAATGTGTGATATCACATGTATGCAAGTGGACGTTACAATTATGTTTTACCTGCATTTTGAGAAAATGTTGCTCATATGAAAAGCAACAGAGCAATTGTTATTCTTATCAACATTTTCATCTTTACAAAATGCAAGTAGGAACGTTTGAGAGCTTAAGAATGGTTCTAAGTTAAGTATTTTTTATGGTGTTACTAGAGAATCTCTGTTAAGGACCAAGTAAAATAATTCACTACTGATGTGTAATTGTTATCAACTGCCAAATCCCTTAGGTGAATAATTACTATTGTGAAAATATCTAATTGTTTTCCTCTTGGATGCAAATCCCCGGATCACAAATATTAAGATAGTTAACATACAGAAGACATCTCTCTAATATTATTTGAAAAGTTAGTTTCTTACGTGGTATGCTCACGTTAATTCTTACAATGAGTAATTACAGAAATACTCTTAATGAATTAAAATAATACATCTAATTATCATTATTAAAATTGATTTACCTTTTTCTTTTAATAATTTATGTTAATTAGAAGTTTCATTTTTCCAAATAACATAAACTTTATAAAAAAAGAAACATCTACAAAATTTTCAAAATGAAATATTATATATAATGTTCTTTATAAAAAAAGGAAAGTTAACAAAAATAATCCTGATATTAAGAAAATAATATTTCCTTTAAAATATAATTTTAAGAAACAAAAATATATTTTCAAAGTAATATAAATATTTTCCTTAAATCTATAATTTTCTTAAATAAAATATTTTCCTCAAATTTATCTATTTTCTCAAAAAAAATTGGTATTTGTTTCTAAATTTTAAACAACATTCTCTTAAAACTGATTTTACCATAAGCTTAAATAATTACAAAAATATTTTAAATAGCATAACTTTAGATACTTTTAATGAACTAAAAAACATATATTTTGCATTATTAAACAAAATTACTTAATATTTAGATTGATATTTTTAATTTAATTTTATATTTATATTTTAGGAGGTCATATTTGAAAAAAAAAAACTAGATACATTACGTGAAACTATGGGTATGCAGATCAGAGCAAACACTATTAATGATGATAGTAGAAGAGAAAATAAATTCTTGATTGCCATTGGTTATATTCCAAAAGATACAATATTCTTCGACGAAATATCTTTAGATCCCACTAAAGAACCAGAACCTAAAAAAACACAGAAGTTCAATCACAAGAAATTATTTTTCTTAAATTTTTCACAAATATTAAAATATTTGTAACACATTTACCTTTTCTTCTGAATTTAGTATACGGGAGAATGAGTTGCTTTGGTATTGTGTTTGTTTATATAGATAATACATATATGTCTCCATTTATTCATAATTATTAAGTCAACATCCATATGTTTAGATTTAAAAGTTATTCTCTATTATGTAATGAATAGTATATAATGAATGAGTTTCCAAAACAAAAATAGATTTATTTGGATCAGGAGGGGTATAAACTTATTGAATTTAAGAAAATACAAAAGCTTTTAAAGGAATTAAAGTTTTAGTTGAATTTTTATTAGTCATATGACAATGACAACAAAATGGTGATAATTGGTTCTTTACATTTTTCATTACAATTCTATTATTTGTTTGTTGAATGACAATAGCATAAACATTATAGTAAAATTGAAGAAGACCAGAATTTCGTGGACTTAAGGAATTAATAAATTCAATAACACTAAAATTAAAGTAATTTACAAGAATGACTGCAAATACTTAATGCAATAACATTTATCTATCTTATTAAAGTTGAAGTACTCATATCACCCTCAAAATTATCTTTTAATTACATCTAATGCCACTAGAAACTAATTAATCCTAATTTTTAGCATTAATTAGTCTTAACAAAATCAATACCATTAAAAGAGGATCATTCCCAAACGACATCCTTAATAAAATTTTTTTTTCCAAAATCACCATTTATTATATGCTTAAACTTGATTATTTATTAATGGCATTTTGGTCAAATTTTTAAGATGGACCTTGAAAAACATTAAACTAAATTAGTCAAAATAGTAGATATTGGCCTCTAAATAATTATTAGTGATCTTAGTTGATCATTTGTCTATTTTATTATATGTTCAATTATGAATCATTTATCCGTACTTTTAATTTAGTTAATTTAGTTATACCGAAAATTAAAAACAAGAGAATATACCTAACATCTATTGTCTTACGAAGATATAAAAAGTTGAGTATATTTTTACTAGGATATTGATCCAATTTAAAATCAGAATATTCTTCAGATTGAAAATTTTCATATGGTTGACCTAAATTATTAATAATAAACATCCTATATATTTACTAAATTTTATGAGAAAATATAATTAATTAACTTTTACCAATAATGGTAAATATCAATTTTGCACAATTGCAAATTTCATCGACAAACATTGTTTCACTTATTTAGCAATCATATATATAACACTTCAGTGATGAATTCAATATTTAACTAATGCTCATTCTGAAACACTCTATAAAATTTAGATTTTGTTCAATATTCTATATAATCAAACCATATGACTTATGAAAAAATTATAGAAATAATCAACAAAACAAATATCCACGATTTTTATGCACATGTCAAAATCTAGTATTTCTTAAAATACAATCAATTAATTTTATTTATGGTCAGCGTTAATTATTATTTCAAATAACAATGCATCTTAAAAAATATTACTAAAATAAATTATCAATTAATTTTATCCGTAACTGAATATATATATATATATACATATATATTATATATAAATAATATGATATACATCAATATAAAAATACTTTTACCATTTCATAAATATTAAAACACATCATTTTTTATCCAAAAATAAATAGTCTGTTTATATTATATATAATAACTATTCTCAAAGTTTTAAATATTAATGTACATGAATAATATAAAATTGACATAAAAATAAATAACAAATCAAATAATTACTTACTAATTGTAATTTCATATGTGCTAAAAGTCTAAAAATACAAATAACTAATTCAATAGTGTATATAATTAGTATATAATATAAAAAAAAGTAATATTCAATAGAAATAATAATTTAATACTAATATAACAATATTTCTATACACTAAATATATATTTTATGTTTTTAAAAGTTAAAATGAATACCTGCATGGGTGTGCAGGTCAAAATCTAGTATGACTTAAAAAGAGTTCACAATATACTTAACTGAATAGTAGTAGAATTAAACGGAAATTTTAATTCCTTCAAATTTAGTTAAGGTGTCTGATTAAAGTTGGAATTAAAGTTTTTGGTTGAATTTTTATTAGTCCTATCACAATGACAACAAAATGGTGATAAATGGTTCTTATTTTTTTTATTTCAATTCTATTTGTATTTTTGTTGAATGACAATAGCATAAACATTATAGTGAAATTGAACAAGATTAGCATTTCGTGGACTTAAGGAATTAATAAATTCAATAACATTAAAACTTAAATTAATTTACAAGAATTACTGCAACTACTTAATGCAATAACATATGACCAAAAAAGTTCACAATATAATTAACTGAATAGTAGTAGAGTTAAATGAAAATTTTAATTCCTTCAAATTCAGTTAAAGTGTCTGACTGAATAAATCTTAGATTATAATTTTAGTCAAAGATTTTATTGTATTCTTATTTGGGAAGTGTTTTATTTTCTTGTTCTATTTGGTTATTTAATCAAAGTGTTTCAATATATTTATTTGTTATTTATGTTCTTTGTTTTGGGATTATGTAAGATATTAAAGAAATGATTTTTTTCTCTAATGTATAAGACTAGGACTCGCGTGGATACACTGGTAACTGCATTGTCAATGATCGATACAAACATTCAAATTCTAATTAGCCACCTCTGCATCTGTCAAATACTGTTTATACTAGGGGTGGGCAAAAAACCCAAACTGAACCGAACCGACCCAATCCAGCTGAAGTTAAACCGAACCAAACCGAACCGTGTTTTTCACATAACCCAATTGGTTCATGTTTTATTCAACCCGAATGGTTTGGTTTGGTTTGGTTTGGGTTTAACCCGAACTATCTAATAATCCAATATGTTTTTTCTATTAATAAATTATATCGATATATATATATATATATATATATATATATATATATATATATTAACATATTGTGAATATTTTGGTTAATATTTCATTTTTTTCTTAACTTCTATGTTTTTAAGTTATGATACAAATAATATTCTTATATATATATATTCTCTAGTTTTAGTTCTAATAATATGTAATACCTAAAGATTGTAGTAAAAACAAAACTTAAAAACTATTAATTATTTAAAGTCTTGTGGCCGTTTTGTCTCGTAAATTCTTCAATTTATATTGTCTAAAGTTAATATTATCTAACATAAATTCTTCTATGGTTAATAAATATCAAAGTTAGGTGCAAGTAGTCTATTAGTAAGTTAATTGTTTTATAATTAAATTAATACCAACATATTTTATAACCAAACCGAACTGCATCGAACCGAACTAAACCAAACCATAATAAAGTGAACCAAACTAAATCTAAGCCAAACCGAACTAAACCAAACTGAACTAAACCGAACCAAACTAAACCGAAACAAACTAAACCCAAACCAGACCCGAACCAAAGCTACTTTGGTTTTGATTGGGTTAAGTTTTATTAAACCCAAATTAACCAAATCAAACCGAACCCAAACCGAACCCGAAACTAAACCGATATGCCCACCCCTAGTTTATACTCTCTAAATTTAAAAGACTCGAAATGCAGTTTATATCTTCATTCTCTTATCATAATATATGTATATGTATATGTGAACCACCAATTGACCCTTTTTATCATACAAACATGTTAATGCAAAAAGAACTATATTTCAAAATAAATGTTTCAACTATCTCCGAAGATACAAAATGGCGCCTCTCTTCAAGTTCAGAATTTCCTTTGAGATTTTGATTTCCCTTGATCTCACCATGACTTGGTGACAGATTATCAGGTGTTAGCAACTAGATATGTTCTTGATACAATAAAATTGGATCTTATCTACTGCAAAATAACAATGGTTATTGTAATACTTTTGATTCAATATAAGATGACCGTTTTTACAATTTTCTTCTTCGAGATCAATATAAAGTCGAGAAAAACCAAGTTGTTTAAAATAAGAAAATCGAAATAAGTATGTAAACATAGGTGGATTGATTTCAGATTATAAAGAAGCTAAACCTAGACCGATGGGTTGAATATCAAGCGATCAAGAGTCAAATAACTATTCAAGGAACAAATCCAAACAAGTCTAGAACTTGAATAACATACCATGATCTATCCACTTTCGTGGTATCTCCCATTTTTCATGAAATCCTATATCAAAACTCTCGTTTGAATAAGAGAATGATGATAAACACTAGTAACCAAATTCGATAAGTTCACAACACACTCTAACAACTTGTCCAGTTCTCTAGTTAGGGACGAGTTATCATTTAATATTATTTTAGCAACCTAAATTACTTTTGATGAATAGAGTAAACATAGAATCATGCACTAAGTGACAAATTTGATGCACATTTTAAATGCAACAAGGAATTGAGACAATCAAACTAATAATTCTTATTTGTATTCAGCTCATAAATCTCAACACCCTAACACCACAACGTGGTGATAGATTATCAGGTGTTAGCAACTAGATATGTTCTTCATACAATAAAATTGGATCTTATCTACTGCAAAATAACAGTGGTTATTGTAATACTTTTGATTCAATTCTAGATGAACGTTTTTATAGTTTGTTTCTTTGAGATCAAAATAAAGTTCAGAAAAATCAAATTGTCTAAATTAAGAAAATCCCAATAAGCATGTAAATATAGGTGGTTTGAATAAGAGAATGATGAGATTGGAATCAGTTTCGCTTAGCTTTCAGTCTTGAGTGGACTCCCATAGGCTTGCTTCCGCTGTTGATAATAAGGACCCGTCAATGACCGCGGCCGCCTATATCGATCCACTGTAAACATAGGTCGATCCACTTTCGTTGTATCTCCTTTTTTCAAGCAATCCTATATATAAACTTTCATTTGAATAAGATAAGGATGATAAACACTAGTAACCAAATTCAATAAGTTCACAACACACTCTAACAACTTGTCCAGTTATCTGGTTAGGGACGAGATATCAATTAATATTATTTTAGCAACATAAAGTACTTATGATGAATATATTAAACCTAGAATCATGCACTAAGTGGTCAGTTTGATGCATCATTTAAGTGCAACAATCGAATTGAGACAATCAAACCAATAATCCTTATTTGTATTCAGCTCATAAATTTCAACACCCTAACACCATGACTTGTTGATAGATTATTAGGTGTTAGCAATTAAGTATGTTCTTGATACAATAAAATTGGATCTTATCTACTGCAAAATAACAATTGTAATACTTTTGATTCAATTCTAGATGACCTTTTTCTACAATTTGTTTTTGAGATCGATATAAAGTTTAGAAAAATCAATTTGTTTAAAATAAGAAAATTGAAATAAGCATGTACACATAGGTGGTTTGGTTTCAGATTATAAAGACGCTAAACTTAGACCAATGAGTTGAATATCAAGCGTCCAAGAGCGAAATAACTATTCAAGGAACAAATCAAAACAAGTCTAGAACTTGAATAACATAACAAGATCGATTCACTTTTGTGGTATTTTTCAAACAATTCTATATATAAACTATCGTTTGAATAAGAGAATAATGATAAACACTAGTAACCAAATATGATAAGTTCACAATACACTCTATTACTCTAACAACATGTCCAATTCTCTGGTTAGGGAAGAGTTATCAATTAGTATTATTTTAGAAACTTAGAGTACTTTTGATGAATAGATTAAACCTAAAATCATGTACTAAGTGATCAGTTTGATGCACGCTTTAAGTGCAACAATGAATTCAGACAATCAAACCAATAATCCTTATTTTTATTCAGCTTATATATATCCACAAGTTTCCATTTACGTGTTATTGTTAGAGGGATATAGGGTTTTTCCTATCTTAGAAATTGGAGTCACTAAAAAGTAAAATTTCCTAAATTCCTGTAAACGTGGCACCAAGTGACTGGCTCAGGAGATATAAACTTACTTGTGGCCTAAGGAAATTCTAAATCCTACTTCTACTAGGACCTTTGATTTCTAGGTTTCCTAAACCAAAACAACTTTCAGAAGTGGCAATCACAGATAAAATCTTACTCCGTCTAGAATCTGGAAGTGATCAATATAAAACTTTCTATATAAACTAAACAACCTAAGATACATCTGCAACGAAGAAACTACTGTTTTGCCTAACGTAAAGCTAAGGAAGCCTAACAAGAGTTCTCTTTAAAAGGTTAAGATGAGATCAAAGAAGTTAGCGATGTTGGTGATCTTTTCTGTGTGTGCTTTATTACATCTCCTCTACATGGAATCTCTAACATCTACTCTATCTGACAGTGAACCACCATTCCAACCAAGCATGCCTCTTCCCGGAGCCACTGGTTCCATGAGTACTACTAGTACTAGTGTCTTGGTTGTGGTCTCTGATCAAGAAGAAAAAGAGGAGATAGATCCATTGTTACCTCCTCCTAAAGTTAGCAAGAGCGAGAGGATTAGCTGGTTCAGGAGAAAGCTACCTGAGCTGGAGATACTGAAGTCCACAAGCATGAGCAAGAGATTCCATGGAAGAGTGTTGAAGTTGTACAACAAAGAGCTGAGCTGAACATTTTTTGTTGTACAACTCAGTTCTTTATGGTTTGGCTATCTCCAGCAAAGTCCTTCGGACCAAGAGAGATGTTAGCTGTTGATACCCTCTTCACCACCAACTTTGGTGCTTGTTTGGTGATTTTATCCAACTCCTTAGACTCACCCAAAGGATACATCATCCTTATTCCCTTGCTTGACCAAGGCTTCAAACTCATAGCTGTAACACTAGACATCCCGTTCCTAGTCAAGAATACTCCTGCAGAAGCTTGGCTTAAGAAGCTTAAGAGTGGTAAGATGGATCCTAGCTCTATCTCTTTGTTTATGCATCTCTCTGACCTACCAAGACTCACGGTCCTCTACAAGTACGGAAGAATTTATCTAGATACAGACATCATCCCCCGCAACTCCATGACTGGAGTGAGAAACGCAATAGGAGCACAGAGTTTGGATCCAGAAACCAAGAGATGGACAAGACTAAACAACGCAGTGATGGTGTTTGACCTTGTTTGAACCGAGCTTAGTCGGATCTGAGTACGAGAGAGACAAAAATTGCTGGTGTGTTATTACAAAGACGTTTATTAGATCGGGAAGATGTTTGTCGGTTTACAAATAAAGAAATGAATGGTGGAAATAAACCAGTGTCCGTAGGACTGGCCGGAAAAGTATAAGTCGGCAGAATACAAGATAAATGAAACCCTAATTCTAGCTGCCAAGTGTGTGTATGTTTGGATCCGTCTCTCACTGCCTCTTCCTCCCCTTATATAGACGTTCGCACTAAGTGAAGGAAACTGGTTTATTATAGAAAGTATATGCATACAAAGAATGAGAAGACGTGGCTGGTATATGGAGGCAATAGAAGAACCAAGCTCAGTAATTTCAAAATCAAACATGACGCCCACAAGCTAAAGGAAGTTGAGTAAGAAGTCTTGGAAGGAAAATCCATGTATTCTGCTCTCATGAGTGAATCTATGGAGGAAAAGATTGGAACAAGGCAGTGATCAATGATGGTCCCATAAGGATGAGTGATATAGAGCCACTGATCAAAGCAGTCAAAGCCATTATCCCATCTAGAAATTCTGGTACACATTCCATAATCTCTAAGCCAATCATAATAGATTCACGAGTTAGTCATCATATGATTAGTGATAGGAATCTTATTATTGATGTTAGGCCTGCCTTAGGGAATGTAATAATAGCCAATGAAGATAAGGTGAAGATAGAAGGAATAGGGAACCTTAAGTTATTTGATAGAGTATCCACTGCCTTCTATATGCCTACTTTTGCTTCTAACATTCTCTCGGTAAAAAAGGCCACGGTTGACATGAATTGTCAAGTGGTTTTCAGGCCAATGATGTTGAGTTTCAGGACCTTAAGACAGGGAAGGTTATTGGTGAAGGAAACAATCATGGTGGTTTATACCATCTCCAAAATACTAAGCCTTCTAAACTCTCAACTCTTTCTCATTTATGCATGATCAGTAACTCATCTGTGTGTGATAGCACTACTTGGCTTCCTAGATTAGGCCATCCTCACACTCGTGCATTAGAGATTATAATGCATGTTATGACATTTAACCACTTCGAATGTGAAGCATGCATCTTAGGAAAGCATAGCAAATATGTGTTTCCACATCATAAACCATTTCTGAGAAATGCTTTGACTTAGTTCACTCTGATGTTTAGACCTCTCTGTGCATGTCTAGGGATAACCACAAGTATTTTGTTACTTTTATAGATGATAAATCAAAGTATACTTGGTTAACCTTGCTGCCTTCTAAGGATTGTGTGTTAGATGTGTTTATGAAATTTCAATCCTATGTCACTAACCATTTTAAAGCTAATGTGATGGTACTGAAGTCAGACAATGGAGAAGATTATACAAGCCATGCTTTCAAGAATCTTCTAGAAAAACATGGCATAGTTCACCAAACAAGTTTTCCTTACACTCCTCAGCAAAATGGAGTGGCAGAAAGAAAAAAATAGGCATCTGATGGAGGTGGCTAGATCAATGATGTTCCATGCAAATGTTCCTAAGAGATTTTGGAGTAATGTTGTGGTGACAACATGCTATCTGATCAACCGGATTCCTACCATGGTATTGAAGAACATCTCTCCTTATGAAATGTTAAACAAAATCAGACCATCCATTCATCACCTCAGAGTGTTTGGATGTGTCTACTTTCTGTTGATACTAAGAGAGAAAAGGAACAAACTAGAATCAAAGAGCATGAAGTGTATGTTCATAGGCTACTCCTCTACACAGAAAAGATACAAGTGCTACAATCCAGAAACAAGAAGAGTACTTGTATCCAGAGATGTGAAGTTTTTTCAAAGAAAAAGGTTCTATGCTGAGAAGAATCGGGATGAGCTCAAGATCTGTCTCAAGCATCAGATAAGACTAATAACCTGAGGATAATTTTGGAAAATCTTGGAATCAATTTATCAAAGGAAAAGGAGGCCAAAGAAACTACTCCTAGGAAAAGGAAGCCTGAGAAACTACTCCTACTCAAGAGACTGAACAAGAGGCTGATGAAGTCACTCATCGTGATCCTGAAGTGGGAAATGAACAAGAACCAGAACAACAATAAGGTTCAGATGCTCATGATCAGGAGAGTGCACAAGATCAGGGGACTGCTCAAGTTCATGAAGGAGAAGAGCAGCAAGAGGAACAAGCTCAGGTTCAACCTTTGAGAAGAAGTACAAGGATAAGGAAAGATCCTTCTAAATAGGTGTAAACAAGAGTCTACTTCAACAATCAAGCAGTAGCTCATTCCACTTCAGCAGTATGCTTCTTTGCACAATTCCCATCTGAGCATCAAGCTTTCGTTGTTGGTTTAGATGAAGCGTATGTACCAAGATCATACGTAGAAGTAAGGGAGCTTGAGGATTAGAGAAACTCAGTTGGAGATGAGATAAATGCCATGATCATCAATGATACTTGGTACGAAAGTGAACTCCCAAAGGGAAAGAAAGTTGTGTCAAGGAAGTGGGTGTTGACTATCAATTTTCTACCAAATGGCAAGGTGGAGAGGCACAAAACAAGACTGGTTGCAAGAGGCTTCAATCAGACATATGAACATGATTATGTTGATACATTTTCACCAATAGCCAAGCTACATACAATCTGGATCATTCTATCACTTGCAAAAAATTTGGAGTGGGAACTATGGTAGATGGATGTTAAGAATGTTTTCCTTCAAGGAGAGCTAACCCTCCTCCTAGTCTATAGCACTAAGTCAAGCCTAGAAATGTTATAAGACTCAAGAAGGCCATCTATGGACTGAAGCAATCACCAACATCATGGTATCATAAGATGAGTACTAAATTAAATGGAAGAGGCTTCAGGAAGTCAGAAGTTGATCCCACCTTATTCCCTCTTCCTGGTACAAGAGGCATTGTGGTCATCTTGATTTACGTGGATGATATAATCATCACAGGCAGTGATAAAGAGGGCATCCAAGAAACCAAAGTATTCCTCAAGTTTGTATTTGACATTAAGGATTTAGGTGAACTCAAGTACTTCCTTGAGATTGAAGTATGCCGTTCTAAAGAGGGGTTATTCTTATCTCAAAGGAAGTACACAATTGATCTTTTAACTGAGGCAGGAAATCTTGGAGGAAAACCAGCCAAAACTCCTCTTGAAGATGGCTACAAAGTGCTGTGAGAGGGGGAGTTTGAGGACACTCCATTTGATGATGTCAAGAAATATAGAAGGATGGTTGAGAAGCTCATCTATCTGACTATCACAAGACCAGACATATGCGTTCCTGTGAACCTAGTCAGTCAACACATGCAAACGCGAACATGGTGGAGAGGATTGTCAAATACTTAAGGGAGGCTCCTTGTCAAGGTCTATGGATGGAGTGAAATGGAAGCAAAGAAATTGTGGGATATTGTGATGCTGATTGGGAAGGAGATATGGTTGATAGGAGATCAACTAATGGTTATTGCACATTCATTGGAGGCAACTTGGTAACTTGGAAGAGCAAAAAGGACAAGGTTGTATCATGTTTTAGTGTTGAGGCAGGGTATAGAGCTATGAGAAAGCTCACCAATGAGTTGATATGGATCAAGGGTTTTCTTGGAGATTTGGGGATCGAGACTACATCACCAATAACAATGCATTGTGACAATCAGGCTGCCATTCATATTACCAGGAAATCGGTCTTCCATGAAAGGACCAAACATATTGAAGTATACTATCACAAGGTTAGACAAGTTGTGGAGAAACAAATCATCCTCTCATTTTACACAAAAAGTGAAGACCAATTAGCTGACATCTTCACCAAGGCAGCAAGTACCAAAGTCTGTGAGTTAATCCGCTCTAAGTTGGGACTCATAGACCTAACCTCTCACTGACTTTCTTTACATGAAGGCTTCTACTCTTTTTCCTTAGTGTGTTTTTTTTCCCACTAGATTTTGCACATTAAGGTTTTAATGTGGGAAGTTCTTCATGTTTCCAAGCTTGACTAGTCTCTATGGTCAAGCTTGAGGGGGAATATTGAGATAAAGAACCAGAAATGAGAAGAGGAATGGACAAGAGAAGCCAAAGAGATCAAGAGAATCATGTGCTCGAGATACTTGAGAAATAAGTATGTACGTACAGTCTTGGATCACAAGTAATCTACTCTAACCTAACTTGCCTTGGTAGGCAAGGTAACTATGGGAACTCGACCAGAAGGTGTCCAGGAGCTAAAGAACCGTTGGGAGAGAGTTTGACCAGATTCAAATTCAAATTGGGAAGAGTCACATGCTCTGGTTAAGGAGAAAGAGTTGTTAGGACATGTCCCTTTCTCTAGAACCATACAAATCATTTTATATTGTTTCTCTTTCTTTATTATTTCAGTCACTATCCTTTCTCTCTCTCTCTGCACTCTCTATATATGTAATGTGCAAGCAAATAATAGAATCAAGGAGAATAATCTCCTTTCTCTCTCTCTCAATCTCCAAATTCGTCACTCTCTCTCCTCTCTCTCTCTCTCTCTCTAAACTGTCCAGAAACTAATTCTCTTGTTCTTATTTTGTTCTTCATTGTTCTTTGACGTGGGGTGTGTTTTTATGTTTGAATAGGGTAATAATATCCTAAACAAAGAGCTATCAAATTAACCCTTAATCCTAACACACAATAAAATAATACTCTTGTCAAGAGAGATAAGGTGTAGTACTTAGGGATCAAATCCACAAAGAACAATGACACACAATAGATTTCTTATTTCTAAAGGCTAAGCTATGTAACTATTTATATTAGTAGCAAGTAATCAGGTCAAGGAAATATTTCTTATTATAAAGTATAGAAGCAATATAAAAATATGCTAATAATACAAATATGAAAATATGGTAGTAATGTAAATACGCTAATAATGTAAATATGGAAATATGTTGGATCTAGGGTTTCAGGCAAGTGGATTATAGTGGATAAAAGTTAAAGGTATTTAATCATGGAACTCAAAACCTAATGTAAAAGACACCAGCTCTCGCATGCGCGCCTAATCTATTGACCAAGTCCAATGTCTCAGCTCTCGCTTGTTGACACGGAATGACCGTCGATCGATGGCAATGATCCTGCGTTGATCGATGTTTTCTTGAGTCAAGCGTTATGACCTAATTCTATAAGTTCATTAGATTGACTAAATCAACTCTCGTTTGTTTCTAGCAACATAGCTCAACATAATAGATTCCGGTAATAGACCATGCTCTCGCTTACGCCTAACTATCCTATTATCAGGGTTCTAGTTAGCTACTCTAGAACAAGATCAATAAACAAAATTCTGTTAATAGATCTAATAATGACCTTAACAATTCTATTGTTTGGCTAATCCATTTGTACCATTGACAAACCCTAAACCTAGTTGATAATTAATCAGACATAATTAAAGTAAGAGTAATAATCTAAATAAAATGCATAGATAGAATAATGGGGTTTCAAAGCACACTTAGTAAACACTAGTAACTCTTGCCCCCTAAAGCACTAGCACACCTAGCATGGTGCAATACATAAAGTATAAATATAAAACCCTAAGTCTAGGTCAAAAATCGTCCAAGGGTAATCGTGTGTCATGTCTCTAATTTGGGCTTGAAAGTCGGTTGTCTGCGAACTTGACATCGATCGATGGCAGGAATGAAACATCAATCGATCTTGGTCATGTAACATCGGTTGAGGCTTACGTTGTATCATCGATCGATGGTGATCTCGTACTTCGACTCTCTTCAATGATCAGCTACGGATTATTCCTCTCCAATTGCTCCAAAAGCTCCAAGTATCTCCATATATCTCCAAAACGCACATGGACTAGTAAAGACCTCAAAACATAGCCTAGACACACATACCATACCCTAAATAAAGTCAATAACATGGTCTAAAACTGGTAATAAATAAGCTATATAAACTCCCCCAGACTTAACTTTTTGCTTGTCCTCAAGCAAATAATCTTGTGAAAGATGTTTTGAAAAGCGAAGACTCACATATTGTCTAAGTATAATTGTCACCTTGCTCAATTAGCAATCACATCCTATCAAGCCAATCACAGAGAAACTTTATATACCCTAATCTAGTATAGCAATCAAATCCATTCTATCAGCAACTTAGCAAATACTACTCTGACTCGCCCATCTATTAATATCATTTCTTTGCATAAGATAAAGGTGCAGGCTTTAGCTTGGGAGTGTCGATCAAGGGATATATAAACTTTTTCCTCTGCAAGTATCTGAACACACAGGCAGCCTTCTCTGATTCATTTACTCTCTCTCTTCTCACTTCTTCTCAGTCAATGTCTCCCTTCTTTTGAGGGTATCATTTTATTTTATTTTAATTGACTGAGAGATTTGGATAGACTTCCATGAATCAAGCTCTAATGGTTTTTGCCACCAGATCTTGTTCACTTATTTTTTACCTTTTTATCTCTTTCTAGGATCATATGAATCAAGCTTTAATGCTTGTAGCCACCAAATCATGTTCGACTCCTTTTTCTAATCTGAAGGGGAGAGAGAGAGGAATCAGAAGCACACAGAATTTTACCTTCCAGACTTACATAATGAATCCAATCCAATGTATACCAAATCCTAAAGCAAACAAATAATGTCAGGATTAGTGTTGGAAATCAGCTTTGGTTCCTCCAAACTTTCTAAGCAAGTGTGATATAGTGGCAGAATGATCCACTTTGGATCTCTAGTAATCTCTCCAAATAACCTTCTAAGAATGGTGCTTATAGCATGGTTAGTCAATAATAAATCTAGATCATAGTCTCTTTCTTGACTTAATAATTTTTTTTGAAAAACTTATATAGACATAAATAACACTGAAAAATAATCAAATAGCATTAGCGAACCTCTCCCAAACATAAATTACACTGTCACCAGTGTAATATGTCCCGGATTGGTTAGAAAAAATTAAATCATAAGTAATTAGGTTAAGTACATAACTCAATACTTCCCTCTATAAGAGAGCGTCGATCGATGGTCGGATATGGGTGTCGATCGATGCTAGACCTGTAAGTTCCTATTTCTTATAAAACTCAAAATAAAACACAATATCAGTAATACCTCCCCCATGCTTGAACAACACTATCGTCAGTGTTATACTGTCAAAGATTGGGGAAGAAATAAATCATAAGGACCAATTGTAACAAGGAAAACTAATACACCTGATCTGTGATGGTGACCGTCGATCAACATAGTTAATTGCCTATCGATTGATGTGTTGCTTACTCCGTCGATCAGCAGTGATCAAGTGTGGTCGATGCTCGATGGTGATTTTCTTCCTCGGATCATCCTTTTTTTTGAATATCTGAAAGAAATAAATATGAAATTTAGTTAATAAATGAAGAATAAAAACTAATTTAAACTTACTAAATAGTGGGTTGCCTCCCACTCAACGCTTGGTTATAATCTTAAGTTCGACGTTGTGATGCTTTCACTAGAAAGGAGGTTGATCAACACTTGGAAAACAAGTGGCTACATCTTCTTTGCTCTTCTGAAACCATGTACCAATGAAGTTTCTGACTGTCTCATCTCCTCTGATTTTCGCGTTCTTTATTATCTCCTTAGTAACCTTCATTGAATGCATTCTTCTCTGTAGATTCTCAATACTGCGCTGGAGCATTCTAAGTCTGGCAGCTGTAGTGTCTGACATTTCCTCTAGTTCCTGAGAAACAACTTCCTTCATCAGGCACTGAGAAAAAGCAATATCAGAGAACCTTTCTTCTAAGTAGCGTTCTGCTGCGAACTTCTGTTTGTCGAACTCAGTATCGATCGATGGCAAGGTGTTGTCGTCGATCGATGTCACTCCATCCAGTCTACTCGCATGCTGTCTCTGAAGAGTATCCATGTCTTGCTTAATCTCATCAATGCGTGTAGTCAAATTCTTGAGGCATTTATTTATAGGATAGTAGATATCATCGAGCCTCATGTAGAAACCATCCAGTGACATCTCTTGAGCTTTGTAGATCTTTTGCACAATATTATCAATCTCTACTCTGCTGTATGTCTCGTGCTTCTGCTCCTCATTGTCGATCGATGCAGGAATCTGGGCATCGATCGATGGCTGTTACGGTTGTCCAAAGAAATTTCCTGATCGTTTAGCCATAATAAGGGCGTCTGCTACATCTTTCTTAGGGAGAGTCAGAATCCTCCCATAAAGGCTTTGTGCACGTCCTTCTACATCTCTGAAAATTCCAAACTCGTCTTGTCTGAGATAACCAGCTTCTTTTTCTTCTGGTCCAAGTGAAAGGTCTGGTTCTCGTTTGATGGCCAAGACATGCCAATTGTTGATGCTGGATTGCCTACTCTCGCGTCCATTATCCATCCATGTTCATCCTCATCATGATCTGAGTCATACTCCTCGTAGGCTTCACCGTATCCTTGGCATGTCCAATTGTTGTCGATCGATGGTCTGTGGCTGCAGTCGATCGATGCTCGATAATCAGGTCGGCGCCCAAAAAGGTTTCCAGCTCCGTTGGCCATTGCAAGTATATTTGCTACATCCTCCTTAGTGACTTTTAGAATTCTGCCATCCGTATCTTTTGCATGACCATTTGGATCTCTCATAATACCGAACTCATCTGGTTGTAGATAACCAGGTACTCTGTCGCGTTTTTCTGCTGAATCTTTTCGGGTTATACTTCGTGTTCAGTATCGATCGATGGAAAAGGGTTGACGTCGATCGATGTCGATTTCCCCGATTGATGGGAGACATGAAAAACTCCAGCCTCTTCCATAGTAAGCCCTTGTTACTCGATCAACTCTTCTTCTCTGTAGTTTTCATTGTATTTGAGGTAGGCTGGGTTATAATCGTAATCAGCATGGTCGGTGTGGATCGGTTCTAGGGTATGGGTGTCGATCGTTGTTGTAGGGTGGGTGTCGATCGATTTCTGATGTGCAAGACTGTCGATCGATGCAAGGGGTTGGGTGTCGATCGATGCTCCATCTACCGATTCCTCATTACACTCGTAATCGCAGAAACATGTGGCCACAAGCTATCATTACACAATTTCGTGAGGGAAGATTTATTCTTATAGATTTCGTAAGAAATATTATGATCAATCAAGGAAAGATACAACATGTTTGTCTTCATATCAAAGATAGCTCCTACGGTGGCCATGAAAGTTTTTCCCAGTAACAAGGAAGAGTTCCAATCGATCTAGATGTAATCACATGGAAATCTATCGGGACTAGGACATCTTGAATTCGTAGTGGGATATCTCTGCATATACCTCTTGAGTCTACTCTAGAACAGTCCACAAAAATGAAAGAATAGTTGGAAGTCTCTATTCTGAGGTTTAACTTCTCTGCTATAGCGCAGGGTATGATGCTCATCGATGACCCGGTGTCGCATAGGGCATTGGGAAATTTATGGTTTTTGATCTAACATGGCACCACAAACATCCCATGATCAATTTTCTTCTTTAGAGTGATTATTGGCTCCCTCCTAGTATGATCCTTGGCAGCTTTATCGACTATGATAGGCCCTTATGAATCCCTCTTTTGCTCTGGAGTTGTAGTATTCGTGACCTTTAGCCTATCAACTCGTTTGGTCACATGGTACCATCGATCGATTATGTGACCTCTACATCGAACGACGCGTGAAGTTATTCTTGATTCCATCGCGTTAACAGGAACTATTGATTGATTCGTAGTCGCTTGTGTCTATCGATGCTTTTGTGGTCTGATCAATGAACTCGGATTTCCAGTCTTATGCGGCTTCTCTTGCTTGACTTCTACCCAAAAATCATCATAAATCACAACATTGACGTGATACTTCTACCCAGTCTCTTCTTCTTCTTTGACCATAACTTCGTATTTCGTAAGGTTTCACTCTTATGCGTCAATTGACTTTCCAGCTTTTCCACGCGAATGCTGATATCTTTGATTTTTGTGTTTAGGTGTAGGTACATAATATCTAACTTGTCATTGAAATCCACCATCATCTTCTGCTGTTCCCTCCGTATCTTGTCAAACATAAATTCGATCCATGGTCTCCTGGTTTGTTTTGAAGTTTCTGCACTTCTGGTAGTTTGGGTATTAGCTACTGCTTTTGTATCAGGGATTGTAGCCCCCTGATTGTCTATCCTTTGACATGTTGCATTACGTGGATAACCATTGAGGTCATGCAAGTCTCCATTCTCGTTCTGAACCACAATTATAGGTGCAACCATTTGAACTTGTCTGTTGTCGTCGATCGATGCAGATGAGGTGATGTCGTTCGATGCTCTATGATCAATATCAGTCGATGCTAGAAATCTGGTATCTGTCGATGGTTGAGTTCTGATGCCGGTTGATGTCGTCCGTAAAGATGTATTGGTCGATGTTGAAGGTATGCCGTCGATCGTTGTGTGTCGTCTCTCTTTGCGGATCGTGCCTTCGAGTTGATGTGGGTTAGAGAACAGTAAGTCATGTCCTTTGTAGCTCCTGGTACTCTTTTGCATGCACCTAAAAAACAAAGAAAAAGAAAAATCAGTAACCTTGAAAGTAACAAACCTAGACTAAGTCCTAAAAAATAAATCTAATGGCGATCAATGTTCCCCGGCAACGGCGCCAAATTTGACGTGGGGTGTGTTTTTATGTTTCAATAGGGTAATAATATCATAAACAGACAACTATCAAATTAATCCTTAATCCTAACACACAATACAATAATACTCTTGTCAAGAGAGATCAGGTGTAGTATTTAGGGATCGAACCCACAGAAAACAATGGCACACAATAGATTTCTTATTTCTAAAGGCTAAGTTAGGTAACTATATATATTAGTAGCAAGTAATCAGGTCAAGGAAATATTCTTTATTAGAAGGTATAGATGCAATATGAAAATATGCTAATAATGTAAATATGAAAATATGGTAGATCTAGGGTTTCAGGCAAGTGGATTATAGTGGATAGAAGTTAAAGGTACTTAATCATGGAACTCAAAACCTAATGTAAAAGACACCAGCTCTCGTATGCGCGCCTAATCTATTGACCAAGTCTAATGTCTTAGCTCTCGCTTGTTGACACGGAATGACCGTCGATAGATGGCAATAATCCTGCGTCGATTGATGGTTTCTTGAGTCAACCGTTATGACCTAGTTCGATAAGTTCACTAGATTGACTAAATCAACTCTCGTTTATTTCTAGCAACCTAGCTCAACATAATTGATTCCGGTAGTAGACCATGCTCTCGCTTGCGCCTAACTATCCTATTATCAGGGTTCAGGTTAGCTACTCTAGAACACAAGCAATAAACACAATTATATTAATAGATCTAATAATGACCTTAACATTTCTATTGTTTGGCTAATCCATCAGTACCATTGACAAATCCTAAACGTAGTTGATAATTACTCAGACATAATTAAAGTAAGAGTAATAATTTGAATAAAATGCATAGATAGAATAATGGGGTTTCAAAGCACACTTAGAACACTTAGTACACACTAGTAACTCTTGCCCCCTAAAGCGCTAGCACACTTAGCATGGTGAAATACATAAAGTATAAATATAAAATCCTAAAGTCTATGTCAAAACTCGTCCAAGGGTAATCTTGTAATCTTGTGTCATGTCTCTAACTTGGGCTTGAAAGTCGACTGTCTGCGAACTGGACATCGATCGATGGTAGGTATGCTACATCGATCGATCTTGGTCATGTAACATCGGTCGACGCTTACGTTGTATCATCGATCGATGGTGATCTCGTACTTCGACTCTCTTCAGTGATCAGCTACGGATTATTCCTCTCCAAATGCTCCAAAATCTCCAAGTATCTCCATATATCTCCAAAACGTACTTGGACCTGTAAAGACCTCAAAACATAGCCTAGACAAACATAAAAGACCCTAAATAGAGTCTATAACATGGTCTAAAACTGGTAGTAAATATGCTATATCATTCTTCACCCAAATCTCACCTACACTCAACTATTCTCCTCATACTTTCACAATTCTAACAATCTGTACACACTGCACTGTTGTAGAAACATTACAGATTCTCACACTTAAAAGATTCAAGTAGAGACAAAGATTCTTGTGAGTGTGATTGCTTTATATTTTCTTTATAAAACAAAGTTAAGATTCAAATCACAGAAATGATCATATTATCGAAACGATATCAATGAAAACAAGAAAGCAGATTTTTCATAGAAAGAGGAGAGTTTGGAGATGTTTAGCAACAAACAAAGAGTCGCAGCATCTACTCATAATATAGTTACAGTGATAAGAAGTGAAAATAGACTCTAATTGGAGAAGAGGGACTCGTCGATGTCGATTTTGATCTTCTCGTTTTTCTCAAACTTATTGTTCCTTGGTGGTGCATGAGGGACATAAACTCTCTGTGGCCCTCTTCCTATATTCTTGTTCTGTGGCCTTGCCTGCGAGTTCAATAACCCAATAACATTCAAAACCAACAAGTTCGAGACTAAAAGTTTTATTGATCTTATGAGCATGAACTACAATGTTTGGTGTATAAACCCTAGATATAGCCGCCTAGCTCTATTCTCTTAGTGTCTGAATATTGATTCCTTTGTAGAATTTTGGCTCCCCTTTTATATCTTAGTCGTAGTCGGTTATTAGGTCAGAGTCTTCAATATTCAGAAATATGGAAGAATCCCCTTTAGTAGAAATCTTCCATTTTTACTTAGAGACAGGAATGGAGCCCGGTTTGAGCAGGGATTTCTTTGGGCAGGATTCAGAAGGACCGCGTCCTGCTCGGAAGCTAGAGTAAACTCTACCTGGATTATTTTTTCCCAACAGTTCGCCCTTGGTCGTTATAGAATTCAGGCGGGGGAAAACATGTGCACTTCGGTCAACCGGAGCCGTCCCTTCTCATCATGCATGTTTTGAGCAAGACGTCGCTTCCGTAATGTTTTTTGAGTTTTTTCTAGACCTAAACCGTGTTTA
This sequence comes from Moricandia moricandioides, assembly GCA_905132885.1. Taxonomy (NCBI): domain Eukaryota; kingdom Viridiplantae; phylum Streptophyta; class Magnoliopsida; order Brassicales; family Brassicaceae; genus Moricandia; species Moricandia moricandioides. Next base: position 77,151 of record CAJHQQ010000043.1, read on the forward strand.
AACCTGGAGAGAGGAGTTTTTCGAATATAGACCTAGATCTAGTAGATATTTTCAGGCTCAGAGCCTAGTTAGATCGATTAATAGGATTCGGGACCCCCCCCCCCCTGATCACTGATCTCTGTGATTTCTTTGGCATTTTCCATCTAAGCTTAATCCTTCTGCTAGGATAATTCTCATAGCCATTCAAAATCTTGGAAATTCAGAGTGCCTTTATTTTGGAATAAATGAAGTACCTTTTACTATCACCTGGCCCCTCTCAATGGTGGTGAGGGATGGTTCCACTTCATCCTCGGAGTGGCCTTTCGGTCGTAGAAGAGTTTTCGAAGGAAGATCGCAAAGGGCCCGTATTTGGGAAGAAATGGACCAAAAATATGCTTTCATATCTCTACCCGATTCTTCTTATTGGTGGAATCTCATAGGTAGGTGTAGATCATAGCTAATGACGTCTATATATATATATTGATTGCATCACTCATTGTGTGTTATGAATGCAGATGGATTGCATCATCTTAGCCTGGAAGGAGAGAAGGCCGTTCTTCGAGCACGAAGACTTTATCTGTAGCGTGACATGTGTCATATCTAGTTAGTGAGGTGATACGGCCTTAGTCCGGCTGTTGTTGCCCGGATCATTTGAAGGTGATGGGATGAGCTCCAATTTAGATTAGAACTCGTGGAGGCTGATGGTGGATGACGGATTCAAGCTTACTAACACTTGAATGATCGATGGATTCTTCACGCAAGGATTGTGGGTGTTCCTTGTGTTGTTTCAACAGCGATCTACGAGTGTCAACACGCTTTGTTGATGCCTGATGGTCGTTCACGTAAGCAGAAAGGTATCCTTCCTGGTGATAGATGAAAGCTCAAAGATGAACTAAGGTTGAGATTTTCTCAAGGAGACTTGTATTAAAGAGATATTAGAAAGCAAGGTGTGTATCTTGCGAACCAACTGTTATGGACCGTTGAAGTCCAATTATGAAGTGAAGCCCAAACCGAAGATTATTATATAAATCCTATTGTGATAAGTATTAGCTGATTTAGATATATATCATAAGATTTAGATAAGTTATATTCCTAGTTGGGATAAGTTTAAGTCTTGTGTATATATACAACTCTCTTGTAAGTCATTACAACACAACACAATAATATATTCATATTCTATTCTACTTTACATGGTATCAGAGCATGCGATTCTTCGGATCGAAATTAAGCTTCCGCTTTACTAGTTAAGATCGATAATGTTCAACATTGTTGGTGTTGGCGATGTTGAAGAAGAAGATGATGATACCGACGACGAAGACGAGTTACCGCATGGGTACAAGTCGTAGGTTTGGTGTTATTAGCTATTAGTCAAAACAAGTTATTGGGTTTTGCTTTCTATTTTACGTGCAATAGTTATATGTTAGGTTTTGATTTTTTTTTCCTTAGTTACGTTAAAGTGTTTTTTTTATAAAGGATTGTGGCTTTCACATGGGCTATTGAGAGATATTTTAAAAAAAAAAATCTTCAGGTCAAAAGGTTGAGTTTTCATGGTTGTTTAGTTTTGAGATAAATTCTATAATTTAGAGTTTCTCACAATTTCTGTTTTGATTTCCATAGTTTGGAATATTTTGGTTATAGTTTAACCACTACGGGGGAGTTTTAGTTATGCTCATGTTTTTAGGTCAGTTTTTAGTCTAATTTATGGACTGTCCAAGTCAAGGACGATTATGTGGACTGCAGTTGCGCCCACGGGATGTATTCCCATTGTCAAGACCAAAAACGAGCTGAAGTTTTCATCCCTCCTTGTCTAAGCTGAAGTTTATACCCGGAGGAGCTTTCTGATTTGTCCATCCTCGACATATTGTCCACGACATACGTGGTTTGCTTTATGATTGCAAATTTGCGTGTTGCATCCCGCGTTTGTCGTGTGGGGGAGTATTAAAGAGATATTAGAAAGCAAGGTGTGTATCTTGCGAACCAACTGTTATGGACCGTTGAAGTCCAATTTATGAAGTGAAGCCCAAACCGAAGATTATTATATAAATCCTATTGTGATAAGGATTAGCTGATTAAGATATATATCATAAGATTTAGATAAGTTATATTCCTAGTTGGGATAAGTTTAAGTCTTATGTATATATACAACTCTCTTGTAAGTCATTACAACACAACACAATAATATATTCATATTCTATTCTACTTTACAACTTGAAATTGCTAAAGCAAGTTTATTGATAAAAGTGTCCCTTGTGCAATTGCACAAACAAGAGTATTTAAACTAAAATATAACCAACTCAAAAACCCTAAGTCGATCTTGTGTCTTGGACTGGAGTGATTCCTGGGATAGACATCTACCTTAGAAAACTTCTTTTTCTTCTTTTTTCTTCTCCCCCACTAGCTCTTCTATTTCCCTTGTGTGATTTTGCACCAAGTTTTCCTAAATCCATGATTTTTTTAGTTTTCAATTGTAATGGGCAATTTTTGGGTCTAACTTGAATGATTTTCGATCTCCATCTGTTTCAGCAGTCAGTTTTATCAATCAAGCAAGGTAAAATACTTGAATCTCCCATTTACATCTCATGCGTCTCGCGACCAAGCTTAGGTCTTTCTATCTTCACTTTGTTTTGCACATTGACTACTCGATTATTGTTCCCACTGCTGTGAATTGACTGCTGATTTATGATTAGGAACAAAAACGAAAGAGATCTAGTTGTTGGAATTAAGAAATAAACTTAAGTTGTAATCAATTTTGAGCTGTAACCAATTTTGAGCTTGCGTATGTTTGACTTGTTTGCAGTTAATTGACTTTGGGTTAACTAGGAAAAGTTTTGAATTGGATTTTGTTCAGAGATTGATATATCAAGTTTCTACCTTTTTCAAGTTACCCAATGAGCATCACTGATTTTCTAGTATATTTGTTCGTTTTGCAGATCTCACGAGCCAAAAACACCTTTGCCAACAAGTATTTAAACAGCCGCTACTCAGCTTCAAGCACCATTATCCCAGAAGTATCTAAGTTCATACTCCTTGAGAACACTCTACCTGCCTTCTCTGCTGATAAATAGGAATATTTTGATATTTATTACTACAATGGTTGTTAGATGTGGAAATTGCGCCAACTTGTTTTTTTTCAACCGTCATGCACTAGTGAGCATTGGGCTCTACCACGATGTGGATGGTATCTTGTCTATAAATGACTTCATAGACATCTCTAATAGCACATAGGTTCTCTTTCCAAATTTGTTCAGGCAGTGTTTGGCATCAGCTCAGATCACATACTCGAACCCAATGAAGCAAAGCTTTGGCAAAACAACCTTCTCTTTCTTTTCTGGAAGAAAGAAGTACTTGATCTCCCAGGAAAAAAATTGTGAGGTTTATGAGCTCAGCTCAGACTTGAAACAGCTCCATGTCCCCTAATAAATAGCTCAGCTCATTGCTTCATGGGAATTTGATGTAACCATGACCAAACCAGTAGCTGACTTGGAGCAGTACAAGCTGAACCAGCTGAGTGATACTACCTTGGACCAGGACGAGCTGGATGAGCTGAACTATCTGAGTGACACTACACTAGGACAAGCTGAGCTCAATGAGCTGGTTGAGAGTGACACTGGAACACCCATGGACCTAGTTGGATCAGATGGAACTCAGCCCAAATGTAAAGAAGGATCAGCTTTGTCTTCTCAACCCAAACCAAAGAAGACCAAGACTCATTCTTCTTTTCTCATGGCCCAATCACAAGATCTCAAACCATAAGGCTGAAGAAAGCAGTTTCGTGTTTGGTTTACTATGAACAAGAACAAATATCAATTGAAGACCAAGACGAAGGACCAGTCAAGCGGCTCAATTACCCAGTCTTCGGTCTTGCCTAGATTTTCCCTTAGTTTATTTCGAGTTACACAATTCAAGAGTCTTTGTTCGTTTCCCATGGACTGTTAAGTCTGTTTTCTGTTCTACGTAAACTCTTGTCCAATTTCTAATAAGACCATTCACGATTTTTCATAAAAATCCCTCTGCAAAATTGTGAATCTTGTGTTCATCTTTGAACATTGATCGCTCAAGGATTAGAACCCAAGAGAAAACCATCTAGTGATAACGTCTGTGCAGTGACCTGCACGATCATAGACAATTCAACACAAGTGATTGATCTGTTTATAGATCCTTCACTGTAGATCCGTTATCATCTCGACTTCTAACCACAAAGCCACCAATCCTTCTATCAAAATCAACAGAAAGATAGACCCAAATAGCCTCAAGATCATAAAAAGGGATTCAATCCTTCAAGGATTTCATTACAATTCAATCGTTCAGCGAGTCAGTCAGTCGTACACAAACCTGCTTTGTGCATCACCGCCTGGGTATATAGTAACATGCTCTTCGCAAAGCAAGGCACCTCGAAAGTAAGGGAAAATGAGCCTAAGCATTTTATATAGGGGTAAAAGAAGAGCTGACTGGAGAAAAATCCATGCACTTCCGTGTAGAGCTCAAGGTGAACATGAGATTTCAATTGGCACAAATGTTTGCAGACAAGAAAGTGAGATGGCTGCAAAAACGGCAAGAGTCTTAAAAAGTGATGTGGGAGCATGCTCATGCCATTGTTTTTCCACGTTGAGACTGATCTTATCACTTAAAAAATAATGCCCCATCTTGAGTACATTGATATCCCATACTTGATTCAGTGCGAGCTCTTGAGGGACGAGTCACCATACCATTTCCATGACAGGGAAAATAACACCTTCTTATGCAAGCTGCCTCATCCCACTATCAATTCTCTATCTGATCTCAATGACATCAGGTTCTTTCCAATCTTGGGTACTTGTGCTCTAGCCACTTGCTAGTTCATCGCGCCCCAGAGGTAGCTCATCTCAGACTCCAGAGCCTCACCATGAGGATGTGGATATGGACGACTCAGCACAAGAAGATAAACCGTGCAAGAAACTATTTTGTGATGATGATTATGATCTTCTTGAAATCACATATGAAGCTGACATAGTGGAGTGCTTAAGGAACAGCCTAGTAGAGCGGGTTTACTCGGGAGCCCAGTGGTGCGCTTAAGGAACAGGAAGGAAGGTGGACAAGAGGACAGCGAGAGCTGAGCACCAAATGAGTAACACGCTCATCTTTATAATTGTACTATCCATTTGCTTCTTTGTGTTACTTAGCTTCCCATGCATTTATTTTCATACAAGGATGGTGTGAACTAAGTCTGGGAGGCATGTGTACTACTAATCTCATTTGCTCCTTTGTTTTTCTTTGTTTTTAATTGATACATGAGTCATTTTGATGTTCTTATCAATTCAAATTTATTGAGTCAAAACTGTTTTCGAAATGATGACATTATTTTGTGATGATCTTTAACCACCCTTGTGCGTTTAGCGATCTTATTCAGTGGTCGTCGATGAAAGAGGAGAACACACATGTTCATGAATAGTATGACTTAGGATCTCATTTTTCTCCAAAAAAAAAAATTCTTTTTGAAGTACGCTGGAAAGATTTAACTCCAATTAACTGGAATCTAATCTTGATTGCAATTCTTTTTGTTATGGGCATTAGGTTAAAGAAACGAAATTACAATCATGACTTCTTATTCTTTTTACCAATCTTTCTGATCTTGAGTGGTTAGTTAGTCTTTAGCTAGTACACACTTTGAACCCTTAACCTTTTTCACCTTCATGCCCTTTGGTTTTCAGTGTCATAAGTGCAAAAGGGTTGGAGATGAAAGGATTGGTGCATCCTCTCTCACTGGTTCTTGCTGCCATACAATCTATCAGAAAAGTGAGCAAATGGTCCAAAACAGAGCGACTAATCCCAAACCTGTTAACAAGAAAGAAAGTGGAGAATCATAAAGTAGTGAAATCAGAATCACTAGGAGAACAAAATGATGAATATTACCCCCTCTCTATCACATAATCTCATAAAAAAAAGATGATGGGGAAGGAGATGAAGTCGCAAATCAATTGTGTCTCTGGTTGGGTGAACAAGAACAGTGGAAACCAATTTTTAGATTTGAAGAAAAAAGGAAGCAGAATGATTAGGGGCTGTAGACGTCAAGGGATCTATTCTCTCTTGCAATTTTGTGTGATATCCTACATCCTCTACATCTAAATGGTATTCGTTAAATACCTCTAGCCCCACCATCAAATTAGCTTGTTTATACCTAGCATTTTCTACCATGGATGATGCATGTGATTTGAATCTCACGCCACTCTTAATTGAATAGTATTTTTTGGGAAAATGTAGCTTTTGCGTATTCAAGATAACAAATATAGAGCAGATCTGAAAAGGAATTAGTGGGGGTTTTTGTATGGGTTTGTTTTTCTGGTTTTATTATTTGTGTGGGTATGCAATTTTTGGTTGAAGTACGGTTGCTGAGAATTAGAGAATTCCCGTTGTGGGAACCAAAATTCACACTGTCGATTTCCGTAATCGGAGGAAATCTAAGAAACTCTAACTTTTCATGAGGTCCCAAATTACTGCTGATCCTAACGACAAGTAGTCAAGTTATGTAAAAACAAACGAAAAAAAATAAATCAAGATAAAGAAAAGAGCAGTAGAGATCTTATTATGAATCTGCGTATGAGCATTTTTAATAGGTAAAAGCCTTGGCCGCGAGAGCTGTCGGCAAGTTCCCAAGTTCAAACAACCTAAGACTTGAAAACTTAATTGAGTCGCAGCTCAATAACAAAAACGGAAAGTTGCAAAATCGCTCTAAGTGCTGAGTTGCAGAGAATTTTGTGTGTGTGCCTGTCTCTCCCTCGCTTCTCTTATATAGATCTTCAAGGTCGGTCCTCTTTCCTTTTTGCCTTCGATTCGAATTTATCCTTTTGTATAAATCTTCCTTACTTTCTCGATTTTCCATAATCATCTCGGAACTTGAAAATTATCTTATTTTCCATTAATATTATGCGGATATACGTCAGACCGTCATTATATTTGGGTTAATTCTCGTCTAACACCATATGTGGGCCTTTATAGCGTTTTAGCTCCTTTTGGGTCGTTTTTTTATTTAAACGATTTTTACTATTTCTTTTGGAGAAATCGTCCTCTGTACAATTGCACGATGCTGCCTCCGCAAAATGATAAGCCAATCATATTGTTGAGATAACATTGGGTTTTAAGTTAACCGTTATCATTTCATACGATTGACTCAGAGTTTTATGAGAAAACAAGTCTTTGCGATTTTTATCGTAAAACTTCAACGGAACTCCAATCAAGACGAAACAAGAAACATCCTAGTCAAGACTCAAAGGAGAGAGCGATGAAGAAGATACAGCTTAGTCGACCATTGGTGACTAGATGTTTGCACGCGTCTAATTGCCCATGGGCGATTAGACTTTGTGGAGAGTCTAGTCGCCCATGGGCGACTAGACATTGCCAAGAGTCTAGTACCCATGGGGGACTAGACCTTTCATGTCGCCCGTGGGCGATTAGAATTGGTAATGAGCCTAGTCCCCCGTGGGGACTAGACGTTGTGTTCGTTTAATCGCCCACGGGCGACTAGACTTTGTGGAGAGTTTAGTCGCCCATGGGTGACTAGACTTCTAGTTGCCCACTGGTGACTAGACTTCTAGTCACCCACGGGTGACGAGACTTCTAGTCGCCCACAGGTGACTAGACTTCTAGTCGCCAACCGGGGACTAGATTTCTAGTCGCCCACGGGTGACTAGACTTCTTGTCGCCCACCGGTGACTAGACTTCTAGTCGCCCACCGGTGACTAGACTTCTAGCCGCCCACCGGTGACTAGACGTTGTGTGTCTAGTCGCCCATGGGCGATTAGACTTGGAAATAATTAGGTTGTTCCCTCGATCGCATGTCTTGATTTGTTGACCGCGACGAGATGGGTTGGGACATGAGGAGTTTGTATGTGACGATTTCTTGTTTTCTTTTTACTCGAAACAGAGATAACGTTTCCGCGTAACTTCCAGGCATCGATTTCTTCGTGACCATTTTCTACCCCAACACCCGTGTTTTCAAAAAAAAACCTTTTTTATTCTTTAGGTTTTGACACGGGAATTGATTTGTTTGAGGACAAACAAGATATAAGTAGGGGAATTGATGTATTGTGTTTTGACACATACTAACAATGTTTTCATGTCTTTATCGAGTCTTTTAGTCTTTTGTGAGTCATTACAGGTCTAGATTTGCCTTTGGATGGAATGTGGATCACTTAGAGCAATATAGACATAAAAGAGTGCATTTGGAGAATTTCATGCATATCACCCTGATTTACGAAAAGAGCGACTGCACCAGTGACCTAGATTTTTAAGGAAGCTTCCAAATATTTCGAGATTTTACCTAGGGATTACCGTTTTTCTCTGGAGCCGCCAAAAGACATGTAGTATATCGTTTTATAATTTTATTTTACCAGGCATGTCAGTGTTTATGTTAGTATTTCATAGACTTCAGAAGAGACTTGTGATTTGTATGATTGATGGGAGAAGATCTTCAGACTCTTGAGTAGATTTTGAACCCTATTATTTATTCCTAGAATCGATTCATCATGCTTTCTTTATCATTTGTCTCTGCGTTTTCTATATTTATGACTGAGTTGTCGAATTTTTGGTGTAGGGCGTTAGGGTGTCAAGATTTATAAGCTGAATACAAATAAGGATTATTTCTTTGATTGTCTCAATTAATTGTTCCACATGATATTTGCATCTAACTTATACTTAGTGCTTGATTCTAGGCTTAATATATTCATCAAAAGTTCTTTAGTTTTTTAAAAATAACATTAATGGGCAACTCGTCCCTAACAAACGAACTAGGCGAGTTGTTAGAGTGTGTTGTGAACTTATTGAATCTGGTTAACAATGTTTATCATCGTTCTCTTATTCAAACAAAATTTTGATATTAGGATTGCTTAAAAAATGGGAGATACCACAAAAGTGGATTGATCTTGTTATGTTATTCAAGTTGTAGACTTGTTTTGATTTGTTCCATAAACAGTTATTTGACTCTTGATCACTTTATATTCGACCCATCGCTCTAGGTCTAGCTTCATTACAACCTGAAACCGAACCACCTATGTTTACTTGCTTAGTTAGATTTTCTGATTTTAAACAACTCGATTCGTCTTAATTTGATATCGATCTCAAAGAAACAAATCGTAGAAACGCTCATCTGAAATTAAATCAAAAGTATTACAATAACCATTGTTATCTTGAAGTAGATAAGATCCAATTTTAGTGTATAAAGAACATATCTAGTTGCTAACACCTCATAATCTATCAACAAGTCATGGTGAGATCAAAGGAAAATAAAAATCAAAGGAAAATTTTGAGCTTGCAAATAGCCACCTCTATCTCCGGAGATAATTAAACACTTATTATTGAAATATAGTCTTCTTGCATTAACATTTGTATATGATAAAAGGGACAACTGATGGTTCACTATATATATATATATATATCAAAACATGATATTCCCAATATATTATTTCAAAAACATTGCAATCTTTGAGGTATGACATTTGTCATCACCATATTAATTCTTTGATTCCTTAGAAAATAGGTCGGTCCACCTAAACATATAATATAGTTCTCATTAAACTATCCATAAAATTAATTATTAACGTACAGAAAATATTCTTCATTATTTTCTTAAATATAAGCAACAGAATTATTTAATATTATCAAGATATATATGACAACTAATGATTTTGAATAATAAATATTTTCTTTGTTTCAAAAATATAAATGTTTTGGAATTTTCACATTTATTAAGAAAACATATAAAATTTTAGTTATCAATACATTATTTTCCGTTGTTAACTATTCCCCATAATTTTTAACCAATAATATTTTAATAAACACTTTAAAGCTTATAATTTACCATTAATTAATGCAATGAATATATGAAAATGTATCTTTTTGAAAAATTTTGTTTTCTAAAACATGGATCTTTCTGAACGGATGGAGTATTTGATAACAATTTTTGTGTCCTCTATAATTTTTTTTAACTTTATATTATTAAAATAAATTGAAAATCACATTAATTATATAATAAAAAATTATATTTTACGTATATGTTATATTTTGAAATTTTAAAACGACTATAAATTATTAAAACTGTTAAAATTCTCACACTAATTTTTTTGTGATTAGTGGTTTAAATGCTTTGTTATAACAAAATATAAATGATTATAAAACCATATGAGTAGGGAATGTTATTTAAATTGAATTATATTCCATATAAATATGCATAACATTTTAGTTTCAAAATTGCATTGAACAAGCATTAAGAACTTAAAAGATTAATTACAAAATTTGCATTAAATTTTGAAAGTGATTATAAATTAATTGAATTGTTAAAAGTATGACTTTGAAAATTTTGCAATGACTAGTTCAAAAAGATAAAAATGATCATAAATTTATATGAATTTGGTCATTTATGTAATTGATAATCATACTAAAAAAATATGCTATACATATGTAATATCATTTCAATTTAATTATATACCATACAGAACATAGAAAAGTGATTACTTATTTATTTATTTACCATATAATGATTGTAAATAAACTAGAAGAATTGTTTTGATTTATATGTTTGTTCCTATTAATTATATACATAATATTTACTGATTTTTAAATTATTTAATATATATTTATTATGTTATTATTTCGTAATATGTAAAAAAAGATACAAAAATAATTTGTATATATAATACTCATCCCAAGCAGGATATGAATATTAACCTAGTAGATTATGATAAGAGAATGAAGATATAAACCTCATCTCAGTGTTTTTAAAATTTGGAGTTTAATACTATTTGACACATACAGGGGTGGCTAATTAAAATTTGAATGTTTGTATCAATCATTGACAATGTAGTTATATATGTATCAACGTGAGTCCTAGTCTTATATGTTGGAAAAAAAAATCATTTCTTTGTTATACGCTTTGTTCGGGAATGCGCTTGGCGTTCGTTCGGTTAGATAACGCTGAATTACTTATTCGGAAATAATACGGAGATTAAATGGGGAGTTATTTTTATGATTTTTACGTTTTTTCTGACATACATATTATATATATATATATATATATATATATATATATATTGGTAATCAATTTCAAAAAACTAACTTTTTGTAATGGTATAGCGCCTGCTATTCGTACTTTGCCAATCAGGGTTCGAAGCCGTAGGGTAAGTGTTTTAGTATAATTAATAAGGGGTACGATCATCATTCACTTGCCATCTTCTTCTGTAGGGTATTCTGTACCTCTAACTCCACTATGACGGTTGTTTCTTTTTTTGCTCGTTTTTGGGTCATTAACCTTCCATTTTCTGCTCTGTTTTCCTTGATTTGAGGATGAGAGTCAATGAAATTAGGATTGTGTGCTGAAGAGAATATCTTAATCGATTTTATTGTTTGGCAAAGACATTTGGACTTCAATCAATTTGTGTCATTATGCGCCACTTTCAGAATTCTACGGTTAACACGCTAAAAACTCGAACCACTGCCTAAGCCAACCGAACTTCACCTTCTTGCCACGGTGAGCCACTGTGTGGAACAAAGGTTATATACTACATGATCCCAAACAAAGAACATAAATATCAAATAAATCTATAGAAATGGTTTGATTAAATAACCAAATAAAACATTTCCCAGATGGGAATAAAATATAAATCTTTGACTAAAATATCATGTAAGATATATTCAATCTGACAACTTTTTTGAATTTGAAGGAATTAAAATTTCATTAAATTCTACTATTATTCAGTTATGTATATTTTGAACTATTAAAAAGTCATACTACTGCATTAAGTATTTGCAGTCATTCTTTTAAATTACTTTAAGTTTTAGTGTTATTGAAGTTATTAATAATTCCTTAAGTTCACGGAATGCTGGTCTTGTTCAATTTTACTACAATTGTTATGCTATTGTCATTCAACAAGAATTTAATAGAATTGTAATGACTAATTAAGACTAATTAAAATTCAACCAAAAGCTTTAATTCCTTTAAATGCATGTGTATTCTCTTAAATTCAATAAGTGGATACCCCCTCTTATATTACCAAATACATCATTTTTGTTCTGTAAACTCATTATTGAAGAGAAATGGACGTTGACCAAATAATTCTAAATAAATGATCAAAGTAACATGTTCTCCCATATTCTAAATTCAGAAGGAAAACGTAAATATGTTACAAACATTTTAATATTTGTGGAAAATTTATGAAAAAAATTCTTTGTAATTTAACTTCTGTTTTTTTTTTCTCTTTAGGTTTTGGTTCTTTAGTGGGATCTAAAGATACTTCAACAAATAATATTGCATCTTCCAGAAATATAACCAATGGCAATCAAGAATTCATTGTCTCTTCTACTATCTTCATTGATGGTGTTTGCTCTGATCTGCATACCCACAATTTCAGGTAATATATCTATTTGGTTAAGACCAAAATTCATAAATTAAAGTAATGTAATTAAAAATATCCATATGCTCTTACAAATTGAGTCAAATTCAATAAACAAAAATGTGTCCGTATTTACAATACATATCTTATAACTGGCCACAATTGTCATTACATTATTTTTCATACTTTGTTTGTGAATCAAATAGGAGAAATCAAATTTTGTGGGATGAAATGTTATAGCACACCGGAATGCAATGCAACATGCATACATGAAGGATACGAAAAAGGGATATGTCTGCAAAACGATAACGGTAGTCTTGAATGTTGCTGCCAAAGCAATCCTAGATCTAATGCTGATTCTCCCATTTGATGTGTTGATCTTACTAAATAATCATTCATGTTATATGTACTTTAAGTTATATGAATAAAAGAAATAAGACAACCGATATCATATCATCAAAGTTCTATACGCTAATCAATTTTTCTATTTACAATCTAACGAACATAAAACAATTAACAAAAAAGTGAATGAGAACATTGATCCAACGCTTTCTATAACAACCCGGAGCGCAGGGTTAAGACATGTGACTGCACCACAAAGTAAGCCATTGTATCTTCCTAATAGTCCCATAAATCCCATGACCTTTTATTCTCAAAGACTTGACATCACATCAACCTACACCAACGGCTGCTCGTACAAACCTGCAGAAGGAAGAGCGGGTAATTTGTATTACTCAGTGAAACTAGGTTCTACATACCTTCGAATTCATATGAAACTAAATTACAGAACATGTACAAATCATAAGCAGGGGCGGTCCTGCAACTCTGGGGGCCCTAAGCAAAAAATTTTAGGGGCCTATATTTAACTTTTTTTCAATGATATTTAATTTTATATTAATGAAAAAACTCTACTCAAAAAGAAAGGTGAATAGAATCTTGAGATAGAGAAGAAAAAAGTAAATTGTTTATGATTTTTTTTTTATATATATTAACTGAGGGATCCATTTTGGTTGTGATCTTTATTGACAGTTTTTGCATTTTTACTTAGCAAAATATCTTTTTTTATGTAGCATAAAACATAAATATTTAAATAATTATAATAAATATTCTTTTACATAAATTGGGAGCCTTTTAAAAATAGGGGCCCTAAGCCTAGGGCTTTAACTCCATATACCCTAAGTCTTCAAAAATTCTAATATACCCCATCAAAATGTTATTTTATTTTATTATTTTTAAATGTAAAATCGAGTTAAAAACTTTTCTACTCTTAATAAAAGACACGTATTACGTTGACCCAACCATATATCCGACATTGACCCAGACCCAACCGGGTCAAACCCGGATCTTAACCAAAACACTCTAAACGACGTCGTATTGTATATGGTTTCTTAATTTTCTAAGTGTCGACTGCCTCTCTCTCTCTCTTGTGCGATTGAAAAGGGGAGGCGAAGTCTAACCCTAAACTGTGATTTTCACTTCGATTTTCTTCGTTTCTTCTTCATTATTTTCAAATCGACGCTCCAACCGACAGTCTTCCTCTTCTTCTTAACTTTTTACATCGTGGTAAGTGTTTACTTGTCTCTCTTGATTTAGTCAGATTTTAAAATTAGGGTTTTAAAAATTGGGGAAAATCGTATTTTTGAAAAATAAAAGAGGAAATCATGTTTTGCCTTTGAAATTGGGGAAAAAGATGATGAAATCTTAAGTTAGGTCACTGTTGTTTTGTGAATATGATATTTAGGAGGAAAGTAGTATGTGTTGCGAATTTGTGGACTTTTGACTGGTTTAGTTTTATCAAAATTGTTGAATGGCATGAAACAAGGTTGGAGAACCCATGTTAAAAGAATTTAAATCTCCGATAAATGGTGTTTTGTGAATCGGGTGTGTTGTACTCTGTGTTTAGTATGTATATATGAGTTTGTGGTTTAGCTTAATTGATGTTAACTATGTGGTTTGCATTTGAAGTAATTGATTATTGTGGTTGTAACGTCTTGTACAAAAAATGAAAGGCCAAAAGCGTAGGCGTCAATCTACTAGAATTAGAAAGGTGGTCTCAGATGGGAACAAGGCGTTCTCAGATGGAAATGACTCGGCAAGAGAAGATACAGTCCGTCAAAAGAGTACTCCAGTGAGAGAACCAACTGCAGTATCGCTCTCACTTGATTCCGAAAGTGAAGACATGTCTGTTGTGTCATCTAAGGTATATATTTCACATTCTTTTTAATCATTGTTAGTCAGTAAGTCGTAGTAGTCTTACTAGTATTACTAGTATGACTAGTCGTACTAATTTTACTAGTCTTACTAGTTTACTAGTTTTACTAGTCTTATTAGCTTGCTAGTTTTAGTAAATATATGAATCTTACTAGTTTTTTTATTTAATATATATATTTAACGAATGACTAATATATATTGCAGGCAAGACAATCAATGCAGTCCCTTGAATTTTACTTCAAGAGCACAGAGTACACGAAGACTTGCAAAATTCAAACGAAGTACTTTGTGAGCAACACAGTCGATGTGATCAAGAAGCCTAAGACCGAGGTTAGATGGTTCACAAGCCATCCTCAGTTTCAGCACTTCTTTCACATGCCTGATGAAGGATACCTAAAGCTCCAAGGAATGTGGATGTTACTAATGCACACCATTTGTACTCCGGAAGATGATGTTGCTTGGTTTGCAGTGAATGGTGTGCCCATCCGCTATTCTATGAGGGAGCATGCACTCATCTCTAGCTTAGACTGCCATGAGTACCCCCAAGAGATATTTGAAGCTTGGGAGTTCTAAGTTCGTGGATTATTACTTTGGTGGAAACCAGAAGATCACCATAAAAGATGTCGAGTAGAAGTTGTTGTCTATGAAGGCATGTAATGATAGATTGAAGACGGATGTGTTGTTCTTCCTTGGTCGGGTTATTAGAGGAGGCAAAAAGGATAATGGACCTTTAGACCCGTTCATTTTAAGGATTGTGGATGACTTGGATGCTTGCAAAACATTTCCTTCAGGGCGTCTAACATTTGAGGATGCAATTAAGTCGATTAAGCATATGATGGGCCTTCTGAAGGGTGAAGTGCATGAGGCATGCGACTTTCCAGGATTTGTAATTCCGTTAGAGGTAAAGTATTTAGCAATATTTGTAGTTATTTTATAATCGAAAATCTAACACTGTGACACTTTATTTGTGTAGATTTTGGCTTTTGAATATATTCCAAAGCTGGGGAAAAAAATTCGAATCTCTTCAGACACGCCTAGTGAAGCCTGTTCTAGGAGGTGCAAGAGTCGGTTTACAAAAAGTAGTATGAAGGGTTATCCTTTGGAAGAGATATATGAAGCGCTTGGAAATACAAAGGTACATGTATATAATATTAAGTAGAAATTGACATAATAGAATAATTAAACTGATCTTAATGATATTTTTAGGTTATTAACAGTGTGTTGGTGCCAACTGTTGGTGAGGAAAGGATGCTGGCTCGTATCATTGATGAGGAGCCAGAGTATCATCATGAGGGCAACATATGTGAGAGTTGGAACTATTGGCTAAATGTGAAGCAGAAGAAATTTTTTTGGAAAGAATTATATGAGTTAGATGTTGTTGCACGAGTGTTTACAAGGAAGAAAGACAAAGAAAAAGTGATGTTTGTAGAAGGATCATCTTCTAATTATGGTTTGGAGTTGAGTTTGAAAGGTGTGGAAGAGAGAATTTTGGCGTCTATGGGAGAAGGATTTTCTGGACTTAAATCAACGGTGGAGACAAAGTTTGATACTATGGACTTGAGGATTTGTGAACTTGAGAAGAACCAACGACTTTTGAGAAGAAGGGCTAAGAAAATGCAAGATAGGTTAACTTCTATTGAGAGCAAGGGAAATAAGGAGAAGAATTATGGTGTATATATGGATTTTGGACAATGGGATTATAGGGATTGTGGTAGAGCTGAAGGGAAGGGTATAGAGAATGTTGAGGCTGAAGACCATGGTAAGAATGTTGAGGACTCGGGTGGGGCCAATGAAAGCAGTGACTATATTGAGCAAGAGGCTGAGAAGAGGAGAGTAGAGGCGGATGAAGCGTGGAGGAGAATTCTTTCTGAATGTGACAATGATAAAGAACCCGAGGCTGAGAAAGACCCTGAGGCTTGGGTTGAGGCATAGATCAATGGAGAAGAGGTAGAGAAAGAACCCGAGGCTGAGAAATATTTTGAGAAAGAACCTGAGGCTCGGGTTGAGGCAGATATCAATGGAAAAAAAGGCAGAGAAAGAACTCGATGAAACTCCTACACTACCACGTGGTGGGACTAAGACGGATAGAATCGCTGGAACTCCTACACCACCACGTGGTAGGACTAAGGCAATGGCCGCGAGGAAACTAGTACTTACAACGCCACGTGATATGCTGGCAGCTAGAAAGACGAATGCAGAAAAAGGTGAGGAGAATCTTTTGGAAAGAGAAAAAAAAACCGTGATAAAGTTGTGGAAAAAGAGAACCATGTGGAAACAAGGGAAAAAAACAGTGACGAAGTTGTGGAATAAGAGAACACTATGGACACAAAGGAAAAGATCAGTGAGGAAGTTGTGGAAGATGCTAGGGAAGTTGTTGAAGAAGAAGTTCAGAAAGTTGTTGAGGAAGAGGATGGGGAAGTTGTTGAAGAAGAAGCAGGGAAAGTTTTTGAGGAAGGGGCTAAAAAATATACTGAGGAAGAAAAACAAAGGTGGGTAATGATCGTTTACAAGAACAGTGAGGAGAGGATGGATGAGAGTAATGAGGAGAAGACGGCTGAGACCAACGAACCAGCGAGGCCTGGGATCAAGCATAGGTGCAAGCAGAAGATAATAATGTATGGAAAACCAAGGAAGAAGAAAACATCTAAAAAGTTGCACCGACTGATGGTGCACCTAAGAAGAGGGAAATACCAAGAAAGAGTGATGCTGATGGTGCACCTAAGAAGAGGGGTAGACCAAGGAAGAGTGATGCTGATGGTGCACCCCATGCATGTACGCCTAGGGAGAAAAGAAAATGTGAACCATCACAATGGTTGCAGTCTCCTTTCACTGAGGGGAAGACTGATGAGGTCGAAAGACCAAAGAAGAAGCTTAAAATGAAGCCTAAGTTATTATGTTTCTTGAACTTGTTATTATGTATTTGTATGCTTTTTGATGTTAAGTTACAAGTTAATTAAGTATTTAAGTATTTTGCGGATAATTTGATTTATATGTCCAAAAATGAGTTACATGGAAAATTGGTTTTACTAGTTTTACTAAGTTTAAAATAACACTTGTCATAAAATAATTGATAAAACGTGCAACCGTTATATACATAAATTTAGTATTCTAATTACACATAGTAATTCTTGGTAGTCTTTAGGGATGCAGTAATACTAACTAACACATAGTAATTCTTGGTAGTCTTCAAGGATGTAGTAATACTACCTAACACATAGTAATTCTCTGGCAATTTTTATGTTTATCTAGTTAAACCATGAGTAAATAATTTTTTTTAGTAAAACCTAAGACTTTACATTATGATTATCGTTGAAGAAGACATTTTTAGCATAAATTTACCGTGAATACGTATTTTGTTAGATTTTTCTAACTATAGTCTAACCATTCACACGCTAACAATGAAAGTTAAAAGAGTTTTTTTGGAAAACTGAATAGGTTTTGCTTAAACTATTAAAAATAATCATCAAAAATAGTCTTAATGTACATATTTATTAAATACATAATCTACAAATTAATAATAACCATCAAAATATGTGGGTTCTATATACTAAACATAAATATTCATACTAATATATATGTGGTCCAAATAACACATAATAAACCAGTAATCCTAGTAGTCCAAATAACACATAATAAAACAAGTAATCCTAGTAGTCCAAATAACACATAATAAAACAAGTAATCCTAATAGTCCAAATAACACATAATAAAACCAATAATCCTAGTAGTCCAAATAACATATAAAAATTTTCAACATTCAAACACCTGAACCTGCACCAATTCCACATTCAAAGTAATCTGTCATACCTCCTCCTCTGGCTCTACATGTGCCATTTCCACTCCCTCTGCCTCTTTTTCCTCTTCCACGGGATTCTCATGCCGATGGAAACCTTGTTTGTTGCGGTTTTCCCTTCTTCACTTCAAAATCTCGAGGAAGTACTTTCATTGCTTTAACTTCTTATGGTATAACCCAATCAGACATATGAGGAACAAGATATATTGTCCTGTGATAAGCCAAAGCCCATTGCTCCACCAAATAATCCTTAGAACAATACTTAAATAAATGGAGTTCCTTTCCCGCTTTATCATTCATGAATGTGGCAGCAGCTACTGCATGCACACATGGGTATTTGTCTCTATCAAATTGCTCACAGCTACAAGTCATCATAGCCATATCAACAATATAATTCTTCCCGTCACTTCCTAAGACATTGTACTCAAGATGGAAGCTGTTTAACTCGTCAACCGAAAGAAAACCTGCATCAACACATCTTTTGGACATTTCGGTTTCAACAACATGCACAAGCTTTATTGAGGGTGGTATTTCAGCTGCCTCTTTCGTATGTTTGTTAAACCATTCAGCCATTTTTCCAATGATGACATCGATCATTGGTAGTAAGCTGTACTTTCTCGCCTCCTTCATAACACCATTAAAACATTCCACTGAATTGGTGGTGTCAACATTGTACTTAATTCCTTCAAAGTAACATCTGGCTCATTTTCTCTTTTCAACACTTTTGTCAAGATACTCCGCTGCACTAGGATACTTCCTCCGAAAAGCATCATAAAGGTACAAGAACTCAACCATTGTATAAGCGTGTGTGCACTCTCTAAATTTAAATGCACAAGTATCTCTGTTGTTGCGGACGTATCCTTTAACATTCTGAGACAAATGCCATATACAATACCCATGAGCAGCCTGAGGGAACACTTCACCTACTGCCTTGATCAAGCTTTTGTTTATATTTGAAAGAAACACCAATCCAGGGACATCAGATATCACTAATTTCAGTTGTTCCATAAACCATATCCAACTATCATATTTCTCATCATCTGCAATACCAAATGCAATTGGATAGTGGTGATGATCTGGATCCTGAGCAGTCGCAACAAATAAAACTCCACCATAAACATTCTTCAGGTGTGTTGCATCCACAATGATGACTTTCCTCATCGCGATGAACCCTTCTATGCTAGCTCCCAAAGAAAAAATGAGATACTTAAATTTTTTCGCCTCATCCACAACCACATGAGCTATTGTGCCAGGATTCGTCTGCTTTAGCATGTGCATATAACAATTTAATAAATTAAAACTCTCTTCTAAACTTCCTCGCACTTTATTAGCAAGTAGTCTTTTTCCTCTCCATGTCGTTGTGTATGATACATCCACAGCAACCCTATGATGAACCAAATCGATCAAAACGTTGGGAGCTGGCGTGTCAAAAGCACCAGGATAATCTTGAGCCAAAACAGATGCGACGATTTGTGGTGTGCCTCTCCTTCTATTAGGCATTGTTCTTGTAGTAACAACAGAACATCTATGCTGGTTGATGTAACTTCTAACTTTCCAAAGATCTGAATTCTTCAACTTTGCAACACGCACAAACCACTTGCAGCCTTCTTTGGCTCCTTGGCATTTTATCACATATCTCGTAGTATTCGACTTGATTACGCCATATTAAAAAAATTCAGATGTGAAGCCGTCTGAATAAGAACTTTTGTTGCCTCCTTGGTTCTAAATTCTTGACCTAAAACCAAATCCATACCATCATCCCATTTCTTATAGACAACTGATGTTACTTGAACTGATGATCTTGCTCCTTTATCTTCAAACACAAGATTATCCCTTTCGGTGACATTATCATGCATCTCAATGTCTTCGCAAAATGTGAGTACCCCACCAACACCTTCAATATCAGTTGCATAAATCTCAGTATCATCTTCATCACTATGCTCTATATCACCACCTTCTATATCAGTAGCTTCTCTATCAGTAGCCTCTCTATCAGTAGCCTCTCTATCAGATACACCGACATACCCATCAGCTTCATCATCCTTAGTTTCATAATCCTCTTCTTCATCCATTTTGTTGAACTCCACATGTAGAACACTTCTACACTTCTCATTATTTACTTGGAGTAGATAACCAAAAACGTCTTCATCATTCCAGATATATGATGGCTTGTTCGAATACAATACCATTGGAAAGTAACTAATCTTCGCTTCCATCCTATATTCATCTACTTTTATCTTTCTGCAAATACGCTCAACCAAAGCAGAGTATGTGACCTCCTCCACTGATTTCTTCAACACTATTGTGTGAATTTCATCTTCTCCTTCACCATCGCCCGATATCCATTTTATTTCCGCCACATCCTTCATTTAAGATCCCCCGTAATCAAAACAAATGATTGTGCAAGGCGGATTTTGCATTTTTTCTAAAATAAAATGGAATTCTCATTAAAAGTATCATTATTAAAAATCTTAAAATTAATATTAATCCATTTCAATATTATAAATAGTAATATCAGTTTCAATTATAAATAGTAATACCATTAATACTAGTCCAACAAGTAAACATAGTAATATCAGTAAAACTATTTTGCCTTAGTAAAACTAGATATCTTAGTAATACCCATCAATTATCCTTGCACTAACTAATCAAATTTTAATTCTAAATTTGTTCAGATTTTACATTACCCATGATATATAATTCATATTAATGAAATTACACAAGAAATCATCAAAAACTGACATAAAATATATTATAAACACAGTTTTCAAAATCCTTTAAAATTTCTTCAAATTTGCTTTGAATCTTTCTTTTTTTACACTAGCCGAGATATACACTTCTTTTTAATAGTATTCCAGCAAAACAATTCATGAAAAATACACATAAATATACGCGAAATCTATATACAAAGTTTTCAAAATTGTTTTTTATCTCTCAAATATTTCATCAATTCTTAATTTTTTACGTTACCCATGATATACACAACATTAAAATGATATTCCACAAAAAAATTCGTGAAAACGGACAAGAATTACGTGGTTTTCAAGCTTCAAAATCGTTAATGGTGGGTGAGGAAGATGAACTCTACACCAAAGAGAGGAAAGAGGAAGAGGGAAGTATGGGGGGCCAACCTGAATTTGATTGGTTAAGGTTAATATGTAGGCCATGGTGGTAGATGGATTATGGTTTGTTAATTTAATTAGAGAAATTAATATATTATAAGGTATAATTAATATAATAAATAAATAGAAGGTTATATATGTAAGGGCAATCATAAAAGGGTAGTGAGAATAGAGAGAAGATAGAATGAATAATTTTTTTAATAAGGGTATATGGAGTTACTCTCTCTAGGCCTAAGTTTCATCTCACTCTCTCCAGGGACGCCCCTGATCATAAGCTAATATCTTCAAAAATAAAGAACAAAATAAACTAGACCTCTAGAACTAATCCGCTCGTGGCACGTTGGCTCAGCTAACACTGTCCGCCCTCCAGTCCATGTGTGAATATCCGTTTACAACTCCTTAGGCTCTTTTTTACCGTTTGCCCATAGTCTATATTTATTTATGCCAAGATTCGACATCCCTCCATCGTACATGCACCACTAATCTAACCCCACCCTCTCGCAGGCACACATATCATCACATCATTCCATCTCATCAACACAATCAACATTCTTCTCATAAAAATTAAAATGAACAACTAGAGTTCATCACATCAAAGCCACAAAATTCCTATACCATATTATCAAAGAAAAAATGGCCCGGAGTATTATGAGGCGTAAAAAGAGTTCACAAGGTCCCCATTTTAGCCTTATCAACTTCATGGATCCAAATCAAGAAAAGGAAGAAGAACAGAACCACAAATCTGCACTTTCACACTCAAAAAATTGGACAATGAAAATAGCTGAAAATAAGAAAATTGAAATGTAAATCGAAGGCTTACATAAATCTGACAAACGGTGACAAAAGACGATTAAGGAGGAGGCATATCGGAGACTGTGACGGAGGATTGCGTCGGTGGTGTTCGTTAGAGGTGGCAGCCGACGGCTTAGATCCAGACCTCAAGTCACTTGACTGCTAGTGTTTCGAGATTTCTATTTTCTTTGATAAAAAAAAAAAGAAGAAAAAAAGAAAAAAAAGGGAAAGGCGGACACCTCCTTCCATAGAAAAACAAAAACCTTATGAGTTGCTTAACTAAACCGTAGGACTAACGGGTTTTCTTCTTTAAATCGAAACAATTTTAGGCAATTTTAAGTTTGGGGTTTTGGAGTGTTCACTTTCTCGTGACGAAAGTGAATGAGCCGATGTGAACATTGGTCATCAATGAAACTTATTCATTCTCTATTCTGCTAGTCTCATTGGTCACATCAACACGACATGGATGCTTTTAGAAAACATACACACTCTAACTTGAAGAATGATATTGGAGATCATGGAAATTTTGATAAAAGTAGAGAATCACTCCTAATCGTTTGTGTTGAGTGTGGTGTACTTTCTGAAGAATTAATTGTAATATTTTTTTTGGCAAATTTCTCAAATAGATATTTTTGAAAATTTTGTCACAAAATAAACATAAAAATGATCAAAATAAGCTTCTTTTTTTAAATTAATATATATATATTTTTAATTTTAAGTCTCGTCTCCAAAACTTCATCCCATAACTTTAAACCATAATTCTAGATTAATTAACCAAATGTATAAATGTATATTTACACAATTTAATAAAATTTATTCTGATCATTTTTATTTTTAAATGCTATTTTGGCGATAAAAATATTTTATGTCTATATTAAGATATTCCTCTATTTTGTTTTGTGTCAGACTAGGTTTGACAAAAACCAAGAATTATTTTAGGTTAATTTTTCATATAACCATTATGAGATAGAAAACTAAGAAAATAATCATATATGGATTTTCTTGGGATATATGTGAGTTTGCAATAAAATTGGACGATATTCTCCTTATACACGTGTGTGCGTGCAGTTGTGAAAAAATTACATTTTTCACAATAGTACATTTATTAGATATATAGTATATAACAATCAATTCATAACAATAATACTTAATATGGAAACGAAGTTGATTCGTACCCATAATACATAAAAGGAGGATGATGATGCGAAGAAGGAAGAAGAAGGAAAAAAAGACAAGTAGAGAAATGAGAAAAAGAAGATTTTTTTGTACTATACTAGATTTTTGATAATTTATAATATCATTTATAAGATTTTCTAAAAGCATTTTAATATTCTACATCTTTCTGTTTTTGAAAAAATGTATTTGAGTTGGCTCGAGAAGAAAATGATAGCAGATTTAGAAAGAGTAATGAGAAAAAGAAAGAAAGAAAGAAAAAAGTAAGAAATGGTGATAGTAGAAGAGAAAGAAAAAAAAGTGTGGAGAATAGGGGAAAGGAAACGGATAAAAAAGAATAAAGAGAGAAAGAAGAAGTGGAAGAGAAAGAAGAAGGAGGGGTGAGAAAAAAAAAAGAGAAAGAACAAAAAGAGAGCAGTTGCTACTGGGGTCAAGTAAAAAGAACGAGAATGAGAACGTGTCTGTTGTATTTATAGTATATAGTGTATAATGCATTTTATATGGTTTGATGCTTGTTTCCTTTATACAATAGGATGTTGGATATCATGTAAAAGATGCATTCGATAGTGTCAAGAATGACACAACAAAACTTCATACTGAAGCACCATCTAAAAAAAAGAAACACATTTGCGTATCATATGCATATTCCATTGAAAAATTCAAGAAACTATTTCTATTCTATATTTCAAATATGGAATAATTTATGCAATGCAAAATGTTCATCTTCTACATCTTTCTATTTTATATTACACATTAATGAATAAGATAATATAAACACAATGATGTATATAAATAACATTAAATGTGTTGGACAAGCGGGATATATTACCAATCTCTACTAAACATAGTACATTCCCCTATTATCAGCTATATTAGTTAACTTAAACAAAAACAAAGCACTCAATCCACAAATACACAATAAAAACCAAAACATATTACAATTTGTGTGTGTGTGTGAGAGAGGGAGAGAGAGAGAGAGAGAGAGAGAGAGAGAGAGAGAGAGAGAGAGAGAGAGAGAGAGAGAGAGAGAGAGAGAGAGAGAGAGTGATTATAAAATTGTATTCCTATTTTATGTTTTCAAATAGAATAGAACATAACAAGATAGCTCATTTCAACGTGAAAAGTTTTTCTTTGTAGATGAATGATAAAAATCACTAATCGAGAATGATTTCCAATTTGTGGAGAAGCTAGTATCATTGTCATTGGTGGTATTGTCAAAAGATTTAGGGGAGTAGTAAAAATCACTATAGGAGGTGAAGGAGGATAAAATATGTACTATAGTACGATCATTAAATAGAATAGTACAATATATTAATTGTTCATCTTCTCCAAATCTACAATATATTAACACTCTATACATAAAACATCACAATGTTAATCCTTTCTAGGTTAAGAAAGAGTGACAGTGATGCCTCACCGCGACAATAGAGAAAGAGGTGGAGGAGGAAGAAGCGTGGAGATGATGTATTAGTACATGTTAGCAATGTACTATTCTATGTTTATCAAATGGAATTGTACAACATAATGCGTTTTTCTTCTCCAATAGTTCTACGCATTCTCTTCTTCTTAATTCACATATACTGAAAAGTAGTAAAATTGTAGACCTAAAAAGATACAAAGTAACATGATCAGACACAATTGTTAGATCAGATGATTACACGACATGCGAAACATCACTTTTCAGGAATTTCATAAAACTTTTAAATGATCATGGAATAAAAGAAAGAGAACAAAGATCGATATTTAATTTTGGAAAAAAAAAATAGTTTTAGAAAAATGAGATCAAAATAAAAGTGAGAGTGAAAATGAAATAATACGATAAATGGTATTTTTTGTCTTTATACATACTAGGAAACAACCCCGCGCGTACGCGCGGGAAAAATGGGACTTTAATTTCTATATTTAATGTTATTTTTATGTAATTTATTTTGATTGTTCAATAATTGTGAAAAATATTTTAATATAATTATTTTTTTGGTGATATTAATTGGCTTATATAACAAAAATATGTAAATTTAGAATGTATTTGAAAATGTGCAAATTTAACAATGTGTTTAAAAATAAATAGCTTTATGATAAAATAACAATATTAAGCAACATAATCGTCTTCAATTATTTTCTTTCTTTTTCTTTGTGGTCGTTTGACTTCTTCTATTGCTCCTTTCATAACCTTTAGATTGTCTTCTTCACTTTGCCCATTGTTTGTTATCTTTGCTACTCTCTTTTTTCTTGTTTTATTTTCTTCAGAAGCATTGATTTCTTTTTTCGCTTCGGTATTGTCCACAATTTTATTTAATATATTAGGCTGTTAAATGTAAATGTAAGTTTCTTAAACTCTTTATAATTTATTCCAATAGTATTTACATATAATAATTTTTTCAAATATATTGTACCTTCTCAATATTAATTGGGTTGCCTGTGATTCCAGTAACAGTTAATCCAGCTGAACTTGACTTATAATTAAAAGATGTAACCTTAACATTGAATTTAAAAATTTTCCCAATAAGTTTTTCTGAAAGACAGGAGATAATTGCATTATCACTTGAGTCATTGTATGATTGTTCCTGCATATAGTAATTTGAAATATTGGATTTTATTATATACTATAGTTGAACAATTATTATAAGTATTACACTTACGTGATATTTAATCAAGTCTGTTGCTGATATTCCCAAAATTCTGGATATGTCCTTGTTGAATGTGGTTAATAATGCTGAATCTGAGTTATCTTCGACAATAATTTCAAGTTTATACCTATTTTAATGTGCCTGTTATTAATAAACAGTTTGTTATTGAGACTAAAAAACTTTATTTTTCTTTGTTACCGTAATATGCCAACAATATCTGGTTTTGTGCATTTTTTTGCAAATAAGTTTGCCATCTTTCTTTTGTAGTATTTTAGCACAATGATTACAAGAAATATAATTCCATCCATTCCTTGAACTAATTTCAATAATTTTGCCTTCAATAATAAACTCTTTTTCCTGTCAATAAATGTTGCATGCAGAATTTTTAATTGTATATATTTATGAATTTATAAATTTTTAAAATTATTAAAGCTTTATATTAAAAAGAAATAATAATTTAGTTACCTCAAACAAATCTTTTGCAATGAAATCTATGATTTCTGTAATTTTGACAATAGTATCATTTGTTTTCTTTAAACTACTTCGCCCGTAACTTGTATTGAAGGTGTTCTGTATTGACCACCAATTAATTTATTTTTTATATTATCTATGATAAATTATTAAAATCTTTTTAAAAATTACCTTGATTTGAAAGAAAGAATAATACTTAAAGGGTCATCTTGATAGATTTTGGAAGCCGACGTAGTATTTAAGTAAAGATAACATTTATTCAAGTATTTATTTATTTTTATTGTTAAAAGTTAGTTACATTAATAATAATGATAATAATTTATTAATATGAAACCTGTATTTCTTAAAAACCTGAATATGTTTTAGGATTGACACTTGTTATAATCAGGGTAACACCATATGCTTCTCTATTTTTCATTTGTTTTTGGTACATATCTACCATATTGTCCCATATAGTAATATGTACTTTACTTCCCCTGTCAAGAAGATATTATTGAAACAATTTATTTGATATTCATAAAATATTAAATAAGTAAACAGATGTTTAGTAAAAACAAATAATGCCAAATTGTTGTAAAATTGGATGAGTAATTGATTGCTTACAACACATGCAATCCATTTTTTATTCGATGAACAGAAATTTGACAACAGACTTTAATTAGTATTCATTCATTCCAAAATATGCTAACAAACGATTGATCATTTTTAGTGAAGATTTGTTGTTGCAAATTCAAAAGCGTAACTGAATTGCAAATCCATATTCATTAAGTAATTTAATTCAATTTTTTGAAATTAAGAATGTAATTTTAAATAAAATAATATTTACTAACCCTTCTAATTGTAGGTCTAAGTTTATTCTTCTTTGGCCAGTTCACGTATCTTCTGTATTTACCTTTTCTTCAACAATGACACCAATAATATCTGCGTTTATCATTATTTCTATAAATATCTATTTTCTTTGTTTATAAGATTTTGTTGGTAAATTATCTAATTACCATCATACGATAAATTCTTGTCAGCAATTTCCATAAGTTGATAATAATCACGAAATCTAAATTTTTCGCAATTTATTTGTACACTCTTTTCAGATACAAGAGTTATTGTTGAAGTTGCGTTCAATCGTATAGTAAAAGAATGTTCTGAAATTTTATAACGTTCACCAGCCCTCCATACTTCAAAATCATTGAAGATATATATTTTACCCTTTAAAAGCTCCCGAGAAAATTGATGAATGTGATGAGCATAGATTGATCTCATAATGGTTGATTCCTATATTACCGTTTTCAATATACAATGTGTATTATAATTGTAAATATTGAAAACATTACCTTTTCATCCAATAGTAAGAAATTAAGACTTATAATTTCATTACCATTTTTAGGATTTCTTACTTCCCATAGCCGAATTACTCTTCCTAGTATTTTTTGTTGTCCACGTTTCATTTTGAGGTTTTTGTTTAAAGAATAATGGTCTTCTTCTTCTTTTTATAGAAGCAAAATGACTTGAACCATTGCATCTATTAGTTATGAAAAGTTGTGATGTTTATTTAGTCGCAACTCTTCTATTTTAGAGTTTTTTTTATAATACATTGAAAATTATTGTATTTTTGGAATAAAGTAATTGCAAGCAAAAAGACATGTTTATTGTAAGGTTGTGACTTTTCACAATGAAAAAACAATGCTTGACATAATTATAAAAGGTTAAGAATTGTGTCTATTAATTCTAAATAAGTGTCTTTTCATTCAAAAAATAAAATACTTAATTAGTTACAGAATTTTCATTTATTTAATTTATACTATTAAGTAATTGTGTCGAAATTTATATATTTAGAAAGTTTTTTATTTGTTAATCATTTAAAATGTATAATGTTTTTAACATTATAATCATCAATTACAAAGATTACAAAGATAGTAAATTCAATAGGAATTTATAAACTAATCCATTTAATTTCTTTAAAAAAATAAAGTTAAGTTATTTTGTATTATATACAAAATATATGTTTGAAACATCTAAGGAAAAAACTTTATTACGTTCCTTTTTGTAGTTGCCAATAAGGGACCTTTTTATTAAAAAAAAACAATTTGCTTGCAAATTTTCTTTGGCCGTCTGTCTTCTTCTTTTCATTATTTACAGAGATTTCTCAGATTTTCAGTTTCGTTTTTCGAAAACATGTCAGTTGTTTTTCCTAAAACCCCTAACAAACGGTTTTGGGTAGTTTATTAACTTCCCTTTATCGAAACAGCCATGGCCTCAAGGTATAAATAAATTGATTCCCACATCTTCTTCTCTTTTACGATACTTTTTTTTTGTTGAAGATGAGTGATAATCTTCACAACCTTAAGCAAGAAACCGAATTAGGGCCAGATGGAGGGACAATTACTTTGCCTCCTGCCATGTGCGCCCAAGCCGTGCGTTCAAATCGATTTTCCATTGTTGGTGTTCTTGTAAACCCAGAAAAACAGAGTATGAAACAGTTGATTAATGAGATGACTCACATATGGGGCTTAACTGATGTGGTCATAGGGCGTATGATTGACACCAGGATGTTTCAATTTGTGTTCTCAACGGAGGAAGCCCTAAACAGAGTTCTGCGAAGAGGTCCCTGGTCATTTGCTGATTGGATGATAGTTACGAAGCGTTGGGATGCCACTGTTACTGAGGAAGACTTAAAGATGGTTCCATTCTGGGTTCAGATAAAGGGAATTCCTCTCCATTATTTATCCAGGGCAATCATCGAGTTCATTGGAAACAAACTTGGTCAAGTTGTTGACATTGAATTTCAAGACTCTACAAGTCTTACGGATTATGTTTGGGTTCTGGTCAACTGGAACATAAACAAGCCATTGTGTTTCAAACGTAACTATCAATTTGCTGTTGGTGAGATTTCGATGCTGTCTTTTTGGTATGATCAACTTGTGAACTTCTGCATCAAGTGTGGAATGTTGACACATGAAGTGAAGAAATGTCCCCTGCACACTGAAAATGATACAATCAAAAAGTCAGGTGATGTTTTTGCTAGGGGTAGTGCAACTGTTCCTGTCACGGACGAGAGAAGACAGTTTTGTTCAAGTGCTTTTAATGGAACAGGCATGAATGTAGGACCGTCGGGGGGTGTGTATGTTCCTGTTTTTGATATACCGCCAAGTGACTGTGACAAACTTGCTGAAACCTTACGTTATTTAAATGCAAAGCTTGGTAAAGGGAAGTTCCTTTCGGAACAGAAATGGAGTCCAACCGGATCTACTTCTCAATCTGAGAAATGTGAAGAAGATGATCATTATATTCCTGTCACAACAGATGGGATTCACAATATTAAGAAGAATGATGGTAACACTATCCGCATTTCCAGTCCCATATTATCAATGGCTGGTAATCATTCTAAACATTCTGAGTATTCTCCTATGTCTTCTGGGTGGCATGTTCTTGTAGGAACAGATCCGGTGTATCATCCTATGGAAAATCGATCTCCTGACTATATCAATGAAGCTCTAACATTAGGAGGTGTAGGTGGTCCTAAACGCAAGTGGGAGAAGAATATGAAGAATACTTCCCTTGTAGTCACAAACCGTGGCAATAAGAAAGGTAAGTGTGACGCTGGTGATTTAGACAAACAGAAGAGGTGTCTTTACTCAGATTGTGATGTAGGGCAAGTTGGACTTACTTACAATTCAGTGCCTCCGATAATCATTAACCCAAAGATCAAGGTTGAAGAATGTGAATCTGTTGGTTCTTGTGATCAGATATACTGAACAGAGTTTGCAAGAAGCTATGGATAGAATGTTTGTGTGTTTTTAATTACTACAAGTTGTGTCAGTATTAGAAGTTTAAGGATGTGTTGTAGTGCTACATAAGAAAGGAGTTTTTTTTATTATGTTGTATGTGTCAGCAAAACTTATTGATAATTATGTAAAATACAATGATATGTTTTGTATTTGTTTCATTAGATGTGTCCAATATGTAAAGTACAATAATATGTTTTC
This sequence comes from Moricandia moricandioides, assembly GCA_905132885.1. NCBI lineage: Eukaryota > Viridiplantae > Streptophyta > Magnoliopsida > Brassicales > Brassicaceae > Moricandia > Moricandia moricandioides. The sequence goes on from CAJHQQ010000043.1 coordinate 107,655, forward strand.
AACTTCACGTTCAAGCCGTCTAAGAGAACTTCACGTTAAATAAAAAACACGTTCAAACAAATTGTTTTTTTTTTAAATAAAAAGGTCCCTTATTGGCAACTACAAAAAGGAACGTAATAAAGGTTTTTTCTTAGATGTTTCAAACATATATTTTGTATATAATACAAAATAAATTAACTTTATTTTTTAAAAGAAATTAAATGGATCTGCGGCTAGGCAGACTGTGATCGATGCTAAAACATAAACTGTTTGCGGATGTATAAACATGCAAACCAAAGTGAGATTCCTTAAAAGTATAAACCTTATTAACTTTATTTAATATACTTTGATATTTTTACCCAACAGGTTTTTAACACATAAACTGCTTGAACATTTTTTTACAAGCTTATTTGAACAACTTTGTGCAGGCAAAACAAAGTGTTTTGGTTCCACATCACTCAATAAAATTTATCTTTAAAAAAGAACACGTTCACCTTCTGTTTCCACTATGTATTGATATATTATTCATTTTATTTAAACATTACAGAATCAAAACATTTTTGTTGTTTTTGTTAATTTTTTTAAATCATATGCTTGATGGAAGAAGGTTTTTAAATTTTGAACATCAACACCTACATCAATAACTCAGAATTGTAAAATATAAATCTAAACCATTAAATTAAAAAAAAAAATTGCTATTGACATCCATAATAAGAAAAACTACTAGTGTTCAGTTTAAAAGTAGATTTTTTTTATAAGTAAAAATATATATTGCTAAAGTTCCTTTGGAATTATTTGATAAAATTGTAACGAAGCAAACAAAACTCTTGTCCCAAAATAATAAAACAAATTTTCAGTTTAAAAAAACGAAAATTTATAGTTTTGTTAGAGGTTATAATAAAGTTACATTTAAGTTACTAAGGCGGTTTTTGAAATTGTCTAAATGTTTTATATGTGGTAAAAAGAGTTTTAATAAAGCTAATTTTTTATTTGACTATAGTATGAGTTTCGTTTAGGTTTTAACCATTCTAAAATGTGTACAAATAGAACTAATATTATTTAAGGTATGTGCAGTTACTTTGGACAAAGATCATAAGACCTAGCTAATATTTATTTTATGATATAACAATCTTTTCACAATTTCATTCCATTGTTCAAAAGTTTCTAACATAAAAAAGCATCAACAAATGAAATCGTAAAGAAGTAACAGAAGTGAGACATGGAATTGTTTTTTTTGTACATTATTTAGTTGTGAAATAAATTTTGATTAAATATATAATTAGAAACTATAATTCTATAAGAGGAAAGACATAAATATACAAAATAACATTATTTTGTATTTATATTGGGAATTCAAATTTACATATTGGACAATAATGACTTGTGTTTAACCATTTTCTAATACAATCATGATCAAAGATATGACCACAATCAAGTTTCACTATTTGTGCTCCAATAACAAAATTTTCCAAGCAAATAACACATTGACAGCTTTCACAACTAATAATTCCACATTGGCATCCAGAAATATATTAGCACTTAAAGAATTAACTGCAGATTTATTTGTTGGAATGAAATTAATGACGGAGTCTGCTAATGAATGTTGGATTGCTATGTTAAGATGAATGTTTTCTTCATCATCGTCACAGCCTGTATTCAAATAATCTTCAACAATGGAGGGGTTTGGTAGACTATGAAGACAATATATAAAACGTAACAAATTATTGGGACCATATTCTTGTGATGACGTAACTTCTCTTGCTATCATAATAGCACTGTTGATGTATGATAAAGATGTAACTGAACTCATTCCAGCAGAGACGAAGGAGCAAAATAAATCATCTTTTAGTGGACAAGGTCCATCTTCTATGAATTCTTCAACTGGGAAAGTATATGTAAAGCCAACGGTTTCTCTGTTTTGTTCGTGATTAATAACTGCTTCTACTATGATCTTTTTCTCGAATCCAGTTTCTTGTTGTTCCTCCACTCTAAAATCAAATTCAGGAGGCAGAGTGTTGGCTTGAACCCCTAAAAAATAATGAAAGATTTTTAATATATATCTTATTAAATTGTAGATACAAAATTTCCGTATTATTATTTTAATCTTAAAAGAAAAAGATTACTATACATGAATTGAAATTCATTTTATAACTTCTCTTCGAATGTGATTTATACTTTGGAGGATTTTGGGTGTAAGTTATGGAAAAGTAAAGAAGATTGACAAACAAAAAGTTGGCTTTATAAACTGAAGAATGTTGATTTTAAAGAAATAAAATTCTAGTGTTGAATAGACATGTCTCTTCAAAAGATGTCCATATAGTTTTTATAAATAACATGTCTTGCACTTTTAATAGCTAATAATAGATATTTTTGCAAATAATAGAAACCATGCTAAATAATAGACACTTGTAGTCCAAAGGTTGAGATTAGACTAACCTTTTGTTTGACCGAAGCTTTGTGTTGGTATGAAACATTGCGTTTGTTAATGTAGTTGTAACTTCTACTTATATTTGATAAACAGTTTACTTTCTCTCTTTTTTTGAACTTTTTTTGAATCCTGATTCAGTTATTTTTATTAAACCATCGCATCTCTTCATCTGTTTATATTTGATAAACAGTTTATTTTTCCTCCTTTTTCAAATTTTGTTTTTATTCTTGACTCGTGATTTGTTTTTTGATTAAAACCAGATGCAAAAAAGTCATTTAGCAGGAAAAATGACAGTCTTTAATTACGAAAACATATATGTACTTATATAGAATAACATACCTTACATGAAAAATTAGATTAGGGATGAATGGTCATATCTCTACAAAAGGGGACCATAAGTTTAAAACAGTTATTATTTTTGACATAAAGATGAGCAATATTTTCTAATTTTAATGAACCAAGGGATCTAACTTGAAGTACAATTTCTTCAAGCACAACTGAGGACTAAATGCACCGTTTAAACTGTATTTCATTTCTTAACATGTATTGGTCTAGAGATAAAAGTAATCAATGCTTCTGAAGTAAATAAAACAAAAAAAAGGAGAATAGTAAAGATAACGAACAATGGACAAGGTGAAGAAGACAATCTAAAGGTTATGAAAAGAGCAATAGAAGAAGTCAGACGACCACAAAAAATAATAATAATAGAAGACGATATTGTTACTTAATATTGTTATGATATCCTAAAACTATTTATTTTAAAACACATCTTGTTAAACTGGCACATTTTCAAATACATTCTAAATTTACACATTTTTGTTATATAAGTAATTTAAACCAATTTATATCATCATAAAAATAATTATATTATATTTTTTCAGAATTATTGAACACTCCATATAAATTACATAAGACAATATTAAATATCAAAATAAAAGTCTGCTGACTTGCCTCAATAATACAACTTATAACGTAACCTTTTTCCAGTTTTAGTATAGCCAACTATATTCCACACAATAAATTTAATATAGAAAATTATTATATAGATTTCAAGGAAAAACTAATGTTATGTAGTTTAACTATTTAAAACAATAATTTATATTTTTGATTTCATGTAACCATAATAATAAATAATAAGATTCAAACTTAACCATTTAAGAACCATTTAATGAAAAAAATATTTTTATTATTTTATTTATTTAATAACAATATTCAAGGAATCTAACAAGTTCTTGGTATACAACACAATCTACACAATAATTCTCGAAACATTTTATATTACTTTAATTTAATTATATTTATATTGGCAATTCATATTTACATATCGGACAATAATGACTTGTCTTTAGCCATTTTACAATACACATATGATCAAATAAATGACCACAATCTAGTTTCGCTATTTTTGTTCCAATAACAAAATTATCCAAGCAAATAACACATTGTGTGCAATCACAACTAATTGTTCCACAATGGCATCCTGAATAAATATTGACACTTAAAGAATTCACTGTAGAGTCATCTGCTGGAATGAAATTGATCTCAACATTTTCTAATGATTGTTGTATTGCTATGTTAAGCTGAATGTTTTCTTCCTCTGTGGTAGTTCTTGGATTCAGATATGATTCTATAATTGAGGATCTTGGGCGACTATAAAGACAAAATATAAAACGTAGCAGATTCCCGGGTTCATATTCTGGTGATGATGTAATATCTCTTGCTATCATGGTGGTATTGTAGATGTATGATAAAGAAGTGGTTATGCTTATTCCTCCAGAAATGAAGGAATGAAATAAATCATCTTTTAATGGAGATGGTCCATCTGCTATAAAATCCGCTAGTGAAAAAGTATATGAAAAGTGTACGGTATCTCTGTTTGCTTCTTGGATAATAACAGTCTCTACTATGATCTTCCACACGCTTCCATTTTCTTGTTGTTCTTCCACTCTATAATCGAACGGAGGAGGCATTGAATTGTCTTTAACCCATTGAATATTAAAAAAATGTTAATATATATATATCTTATTATAACTTTAATAAAAAGAGAACAGTTAAATTATATAAATGAATTTTTAAATAGAGGAGTAATATACCTGAATTGAAATTCATATTATGAACTTCTTTGATAATCCAAATTCTACTTGAGAGGATTTTTGGAGTTGATTATTTTGAAAGAAAGCAGTTTGGTAAACAAGTAGATGTATATATAGACTGAAAAAGGTGTCAATGAATTAATATTTTTGTGATGAATAGACATGTCCCTTCAACAAGGTGACCTTACGTTATTTAAGTAACATATGGGTGCCCTTATGCAACAAACAGTTATTCTTATTAATTAATTTTAAAATAGCACTTTATATTACACATAACGTTGACAACGCTACAATCCAACAGAACTTTCATATTAATATAGATGAACATAATATCAAAGGGTACAAGCATTTAGTTACAAAATTTGGATTAATTTAATGACTAACATTTCCGACACATAAACTCTTAGTTATGATTTTGTTATCTGTTGAAACAACTCCGCGTATTCGCGCGGATAACTAAATTTCTTATTAAAATAAATTACTTAATATTAATTGAATATATATATATTTGACAATTGTACAATTCTTATTTAATATTTTAATTAGTAAAAATATTAGTTAACATATGAGTATGAAATATATATGTAACAAATTAACTATATATTGGTTGTTGAATTTAGAGTAAAAATAAATAAATAGTTTTGTTAAGTTATCAATAAATGTCTCAAACAAATATGTTCACTTAAATAATAAACCAATTGAAATATATATAACTGGTGACCATTTTCGAAACACCAAACCTATAAAAACAGAGTGGGAATGATTGTTCCTTCTCAAATTTAATGAAGAATAATTTTGTTTTATTATTCTCTTCAAAAAGAGGAATGCAAAAGAATGAAAATATTTATTCTTTAAAAATGGTGTTTTTTTCTTAAAACTAAGATACAAAATATACAAATAGATTTATAAAGTTTATATGTGCTTCTCCGAAAATCTCTTATTAGCCTTGGGCATTTAATTATTGGTTCTATTCTTCAATTCTAGAGGTGTTGGTAACGCTCGAGTGATTGTTTTAAATCGTGGATCATACCGTGTATGTTTCTAATCTATGCAGCCTTTAGGCTCCCGCATAGGCGCTGATCTTCTACAGAAAGTTAACATTCTTTATATACTATTTTCGTCTATTATTTTAGACGTGAAACTGTTGACACTTTTTAATATACAATGCACTCAATTAAAATTACAAAATCAATAAAATACAATATATAAATTAATAGCGTGGCGATGAATTTACATAATCAAATATTAATATTAGATGTTAGTAATAAAATAGACTGATAATAAAAACAATAACAAATATAGAAACATAAAAAAGAAATATTACAGTTAACAGAGATTTTTAATAATGATAGAATGCCTATATAAAAAACATAGAGAACATACAAAACATGTATGGTTAAATTCACATTTTGGAAAAGGACAATCCCAAGTTTCTTCAAATACACCACGGCCAGGGTGACAGAATTGCAATAATGTCAATTCGTTTTCTTTGGCATAGGAAGTCACCACATTTAAATTGTTGTTCCAGCCACATATTGCATTGTCAAGCAAATTTTTCCCAATTTCAGGTAATCCTGAACATACCAATATGAGAGCATTCATAACTATTGCCCTCTCATAACCAAGGTTTGCGGCCCTTTCAATGAAGATGCATCCATTGTGTAACTCTCCATATACACATAAACTTTCTAAACCATGTAGATAAAGGGCTTGTGGATTATCATCTTCAACACAATCATGGAAAAAATTGAGACTCCTAGAAACAAGTTCACTGTTTTGAATAAATGGAGATAGATCAACGCGTTTACGAAATTCAGAATTAATGATTGTGTTTCGCCCCTCTTTTCCAGATGCCAAAATACTACCAATTGACGTTAGTGATGAATTACTCAGTTTAAGAGCAATTTCAACTTTAATGTCATGTGGTATATGTGGTAAACTCTTCGCCTCATATACTTTCTTAAGAATTGAAGAACCACTGCAAAATAGATTGGAAAATAAAATCATAATCATAAATCAGAAGAAGATTTTCTATACTTTAATATTACATATATATACACAAATAGAAATATTGAAAATATTATTATTTTAATAAAGTGTATTTTTAAAATACTGATCATCAATCAATACATAAATCATATATAAAAATAATATATTGACAATACGGAAAAAAACAAGAAAATATCATTACTCAAAAATGTCAGACCGATTGAAGATTTGATAGTAAATGGCTGTTGCAGAGAAAAATTGCATAGAGTTATGTTGTTATTGGTTTATCATGATATAATTTTAACACAAATGACATTTTCAAAGGACACAATTTTTTTAAAAAAAAAATAAGAAAATGAAGCGGCCAAGAGTTGTAATTTAGTAAGTGAATGAAGACCTTAACGTTTAGTTATTTTTACTGAAATTTTTTAATTAGTTTTTTCTTATTAAAATTATGACATAAAAAAATTTGAAAGTAAGTTCCTTCAATAATTTAACCTCAGAAAAAGAAAAATGATATCATTAGATAGGAAAAAAATCAATCCTGAAATATTATGTGGCGAAAAGGTAGTGTAAAACATAAATTGCAGAGACGTCTCCAAGATAAAAAATGTTTAAGACGTTAATTGAATGGAATATAATGATTAGAAATAATTATGAAAAACTAATAAGATAAACAGTATTACCTTGAAGATGCAGGGGCAAAAGGTGGTAAAACTTCTTTCATGTGTACATGATTTTTTCTTAAGTTTTTTCTCTAAATGAAGTATGCCTGCCATCTGATACAAGAAAGCACTCACGAAATCGTTTCCTGTTTTGTAAATGATCGAGATTTTCTTACAAACAGTTGTGAAGAATTTTTAAATAGCATAGATGGGTTTAGTGGAAAAAGATGGTTCCTACTTTGACGTTACCAGTTTCATATATTTTAATGAATAATATAAAACTTAAACCGTTGGCAGTTAAATGACAACTGGAAATTGTGACTATTAAAGAAAACTATATAACTAATTTAAGCATTAAATAAATGTACTATTTCACAAAAGCGGTGTTTCTTCTCTCTATAAACAAAATATCGATCGAAGCGTTCATAATTATTAATACTTGTATCATTTTTATCATGCTGTACGTTATTTCTCCGATGTTATGTTTATGTCTTTATAATTTCTATATAGTGTAATTAGTACTTGTGAGAAACCTTGTGCTATCAATAAATAGTGTTTGCGTGTAGAGAAACCTTATTAACCATGTCAAATACAACTTAAATAAAAATTTATAAATAATATTACAATCAATTATAATACAGTAGTAATTTTTTTATGTTAAACAATAACGACATAAAGGACAAAGCCGTTTATTTGTAGCCAATTAATTAAACACTTTTCACAAAACTTATGACCACATGGAATACATAAAAAACTTTGATATTTTATCTATGATGTGGTATCGACCTTGTCTTCCCCGGTTCCCTCTCCAACAAACATTTATTTTTGCAATGAATAAATCGAATCTTCAGAAGCAGGTCTTTGAACGGTAAAAGCAATATCAAAAGACTCTTGAATAGCTTGTTCTTCGGTTAGAGTAGACCTCACTTCAAAAATATGAAAAGATAAATACAATATAACATTTTTCAGGATAGAATAATCCGGAAAAGAAGTTATTTCTTCGCTTATTGTAATAGGACTGCTTAACGTCCTACTGGCATCAATTATTTCAACAACCTCATTTAGAAATGACATATGAACATATGATTTATCTTCAGAAGCATCTTCATATAAAAAATCACTAAAACTAAAATGAAATGAGTTCATTGAGGGTGTCGTAGAGAAAATTTTGAAAATCTTGGATTGTACGATTATTAGACCACCATTGTCATTTTTTCAAATGCCAAAAGTAATATCAAATGTGGTAACTGTTTGATTCATTTTGTAAGGAGGGATGAATCTAAAAAACACAAAAACAAGCATTTGATTAAGAAATCAATTATATAATAAACTGTAAAATCGATTTGTATATTATTCATTATACTTATAGTGACTCTACTACACTGTTATTATTAAGAAAGTTTTAAATTTTAGTCAGAAATGTTTGAAAAGCAGAAGAGTTATTGCATACCATAGATTGAAGTCTGTGGAATTAAGAAGAAATAATATTGAATTAAGGAAATAAAGAAGATGATGCTTTGGTGGTAGTGATAAATGTTTATATAGTGATTTAAATGGTGTTTTTTTTTAAAAAGGTGCCAATTGAGAAATACCAAAGTAGCAGTTACAATATAACCTCTTTTTGGAAGACTTGACTTGAATGGCTTTTATTTTGGTTTTGCGATTGTGTAAACTATAGTCAATGATTAAGAGTATTTTAAAATTTTATTTTACTAAGAACTGTTACAAAAATATTACATTAGCATAAGACAGAAAGCACAATATTAGATAGTCATGTGAAGCATTTACTGATATTATTTAACTGATGTTTCAATAAAAATGATTAAAAAGAATTAGTAATTGACAACTGTTTATATGGTATGTTAACTGGTGTTTTGTTAAAGGGTGCCAATTAAGAGATGCCATTTTGAAAATAGCAGTTACAACAATAACATCTTCTTTTGAGGGTAGCTTTTATATTGGTTTTACTATTTTGTAAACTTAGTCTAATGATCAACAATATTTTAAATTTATCCCAACAAAAAACTATTACAAAACAAATTTATTTGTATAAGATTGAAAGCATAATATCAAATAATTCTTTGAGTATTTACTGATATTTCATAAATTTATAAAACTAAATTTAATCTAAATTCTATTATATATTTTCACTATTATGTAAGATATAATCCTAATTTTGAGATACATCACCAACATCCTCCTGTCCATAGTGTAATACAAGAAGTCCCCTCGTCAGCTTTATCTAACTGCTGCTAAGTAAACACATTCAAAGAAAAGGTGATTACGAGACTCAATCCCTTGCTGAGTATATAAGTGATTAACCTTTTATATTTTTCTTCCACATCACAAGTCGAAGAACGGGATCATTTCACTTAGCCAAGACTCTTAAATAAGACTATAAGCCTTTTAACAATTAATTAACAGGAGTTAGAGCGGCTGAGTCTTCCACTTTGTTCAATCACGCGGTTTCACACCGGTCGATCAAAGATCACAAGCAAAAAATCATATGTTGAACAATTCATGATTATATTTTCAATATATTCTTTCGTTTCTAACTGACGTCTTTTAATGGTTTTAGCAAATGATGTGTCCATCTATTATAATCTTAAAGTATGTGCTTTCTTTAACAGCTGACATCACTAATTTATTATAGGAAAAAAATTAACATCCAACAATTGAGTTTATTTCTAATAATTAATCTAACGATTACAATTTCATTTAAGAACTCGAGTATAACATGATAGTTTCACTTAAATAAAAAACACGTTCATTCTTTAAAGAGTTAATCTTTTTTAGAACTTAACAATTATACTTTTTCATTGAATATTATTTATAACTGAAAATTTGTATATTTCAAGAAGCTTAACCATCGAAACCTTTTGTAATAAAAAATATTAAATATCAAAACAATTAAATAGAAAACATGTTCATTCATTACATAGTTGTATATTTTAAGAAAATTAACCATTGTACATTTTCACTGAACTTTTTCATAATAGAAAAATTGTACATGTTAACAAATATATAAACCTCTTTTGTTTTAAAAATTTACTATATAATATTTGTTAAACTAATATTGAAAATTTAATATTAATTAGTAAACCTAATCATTTTGAATGATTACATCACTTTGGCATAAATGTTTTTAATATATTTTTATTTAAAATAAATTTATAATATTTTTTTTCATCTTCAAAGCTTTTATTTGTAACTATGTCATTTATATATTATCATTTTAAGCATTTAATATATATATATATATAAAATAAAAATGAAAATTTTAATATTTTTGAAGGGTTACATCACTTGCCATTTGTTTTTCAATATCTTTTATTTATAATAAATTTCTAATAATTTTTATATTTAATATTTTTATTTTAATTATCTCAGATTTTAAAATAACTATATGTTTATTTTTAAACATTTAATATGTAATCTTTTTTAAATAATATTACAAATTTAACATAAAGGACAAAGACCATTTATTTGAAGCCAATTAATTAAGTTTTTCACAAAACTTATGACCACATGGAATACATAAAAGACTTTGATATTTTATATATGATTCCAAACAAATTATACATGTGGTATTGGCCTTGTCTTCCCCGGTTCCTTCTCCAACAAACATTTCTTTTTGCAATGAATAAATCAAATCTTTTGAAGCAGGTCTTTGAATGGTAAAAGCAATATCAAAAGGCTCTTGAATAGCTTGTTCTTCTGCTAGAGTAGGCATCACTTCACAAATATGAAGAGATAAATACAATGTAACATTTTTCTGGATAAAATAATCCGGAAAAGAAGTTAAAATAATCTGGATAAAATAATCCGGAAAAGAAGTTATTTCTTCGCTTATTGTAATAAGACAGCTTAACATCCTACTGGCATCAATTATTTCAACACCCACATTTAGCAATGACATATGAAAATATGCTTCACCTTCATAAGTGTTGCGGCCAACAAACCATCAGCTCGTCCAGAACCTCACCCAACTGTCCATACCAACCCGTGTAGAGGTTCCAGCGACATAGGTTCAGTCCAAGGATACTATCTCATAAACCCCAAGTTCTTTTCGCGTGAAACAAATTTTAAAAGAAGGATTACTCATCAAGGAAGCACTGAGGCTTTGAATTTCAAGAAAAGACCCACGGACCAAGAAGTTATGGATTTTACAAAATGGAGTTTGCCCAGCCCGTTCATTTGCGAGTACCCGATTTTGGACCCGATTTTGGAAGAAGGTTTAAGCCCCATAAAGATCCGGCCCGAGCCAAAACCAAATTTAGAAGTCAAGAGGAGTTTCTTAGCTTTCCAGGAAGCCCAATATCACGAGATTTGGTCAAGGGAAATAGAAGTTATGCTCATTTATCCAGAACCGGCCAAACCGAGCAGTTTATGGAAAGATTGGACAATCTTTCGGTTTAATCATTTGCCAGCCAACCAATTCCAACCAGAAGGCAATCTGATCAACCCAAGACCTCCAGAAGACCATTCCAACCAATCAGGAGTCGATGCCATCATCATACCATGCACCAGAGCCCACAGGATCAGGAGGATCCCCATTAAGTGCAACTTACCATATTTGGAGCCTTGGTATTTAAAAATCCAACAGCTACTTCTTCAGCTCCTGCACGAGTTTAAGACCTTCCAAGCCATCAAGAGGGTTCCCAGGAAGCTATCCTATCCCCTCAAACCGTCCAGATACAAGGAGAAGACCATCTACATTAACTTGGCCAAGATTCTCTTCATAAAGTCCCCAACGGCTAGTTTCCTTGGAGCCATCTATTCCTTTGCTTCCAAGACTTTAGGCACGAGTTATTTTGTTTCCTTTTATCATTTTTAGACTGTTAGGGTTTGTCTTTGTCGAGCCTATAAAGCTCATTTCGTTTCACCATTGTACACACACCATTTTTCCAGCAATAAGAATTTTCCAGTTTTTCTAGTTTTCTTAAAACTATTGTCTTAAGTCTTTAGAGTTTGTGAGAATCAGCTCCAAAGCACCACGACTTATCAAGCCTCCATTCCATAGAGTCTTGTGGCGTCCTCAATCCATCCTCACTTCCATCCCATTCGTTTGCCAAGCTTGAGAGTGATACACATCCAGCAAGCAAAGCACCATCTCATTCCATATCGATCATCTTTTGATTAGGCTGAGAGTGATACACATCCAGCAGCCTAATTCCATCCTATCTATCCTTTTTATTTGCTTATTTTCATTGTTTATTTCATTGCATAAACCGCATCTCATTTGTTTTCCATTTGTTTCAGGTTTGCAAGGTAGATTCCAGCAATATCGATAAATCGATCATCTCTTGGTCGATCCGATTTGCCCATCCATTCACCATCAGGACGACCCCCATTCTGGGCTGTAACAATAAGAATCTTCATATAAAAAATCATTAGGCTAAAATGAAATGAGTTCATTAACGGTGTCGTAGAGAAATTTTTAAAAACCATTGCATTATTAATTATACTTATATTATTCATTATACTTATAATGATTTTACTACGCTGTTATTAAGAAGAAACTATTAAATTTTTGTGAGAAATGTTTGAAAAGCAGAAGTGTTATTGCATACCATAGATTGAAGTATGTGGAATTGAGAAGAAATAAGATTGAATTAAGGAAATAAAGAAGATGATGCTTTGGTGTTAATGGTAACTGTTTATATAGTGATTTAAATGGTGATATTTTTAAAGGGTGCCAATTAAGAGATACCAAAGTAGCAGTTACAACATATCATCTTTTTGGGGAACTTGACTTGTGTGGCTTTTATTTTGGTTTTGCGATTGTGTAAACTACAGTCAATGATTAAGAGTATTTCAAAATTTTATTCTACTAAGAACTGTGACAAAAATATTACATTAGTATAAGACTGAACGCACAATATTAGATAATTATGTGAAGCATTTTTAGATATTATTTAATTGATGGTTCAATAAAAATGATTAAAAAGAATTAGTAACTGGCAACTGTTTATATGGTATGTTAACTGGTGTTTTATTAAAGGGTGCCAATTAAGAGATGTCATTTTAAAAATAGCAGTTACAACAATAACATTTTCTTGGAAGGTAGCTTTTGTATTGGTTTTACTATTTTGTAAACTATAGTCTAATGAACAACAATATTTTAAATTTATCTCAATAAAAATCTATTACAAAACAAATTTATTTTTATAAGATTGAAAGCATAATATCAAATAATTCTTTGAGTATTTACAGATATTTCATAATTTTATAATAAACAAAAAACATGCAAAAGGCAAGGTTAAATATAAAATTGATATAAGCATTTAATCAAATTAAGTTTCTATAATAATAATCTAAATTCTATTAAATACTTCCTTGTAAACAATATTACACACTGTTTTTTTAGTTTCTTTACTTTTTACATTTTGGTATATTTTTAAACCATGAATAGATGTAACTCGAGATAATGCAACATACAATTGTCCATGACTGAAAACAGGATTTGGAAGATATAAACCTACTCTACCTAGACTTTGACCTTGACTCTTGTTGATAGTCATTGCAAAACATAGTCGAATTGGAAACTGTTTTCTTCGTATAGTCACAGGAACTTTTCCATCTGTTTGAAAAAGTGATATCCTTGGTAGTAAAATTAATTTACCAGCTTTATGACCCGTAATAATTTTTGCCTCAATTACTTTATGTCCTAAACGTGTGATTGCAAGTTTGGTGTCGTTACACAAACCATCTCTTTGACAAAGATTCCGAATTAGCATGACTACAGAGTTAACTTTAAGATGCAGCTTGTGTTGGGGAAAGTTGGAGAAGTTCAATGTATTTAAATACTCTATTGGATAATGAAAACTGAAGTCTCCATCTTCATATTCGTTATTACTAACAGAATCTACACTGGAATAAATTTGTGTTTTCTCTGGAATCCATTTCAATATTTCAGCATTAATTACATCCACCGTATCGTTACGTGGACTTAATATTGCTCTATCTCTTAAATAATTTATGTTAGTATAATTCTCAAGAAAAGAAGAATATACATGTTTAGCTAGTTCAGTAATGGGTTCTTTATTTGTCATTAGTAACAAACTATCATCCACATCTATATAATCTTCTGTTGAGTAATTGATATTTTTACTATTTTCTTTTGGGGCAGTACCATCACCAACAGAGAGGATCCATTTTGCAAATTCAACTTCTGATTTTTTAATACGCATGTTTTGTGAAAGCACAAACATTTGAATAAAATCCCACAAATAAGAGCGGTTTATTGAAGCAACTATGCTGTCTTGCCTTGTCCCTTGAGCAATGATAGGTAAGGTTTGTCGAAAATCGCCTCCAAGTAAAATTGTCTTCCCACCAAATGGTTTTAAATGTGATTCATTATCTATTTTTGACATAATATCTCTTAGTGATCTATCAAGCGCTTCAAAAGCATATTTATGTGTCATTGGAGCTTCATCCCATATGATCAATTTTGCTTGAGTCAATAAATCAGCCAACATAGTTCCACATTTAATATCACATACTGAGTCATCCATTAAATTTAAAGGTATTTTAAATCGTGAATGAGCGGTTCTACCACCAGGTAAAAGTAATGCAGCAATTCCAGAAGATGCAACAGGTATTACAATTTTTTTTTTCTAATCGTAATTTGTTAATAATTGTGTTATATACAAATGTCTTTCCGGTGCCTCCGGGACCATACAAAAAGAACAACTTCCCGCTATTATTAGATACTGAATCTAATACAGCTTCATATACTTCCTTTTGTTCTTTATTAAGTAAGGAAAATTGTTCCTTAAATGAATCATTTAGACTTTGTATGTTGAAATTTTGTTCCTCAGCAAGAAGTGTTAGATAAGCGTGCAACAGAACTTTTATCAAGTTTTGGTAGATCCGGATAATGAGAAAGAGTCTGTTCATACTGAAAGAGCAACAACTCAACCTCAATAAGGGTATAAGTTTGTAGTTCTACGTCTGACATTTCATAATTTGTGAAATTTAAAAGTCGTCTTTGTTGGTAAATTATATCTTCACTCAATAATTTCCAAAATGCATTCCATAGTTTCAGTGGACTTGTTACCTCACAATGAACTAACAACATGACAAATAATTCACGTAATTGCTGAGGGGTTGCCCAAGATGCAGCCTCTGTCATAGCTTCATGCCATTCTTCATCCCCTTCAAGTAATCCACGAGCAACACATGATTTCTTAAACTTTTTGTATTCTTTGCCATTTACAGTTAATATATCTTCAAAACTGGTAGGTCCTTTCAAATGGTTAATTAAAAGTCTCAAATAATATAGTTCACCTGAAGATGGATGAACATTATAGAGTCTTCCAATAGATTGACCTATTTTTCATTTTGTCCAAGTATGCTCTGTTTTATTCCAAACATATTTCGTTGGAAATTGAACATAGGTTAACTTCCTTGCTTCAGGGTCAATTCTATTTGTTTCTAAATAAGCCATAAACATACTTGGACGAAACTCACAAATAGATGCAACTTGTTCTAAGTCAGAAGAATCATTAAAAAGAGCTGGTTGTTGACCTGGAAGATGGATGCTTAACCTTTGGACAGGAGGATGTTGGTGATGTATCTCAAATTTAAAAATTCGCCATGTTGATTCGCAAGCAGAAACATATCGGCAATCAAGATAATTTTCAATCTCATTTTCATCGTACTTCACATGGTTTGTGGTTTTTGTAATGCTACTGGATTTATTTTCCAAGACAATTGTCGCCTTATCAACACCTTTTGTTATATACTTGAAAAGATATTTGATAGCGCTAGTTTTATTGCAGAATTCAACATTTATATAAGCTTGAAATTGTTTCAGCAACTGTAAATTATGAGGAACAACGTACTGGTTATCTAGTTTGATATCGCCTTTCATTACGTAGCTGGACATTATATCCCTACGTTTATAAATAATGTAGCCATTCTCGTCTAAGCATGAAGTAATGCAAAATGGCCGATGATATTTTTTTGTGCATATACCATTTTCCATACAAGAATTATTCGGTTTATTTATTCCACATGGCCCATGCATCATATGTTGCTCCACTAACTTATAACCTTCAGGATCAGTAATTCTATCTGACAATTCTGCTGAGACAAATTTATCAATGTCATTAGAACATACATTTCCACGCCCAACTTTTAACCAAATTAGAATATGTGCATGCGGAAGTCCTCGTTTTTGAAATTCTATTGTATAAACAACAACTGCATAATTAGACATCACTTATAAGAATTACTTTCAAAAAATTAAATAGAAATATGAATAAAATGAAATGAAAAAGTATATACATACCTCCATTAATTTGGCCAAAGAAAGATTTTTTTTTAATTAAAACCATTAATTGGTCTAGCTTCAAATGAAAAACCCGTGATTCAATATCAGGCCTATCATTAGCTGAATTATCACCAGATATTTTCAAGTATTCTTCTATTTCAGTCCATTTGGGATTAGCAGTCATAGTAATAAACAAATCAGGATTTCCATAACAACGACAAAGGGCCATTGCATCTTGATATTTTTCAACCATATATCTTGGACTACCGGTAATTGATGATGGCAATACAATTCTTTTTCCTAGGCTTCTAGAGTCATGATCTCCTCTCGATAAAGCATCTTTTACATTATTATAAACATCAGCCCTTATTGCTTTCTGATTAAGTTTGATAAATGTAAGCCGACTTGCCTCTACTTTGAATACGATACATATAGTATTCTGTCATTTTAACATAACATGTATTTTGATTTGAATGGGATTTTTGGATATAGGGTATTCCATCATAAAACCCAGTTTCTCCATATGGGAATAATAAGGGATACTGTAGAGACATATAAAGAGGATGAGTAGCCAAAATTCTTTGTAGATATCCTGTTTTATGTTGAACTAAAACATCTCTTTCACCCATGGTTGTAGAAAAATCACCAACTATTAAGCCAGCTATTTCATTAGCTGATGGCAATTCATATTGCCTTTTCCTTTTATCATATCCTACCATATGAATTTTCATTTCCGCGTTATCACCACTTTCATATTTATCTCTAGCTTTTCTAAATATTTTTGCTAGTACATTATTTTCATCAAGCATTCTTATTAAAGATGATAATATTTTTGTATCTATTGATTCTTTTCCTTCTCGGTTCATGATTGAAAGTCTGTTCTTTATTTCATTAGATGTGTCATATATATACAATTGTAAAAATTTGGGTCTCTCACCATCAATTGGTAAAAGTGACCCAATACTGTGATAATTTTCACCATGAACCTTAAAGCAAAAAGGACCACCAGAATTTAGTATTGAATAATCTATGTCAGCACCCATAGAACACATAGACAATAAAGAATTAAACACTCTAATATTGCTCCTAAATGAAGGATCGCATAACAGATTTTTCAACACTATAGGCGGCTCACGAATTTTTGGTAATTTGATACGACCTTGTTTACAACATATAGTAAATAATGGACACTTGGTTAATCGATCTTTTTCAGTACTTTCAGCAAGCCATACTAAAGCATTACAATCACCGCAACGCATTAGTTGTCTTTGCTGAATATTACTTTTGAAAATTATCTCCTTATCTATTTAACAATAAATGGAAGTGGTTAATAGTAAAGCATTACAATCACCGCAATGCATGCATTAGTTTTAATAGACATGTGTAAAAATAAATAAAAATACATTAATACCTTGGTGTGTTCCTTTAGATTCTTCATATTTTCGTTTTCTTGAAGCTAAAAAAGGTAATGATTAAAATAATTTATAATTATTATTTAATAGGATTACAAAACAAAACAAAATTAAACAAACCTTTGTACAATTTCGATTGATAAGATTGTTTCTCGTTTTTTTCTGCTCTTTTCATATCCATAACCATATCAACACATTCTGAATAGTGATGAATGAGAATAATTATTAGTAATTAGATTACATGTAAAATACTAAATTTTAAATTAAAGGAAATGTACAGATTGATTACTTGTATCATTTAATTTTAAGGGTTGTCCTGTAATAAAGAACATAGTTAGAATTTTCTTACTTCAATAAGCATAATTAATTAAATTCATAGAAATATTTTCACCTTGTTCATTATAAAATGTTGGTAACATATTTTCCTCATGTTTTTTACTACCATACATGGAAAATGAATTATAACTACATTGACCCATTTCAACTTGTGAAACAAAACTGTTGGAATTAGTTTTTTGACGACCCGGCATATTCTGTAATTCAAGTGTTTTGAAAATCATAATAAAAATTAGGATGTGTATTAATGATAATCAACTTAACATTACTTTATCAAAGGAATAAAAAACATTGTATTAATCAATATACATACACAATCAGACACATCTATATTGTTAGTAAATAATTTTCTTGTCTTTCCACTAAATATTAATAAGAAAATATAGGAATCATGATTTATTATTAGCGGCAACCTTTTTTATTTATTTTTTCAATGATCACCCTATTGCCATACGATTTGCATATATTATCTGTGATAATTTAATTTAAGATAGATTGGCTGGGCTACAAGATTTGCTTCATGTTCCAGAATTAGTATTGTTGATACAAATAATTTTGATTTTTGTAGGCTCTGAAGAATAAGGTGAGTACAAGCCATTGTTATCGTTTTCGATTGTGTTAACGTTAATATCAATGTGCTCTGCATTGTCTCTTGAAGACAAGTTAATATCATTGTGCTATGCAATGTGAAACATCTTTAATTCAACAGTGAATATATCAATTGTGTGATAATGAGGTTTGGTTTTTACTACATTCTGATTCATAGGCTTAATGCAATCATCATACAATACAAGTTAATAGTAATTATATTAAACTACAATAATAAAGATTACTATAGGGAATACCATAAATCATACCTTATTGGAGACGAAACCAAATTTAAAAAAATATGAGATAGACGATGAATACTAAAGGAAACAAGTAAGTTTTTTAAAGGAATTGTTGTTGTAAGAAGTTCTATATATAATATTTTGAAAAGGTACATCAATGGTTTTTCTAAAAGGTATGATTTGTTTGAAATGGAATCTTTCAATGAGGAGTTGTGAGTAGACAAGAATCGTATCTCTTCTGGTTTTTTAATATTATGAAAATGTATGTTTGTTCAATTTTGAGGGACATTTTTTTAAATATAAAATAAATTATGAAAGGTGTGTTTTTTCATCATTACTGCAGGATTAGATAAACAAACAAACAACTATTACTACATTCTGATTCATAGGATTAATGCAATCATCATACAATACAAGTTAATAGGACTTATATTAAACTACAATAATAAAGATTACTATAGGGAATACCATAAATCATACCTTATTGGAGACTAAATAAAATTTGAAAAATATAAATAGACGATGAATATTAAAGGAAACAAGTAAGTTTTTTTTAAAACAATTGTTGTTGTAAGAAGTTCTATATATAATATTTTGAAAAGGTGCATCAATGGTTTTTCTAAAAGGTATGATTGTTTGAAATGGAGTCTTTCAATGAGGAGTTGTGAGTAGACAAGAATCGTATCTCTTCAGTTTTTTTAACAAGAAAAATATTATGAAAATGTATGTTTGTTCAATTTTGAGGGATATTTTTTTAAATATAAAATAAATTATGAAAGGTGTATTTTTTCATCATTACAAGATTAGATAAACAAACAAACAACTATTACTACATTCTGATTCATAGGATTAATGCAATCATCATACAATACAAGTTAATAGTACTTATATTAAACTACAATAATAAAGATTACTATAGAGAAAACCATAAATAATACCTTATTGGAGACTAAATAAAATTTAAAAAAATATAGACGATGAATACTAAAGGAAACAAGTAAGTTTTTAAAAAGAATTGTTGTTGTAAGAAATTCTATATATAATATTTTGAAAAGGTACATCAATGGTTTTTCTAAAAGATATGATTTGTTTGAAATGGAATCTTTCAATGAGGAGTTGTGAGTAGACAAGAATCGTATCTCTTCAGTTTTTTTAACAAGAAAGATATTATGAAAATGTATGTTTGTTCAATATTGAGGGATATTTTTTTAAAATATAAAATAAATTATGAAAGGTATGTTTTTTCATCATTACAAGATTAGATAAACAAACAAACAACTATGACTGTTGGATAATATCTTTTCAATTTCTTAAACTAAAAAATGATAAATATATTATGAGAAAGTATGTCTCTTCATCATTGAGGATATTTTGTAAACAATAAAAAATTGTAAATAATAAAAATATTATGAAAAGGTAAATTTTTCATCATAAAGTGTTATTTAAAATAATAACCTATAAAGGAAGAGATGCAAAAGGTTACCTTCTTAAAATAAGTAACCTTTCAAGGAAGAGTTGCCAATGGTATATGACTATTGGATAATATATCTTCAATTATTAAACAAAAAATTATAATTGATAAAATAATTATGAAAATGTATGGTTGTTCATCATAAAAAGAATATTATGAAAAGGTATGTTTGTTCATCACTGAAGATATTTTGTTAATAATAAAAAAATTTATGAAAAGGTAACTTTTTCATCATAAAGAAATGTGTTATTTAAAATATATAGTTTTTCAAGAAGAGTTGCTAAAAGTGTATTTTCTTGATGACATCAGCATTATGTTTTATGACTATGTTTTATGACTGTTAGATCATAATCCAAAAAAAATTATGACCCTTGGATGAAAATTTTATTTTCCTATAAAAAAATGATGATGTCACAAGGAACAAAAAGAGGTTTGCTATTATATATAGATTATACAAAGAATATAATTGCTAAAGAGTTGTTTTGGTGTTACTATATACATGCAATCAAATTTCCCAATTATTTTAAATAATAAGTTGTGTGTCAAACAATATAGAAATCAAAGAAAACTATAAAGAGCTTCGTCTCTCCAAACCAACCAGTTATCTTCAAAATGCAGAATGCAGCAGCGGTGGTGCCGCCATCCTCCGTCCTCCACTACCACCACCACCAACACCATCACCTGTTGACCCTCTTCAGATCCTCAGAAACAATAGAAGAAGCTAAGAAGCTTCACTGTTTATCTCTTAAAACCGGAGCTTTCGATCACTCTTCCGTCTCTTCCCGCCTTCTCTCGCTCTACACTTCCCGACCTATCAACGACCTAATCTACGCTCGCTCAGTTTTCGATAGGATCCGAAGCCCTTCTCTTCCCTTATGGAACATGATGATCAAATGCTATGTCGAAAACCATCGCTCCCACGAAGCAATTTGTTTATTCTCTCACCTGCTCAGCGAATTCTCTCCGGATAACTTCACATTGCCTTCCGTTTTAAAGGGATGTTCTAGTTTGTGTGCGGTTGAAGAAGGAAAGCAAATTCATGGAGTTTCGGTGAAGCTTGGTCTCACCTTGGATAAGTTCGTTCAGAGCAGTTTGGTGAGTTTCTACTCGAAATGTGGCATCCTTGATTGTGCACGCAAGGTGTTTGATAAAATGTGTGAGAAAGATTTGGTTACTTGGAACTCTTTGATTGATAGTTATGCTCGTAGTGGCCATGTCGAAATTGCTTTGAAGCTGTTTGATGAAATTCCCGACAGAGATTCGTATACCTGGACTGCCTTGCTTCACGGGTTCTCCAAATCAGGGCAAATTGAGGCTGCTAGAGATGTGTTTGATAAGATGCCAGCAAAGAACTTGGTGTCGTGGAACGCGATGATCAACGGGTATATGAGATCAGGGGATCTTGAATCAGCTTCTGACCTGTTTATGATCATGCCTGAGAGGAATTTGATCACGTGGAACACAGTTATTTCAGGATACGAGATTAATGGTCAGTTTGATGAAGCTTTGGGTATGTTTGTCAGAATGTTAGAAGAGGAAGATGATCTGAAGCCTAACAATGCAACATATACAAGCCTAATCTCTGCAGTGGCTGCATCTGCTATTCTTAGTACAGCAAAATGGGTTCATTCTTACATGGTCAAGAATGGGATTGGATCCGATGGTGTGATGGGAACTTTACTGATAGAAATGTACTCCAAGTGTGGAAGCATCGAGAGTGCTTTAACAACATTCAGATCAATACATAGAAAGAAGTTGGGTCATTGGAACTCGGTTATCGTTGGACTAGGGATGCACGGGATGGCAGATGAAGCATTGGAACTATTCAAACAGATGCAAGAAAGTTGCATTAAGCCCAACGCAGTGACCTTTGTAGGGTTGTTGAACGCTTGTAGTCACATTGGATATGTAGATGAAGCTCGTTTCTACTTTGATATGATGGTAAAAGATTATAAAGTTGAGCGTAAAATTGAGCATTACGGTTGCCTAGTCGATGCGTTATGCAGGACTGGGAATCTCCAAGAGGCGAAAACTGTTATCGAAGAAATGCCAATGAGACCAAACAAAGTAATCTGGATGAGCCTTTTACGCGGAGCCAGGAAGTATGTAGATATAGAGATGGGTGAGTACGCAGCGCATCAGTTAATAGATTTAGCTCCAGAGTCCCATGTTCCTCTGTCGAATATGTATGCAGCTGCGGGAAAATGGGAGAAAGTTTCGGAAGTCAGAGAGACTATGAAGAAGAAAGGGATCAGGAAGGAAGCAGGCTGGAGTTTGATTGAGCGGAAAGGTGTGACTCACAGATTTATCGTAGGAGACAGATCACATCCACAAACAGAGGAAATATATGCAAAGTTAAAGGAGATGAGGGAGAAGCTGAAAGTGGCGGGACACATCGCGGATACTAGACAGGTTCTGTTGCGGATAGAAGACAAGAAAGAGAAAGAGGTTGAACTGGAGTTGCATAGTGAGAGATTGGCTATAGCTTACGCTCTAATCAACAACAGCAACAGTCCAATAAGGGTTCTGAAAAACCTAACTGTATGTAATGATTGTCATTCAGTAACTAAGTTGCTATCTCGTATCTATAAACGAGATATCATTGTGAGAGACAATAGTAGATTCCATCACTTCAGAGACGGTTCTTGTTCTTGCAATGACTTCTGGTGATTTGTTGGTTCACTCTTTTGTTCAGAGACATGTATCATACTTTACTATTCCAACCCATTGAGTCATCTTTCAAAATAATCATCATCATCATATATAATAAACAGTTATATCAGATTATTGAAAATTGCATTTAATCTGGCTATTCGTAAGAGTTGAAACAAGACATAGAGAAGGCTCAAGTTTTTGGAAAGCCTGAAAGAGATTGTGAAAGACTAAAATGTACCTACTCGACCACTGCCACGGGATTCCCCTGCGACCAACAACAATTAACACCATGGTTTCAGATAACGCTTCTTTGTCCACAGTTGTAGTTACTAAGAGATTGAATAAGCTAAAAGTACTTGCCAGCCACCATGTCTTAAAAAGTAATAAACTAATCATTATCTAGTGAAATAGCCAGAGCCCCAAGCCGTTTTACATAGAGCTCCTCAATCTGTCACGAGTTTCATAATCAAAGCTCAATCAAATGTCTCTTGTCAAAGTAAACAACCAAAATCACACGAGTCAACCATCAAGGGTAACAGTTTACCATTTGGCAGGCATTATAAATGCAGCATCATATTTTCCAAATCTACTGCCCAGTAGTGCCCGGACTTTTGTGGTACATAAAATGCAATTAAAAAATGATGCCTCTTAATTACTAGTATTAAAATTTATAACGTAGCACTTTTTTTGTTATCAAACAATTAAATACAAAAATGAATTATTTATAAAACATAACTTTTATTTTTATTTCAAAATCATTAATGAACTTCAAATAAGCAAGTATCTCTGTGTGTATTGATAATTTATTTGGTTGATTTCTAATTATGTTTTTATAGTATTTTCGATAAATCCAAAAATTAAAGAAAAGAACATAAAGTATATAATATAGCAACTAGTGTTATAAAAGCATATTAAGATCAATTTCACATTGTGAAATGTCTCTCAGAATATTAAAAAATAATTTAAGATTATTTTGTTTCTTCGTATTTCAAATTTTTTTTTCAAAAAATGTTACAAAAAAAAAAGAAATAGAAAAAAATGTAATATAAATGACTGGGAGATACCAAAAAAAAAATATTTCCTTTTAAAAAATAATTAGGATTGCTTAATAAATTGTTCATTTAATAACATATCATTTAATAAAAAAATTACTAAAAGAAACTAAGTTTGTTAAATAAGTATTCAAATATTTTTTTATTGGTCAAATCTTAGTTTGCCGTTATTATCTAAAAGGAATAAAATAAGAAGGAACCAAAAAAACAAGAGGAAACATCAAACTGGTTACCTATCAAATGAGGGCTATACATCATAAACCACTAAGACAAAAATCTATGCTATATAAAAGTTGACGCTATAAGCCATTTAAAGTGTCCACATAGGATTTTAAGCCTCCAATCATAATATGACAAATCAATATTTTAGTTTATTATTTTCAAAAATGTCAAAATTTCCAAAAACAAATTTCAAAATTAAATAGAAAGCAATATCATATATGGTAAATGAACAAATTTAAAAATATTATAAATAAATCAAATTAATGTATGTAATAATAATTTGAATTTAATATAAATTTAACAAATGACAAAATTTACAAAATTTATTTATTTTCAAAATAAAATAGGAATCAATATCATATATGGTAATTTAACAAAATTAAAAAACATTATAAATTAATTAGATTAGTACATGTAATAATATTTCGAATTTAACATAAAATCAACAAAACACTAATTAATTTAAAAACATACAAAACTTACACAACTATAATTATATAAATTTAAATTCAAATCCATACTATATAAAAACTGAAACTATAAGTCATTATATAAAAATTTCTATATAGGATTTAAAACCACTAAATTATATCGTCCAAATCATCATTTTAATTATATATTTTCAATGTCAATATGTTCGAG
Organism: Moricandia moricandioides; assembly: GCA_905132885.1. NCBI lineage: Eukaryota > Viridiplantae > Streptophyta > Magnoliopsida > Brassicales > Brassicaceae > Moricandia > Moricandia moricandioides. The sequence goes on from CAJHQQ010000043.1 coordinate 132,709, forward strand.
ACAAAAAATTCGAAAACCAAAAATTGATATTGTAAACTAAAAATATGTCAAATAACTTAATGAATGGTAAATATTATAAAAAAAAGTTGAAACTGAATAATAATGTTAATTAGCAATATGTCAAATAACTTAATGGTAACTGTTATCTATAAGAATGGAAAATCAAAATAAAAAGTAATTAACAAAAACAGCAAAACAATTATGTCTTAAAACAATATATATTAAGATATGTCAAGTTACTTAAGAAAAACTAATTTTAAAATAGTTAAAATGACAAAGAAAAAAACACCTGATATAAATAATAGGAACTTTTTGTAAAAAAAAAATTTTTTTTACTTATTCACTAAAATTAAAATTGCAAATAACGACATAATAAAAAAAATTCCATTTTCAAAAAGGAAATATCTAGCATCTAGGCCTCAATTTTTCTTATATATAGCACTTCCGTCTTCTCAGATCCACTAAATCAATAGAAGATTGTCAAGTCTTTCATTGAAAATCTATACTATATAAAAGTTGACGCTATAAGCCATTTAAAGTGTCCACATAGGATTTTAAGCATCCAATCATAATATGACAAATCAATATTTTAGTTTATTATTTTCAAAAATGTCAAAATTTCCAAAAACAAATTTCAAAATTAAATAGAAAGCAATATCATATATGATAAATGAACAAATTTAAAAATATTATAAATAAATCAAACTGATGTATGTAATAATAATTTGAATTTAATATAAATTTAACAAATGACAAAATTTACAAAATTTATTTATTTGCAAAATAAAATAGGAATCAATATCATATATGGTAATTAAACAAAATTAAAAAACATTATAAATTAATTAGATTAGTACATGTAATAATATTTCGAATTTAACATAAAATCAACAAAACACTAATTAATTTAAAAACATACAAAACTTACACAACTATAATTATATAAATTTAAATTCAAATCCATACTATATAAAAACTGAAACTATAAGTCATTATATAAAAATGTCTATATAGGATTTAAAACCACTAAATTATATCGTCCAAATCATCATTTTAATTATATATTTTCAATGTCAATATGTTCGACACAAAAAATTCGAAAACCAAAAATTGATATTGTAAACTAAAAATATGTCAAATAACTTAATGAATGGTAAATATTATAAAAAAGTTGAAACTGAATAATAATGTTAATTAGCAATATGTCAAATAACTTAATGGTAACTGTTATCTATAAGAATGGAAAATCAAAATAAAAAGTAATTAACAAAAACAGCAAAACAATTATGTCTTAAAACAATATATATTAAGATATGTCAAGTTACTTAAGAAAAACTAATATAAAATAGAAAACTAATTTTAAAATAGTTAAAATGACAAAGAAAAAACACGTGATATAAATAATAAGAACTTTTTGTAAAAAAAATATTTTTTTTACTTATTCACTAAAATTAAAATTGCAAATAATGACATAATAAAAAAATTCCATTTTTCAAAAAGGAAATATCTAGCATCTAGGCCTCAATTTTTCTTATATATAGCACTTTCGTCTTCTCAGATCCACTAAATCAATAGAAGATTGTCAAGTCTTTCATTGAAAATCTATACTATGTAAAAGTTGACGCTATAAGCATTTAAAGTGTCCACATAGGATTTTAAGCCTCCAATCATAATATGACAAATCATTATTTTAGTTTATTATTTTTAAAAATGTCAAAATTTCCAAAAACAAATTTCAAAATTAAATAGAAAGCAATATCATATATGATAAATGAACAAATTTAAAAATATTATAAATAAATCAAACTGATGTATGTAATAATAATTTGAATTTAATATAAATTTAACAAATGACAAAATTTACAAAATTTATTTATTTGCAAAATAAAATAGGAATCAATATCATATATGGTAATTAAACAAAATTAAAAAACATTATAAATTAATTAGATTAGTACATGTAATAATATTTCGAATTTAACATAAAATCAACAAAACACTAATTAATTTAAAAACATACAAAACTTACACAACTATAATTATATAAATTTAAATTCAAATCCATACTATATAAAAACTGAAACTATAAGTCATTATATAAAAATTTCTATATAGGATTTAAAACCACTAAATTATATCGTCCAAATCATCATTTTAATTATATATTTTCAATGTCAATATGTTCCACACAAAAAATTCGAAAACCAAAAATTGATATTGTAAACTAAAAATATGTCAAATAACTTAATGAATGGTAAATATTATAAAAAAAAGTTGAAACTGAATAATAATGTTAATTAGCAATATGTCAAATAACTTAATGGTAACTGTTATCTATAAGAATGGAAAATCAAAATAAAAAGTAATTAACAAAAACAGCAAAACAATTATGTCTTAAAACAGTATATATTAAGATATGTCAAGTTACTTAAGAAAAACTATATAAAATAGAAAACTAATTTTAAAATAGTTAAAATGACAAATAAAAAAAACACCTGATATAAATAATAGGAACTTTTTGTAAAAAAAATATTTTTTTTACTTATTCACTAAAATTAAAATTGCAAATAACGACATAATAAAAAAATTCCATTTTTCAAAAAGGAAATATCTAGCATCTAGGCCTCAATTTTTCTTATATATAGCACTTCCGTCTTCTCTGATCCACTAAATCAATAGAAGATTGTCAAGTCTTTCATTGAAAAATCTAAAAAAACTTAGAAATTTTTTGATCATTCATTCTAAATTTGTGTGCTTGTTTCTCAATATGGAAAGATAAAAACAATACTATTGATGCTGTTTGGAACAACATTTCTATTACTATTGTGAATTTTCAACACCTTAAGTTTACGTTAAAATGGTCATACATTGTTACTTTGTCAATAATTACATAAAATAACAGCTCCACTCATTTTATGTTGCATCCAACATGGTAAAAGCAGAGTATTAAATTGTCTACTGAACTTAAACATTATATGCTAAATCTAATAAGTTTTATGTTTACAACTGAGAAAAGAAAATATGAGCGATGTACATAGACATTCAAATATCCGAAAGAGCATCTACTAAAATTATTGTTATATTGGTATAAAGTTACATTCAATGATGGTACTGAATCATACTCACTTTGATTGCCTTGCAACTTAATTTTATTTTATCTTCTAAATAGAAAGTCGACATTCAAAAGTGTCAACAACGTGAATGCGACTAGAAAAACAACACTGTGAATATAGAAAAACATGAATCTGAAAAGATTCACTAATTAACTCATTTGGAATCGAGTTACAGAAAAAAAATTAATTGGAATCTCCAACAATATTTATATACAATAGCAATAACAGAATTAGCAACCACATGAAAGAATGATAGGAAGAAAAAAAAATTCCTATAATAATAATTTGTTTAATAAAAAAAGTTAGACATTAAAAACCATTCTATTTAAAACTACTCAAGTCGTAATATTTATTAAATCAGTCTAAACTAAGAGCAGAAATTGGCATGGAGAACAACGAGGACCCAACAACAACTTCATAAGGAGGAACAAATGGTTCGACAATATGAAAGTGTTGAGTTGTTCTAGATTCAAATGGCTAATCATGATACATTTAGATATGGAATATATTTATGTTAAGAAGTCTATTTACTTATAAATTTAAAATTCTTCCTATCAATAAAAGAATTAACACATTTATTTATTTATCACCAATTTGAAACTGTTGGAAACAATATTTATTTTGTTTTGATATGTTATTTTGTTAAAACTAAGCAAATATGATACTATGAGACAAACTAAAAGTCCATGCAATATACAATTTTTTTTAAAAAATAGTGATCATTAAGAGAAAAATAAACTACATGATAACTTCTTATAAGTTTCTAATTTAATTCACCAATAATAAAATGTAATATTTTCATTTCAATAAAAGAATTAACGTATTTGTTTACTCATTGATAATTTAATCTTTTTACAAATCTACTATAGTATGTTTTCACAAAAATATATTTTAAAAAAAATTGTAATCCTAATCCTCATAGAATCTAATCAAATAGGCTATTATGAATTAAATTTAAAAATTGGGTAATTCTGCAATATTTTCTGAAAAACAAAATCATTAAAAATAAATGAAAGTATGGTGACTTTTTGTAAGTCTCTAATAAAGAATGACAAAAGTTATATAATTCATGCTTATGAAAATTTAATGAAGCTATCAACATAACATAAAATTAAAGATGATCTCGCATGAGTTCTGTTGAAAAAATATATTTTAATAACAAATTAAATAACATATATGTAAAAGAAAAATCTAAAGAGATCTATAAATAACTTAATTAGTATCTAAAATAATATTCATAAACAATATTGACATTAAGTATAGCATAAGCAACAACAAATAAATAATATGAAGAATAGTCAATATAGATTCAAAAATCGGAGAATATACTATCTAAGGATAGTTGATAACAAGAAAATAAACCATGCAGGAAACTATTTGGTGATGATGAGTATGATCTTCCTGAAATCACATATGAGGCTGACACAGTGGAGTGCTGGCGCTGGATGATTGATGCTCAGCATACGGAAGAGAGTACTTTGCGCAATTACATGTGGCTATTTTCAGGCATCTTCATTGGAAGCGGGTAGGAAGGAGCAGCCTAGTAGAGTGGGTTTACTCGGGAGCCCAATGGTGTTCTTAAGGAACAGGAGGGAAGGTGGAAAAGAGGACAGAGAGAGCACCAAATGAGTAACACACCCATCTTTATCATTGTACTATCCATTTGCTTCTTTGTGCTACTTATCTTCCCATGCATTTATTTTCACACAAGGATGGTGTGAACTAAGTCTGGGAGGCATGTGTGCTACTAATTCATTTGCTCTTTTGTTTTTCTTTGTTTTTAATTGATACATGAGTCATTTTCATGTTCTTATCAATTCAATTTCATTGAGTCAAAACTGTTTTGGGAATGATGACATTATTTTTTGATGATCTTTAACCACCCATGTGCGTTTAGCGATCTTATTCAGTGGTTGTCGATGAAAGAGGAGCACACACATGATCTGGAATACTATGACTTAGGATCTCATTTTTCTCCAAAAATAATTTTCTTTTTGCAGTTATGCTGGAAAGATTTAATTCCACTTAACTGGAATCTAATCTTGATTGCAATTTTTTTGGTTATGGACATTAGGTTAAAGAAACAAAATTACAATCATGACTTCTTATTCTTTTTACCAATCTTGTTGATCTTTAGTGATTAGCTCATCGTTAGCTAGTACCCACTTTGAACCCTTAACCTTTTTCCACCTTCATGCACTTTGCTTTTCAGTGTCATAAGTGCAAAAGGGTTGAAGATGAAAGGATTGATGCATCCTCTCTCACTGGTTCTTGTTGCCATACAATCGATCAGAAAAGGGAACAAATGGTCCAAAACAGAGCGACTACTCCCGAACCTTTTAACAAGAAAGAAAAGTGGAGAATCATAAAGTAGTGAAATCAGAATCACTAGGAGAACAAAATGATGAATATTACCCCTTCTTTATCTCATCATCTCATTAAAAAAAAGGTGATGGAGAAGGAGAAGAAGTAGCAAATCAATTGTGTCTCTGGTTGGGTGAACAAGAAAAGTGGATACCAATTTTTAGATTTGAAGAAAAAAAGGAAGCAAAATGTTTAGGGGCTGTAGACGTCAAGGGATCTATTCTCTCTTGCAATTTTTTGTGATATCCTACATCCTCTACATCTAAATGGTATTCGTTAAATACCTCTAGCCCCACCATCAAATTAGCTTGTTTATACCTAGCATTTTCTACCATGGATGATGCATGCGATTTGAATCTCACGCCACTCTTAATTGAATAGTATTTTTGGGAAAATGTAGCTTTTGCGTGTTCGAGATAACAAATATGGAGAAGATTTGAAAAGGAATTAGTGGGGTTTTTTGTATGGGTTTGTTGTTCTGGTTTTATTAATTGTGTGGGTATACAATTTGTGGTTGAAGTATGGTTGCTGAAAATTAGAGAATTCCCGTTGTGGGAACCGAAATTCACACTGTCGATTTCCGTAATCGGAGAAAATCTAAGAAACCCTAACTTTCCATGAGGTCCCAAATTACTGCTGATCCTAACGACAAGTAGTCAAGTTATGTAAAAACAAACAAAACAAAATAAATCGAGATAAAGAAAAGAGCAGTAGAGATCTTATTCTGAATCTGCGTATGAGCGTTTATAATAGGTAAAAGCCTTGGCCGCGAGAGCTGTCGGCAAGTTCCCAAGTTCAAATAACCTAAGACTTGAAAACCTAATTGAGTCGCAGCTCGATAACAAAAACAAAAAGTTGCCAAAATCGTTCTAAGTGCTGAGTTGCAAAGAATTTTGTGTGTGTGCCTCTCTCCCTCGCTTCTCTTATATTGGTCTTCAAGATCAGTCCTCATTCCTTTTTCCCCTGATTCGAGTTTATCCTTTCGCATAAATCTTCTTTATCTTCTCGATTTTCCATAATTATCTCAGAACTTAAAAATTATCTTATTTTCCATTTATCTTCTGCGGATATTCGTCAGACCGTCATTATAGTTGGGCTCATTCTCGTCTATAACCTTATGTGGGCTTTTATAGCATTTTAACTCCTTTCAGGTCGTTTTTTTATATAAACGATTTTTACGATTTCTTTAGGAGAAATCTTCCTTTGTACGGTTACACGATGCTGGCTCCACAAAATGATAAATCAATCATATAGTTGAGATAATATTGTTGTTTAAGTTAACTGTTATCATTTCATACGATTGACTCAGAGTTTTTATGAGAAAAAAATTCTTTGCGATTTTTATCGTAAAACTTCAACGGAAACTCCAATCGAGACGAAACAAGAAACAGCTTAGTCAAGACTCAAAGGAGAGAGTGATGAAAAAGATACAGTTTAGTCGACCATGGGTGACTAGATGTTTGCACGCGTCTAATCGCCCATGGGTGACTAGACATTGCCAAGAGTCTAGTCACCCACGGACGAATAGACCTTGAATGTCGCCCGCAGGCGATTAGAATTGGTAATGAGTCTAGTCGCCCGTGGGTGACCAGACGTTGTGTTCGTCTAATCGCCCACGGCGACTAGACTTTGTGGAGAGTCCAGTCGCCCACGGGCGACGAGACTTCTAGTCGCCCACCGGTGACTAGACTTCTAGTCGCCCACCGGTGACTAGACTTCTAGTCGCCCACCGGTGACTAGACTTCTAGTCGCCCACCGGTGACTAGACGTTGCGTGTCTAGTCGCCCATGGGCGAATAGACTTGGAAATAATTAGGTTGTTCCCTCGATTGCATGTCTTCATTTGTTGACCGGGACGAGATGGGTTGGGCGATGAGGAGTTCGGATGTGACATTTTCTTGTTTTCTTTTTACTCGAAAAAAGAGATAACGTTTCCGCGGTAGCTTCCAGCATCGATTTTGTCTTGACCATTTTTGACCCCAACACCCGTGTTTTCAAAACTTTTTTCATTCTTTAGGTTTTGACTTCGTTTGAGGACAAACAAGATCTAAGTCTAGGGGAATTGATGTATTGTGTTTTTGACACATACTAACAATGTTTTCATGTCTTTATCGAGTCTTTTAGTCTTTTGTGAGTCATTACAGGTCTAGATTTTCCTTTGGATGGAATGCTGATCACTTAGAGCAATATAGACATAAAAGAGTGCATTTGGAGAATTTCATACATATCACCCTGATTTACGAAAAGAGCGACTACTCCAGTGACCTAGATTTTTAAGGAAGTTTCCAAATATTTTGAGATTTCACCTAGAGATTCCCGTTTTTCTATAGAGCCGTCAAAAGACATGTAATATATCGTTTTATAATTTTATTTTACCAGTCATATCAGTTTTTATGTTAGTTTTACACAGACTTCAGAAGAGACTTGCGATTTGTATGATTGAGGGAAGAAGATCTTCACACTCTTGAGTAGATTTTGAACCCTATTATTTATTCTTAGAATCAATTCATCATGTTTTCTTTATCATTTGTCTCTGCGTTTTCTATATTTATGACTGAGTTGTCGACTTGTTAGGTGTAGGGCGTTAGGGTGTCAAGATTTATAAGCTGAATACAAATAAGGATTATTTCTTTGATTGTCTCAATTAATTGTTGCACATGATATTTGCATCTAACTGATACTTAGTGCTTGATTCTAGGTTTAATATATTCATCAAAAGTGCTTTAGTTTGTTAAAAATAACATTAATGGGAAACTCGTCCCTAACTAACGAACTAGGCGAGTTGTTAGAGTGTGTTATGAACTTATCGAATCTGGTTAATAATCTTTATCATCGTTCTCTTATTCAAACAAAATTTTGATATTAGGATTGCTTAAAAAATGGGAGATACCACAAAAGTGGATTGATCTTGTTATGTTATTCAAGTTGTGGACTTGTTTTGATTTGTTGCATGAATAGTTATTTGGCTCTTGATCACTTTATATTCGACCCATTGCTCTAGGTCTAGCTTCTTTACAACCTGGAACCAAACCACCTATGTTTACTTGCTCAGTTAGATTTTCTGATTTAAAACAACTCGATTTGTCTTAACTTGATATCAATCTCAAAGAAACAAACTGTAGAAGCGCTCATCTGAAATTAAATCAAAAGTATTACAATTTCCACTGTTATCTTGAAGTTGATAAGATCCAATTTTAGTGTATCAAGAACATATCTAGTTGCTAACACCTGATAATCTATCAACAAGTCGTGGTGAGATCAAAGAAAAATAAAAATCTCAAAGGAAATTTTTGAACTTGCAGATAGCCGCCTCTATTTCCAGAGATAATTAAACACTTATTATTGAAATATAGTCTTCTTGCATTAATATTTGTATATGATAAAAGAGACAATTGATGGTTCACTATATATATATATATATATATATATATATATATATATCAAAACATGATATTCCCTATATATTATTTGAGAAACATTGCAATCTTTGAGGTATGACATTTGTCATCACCATATTAATTCTTAGATTCCTTAGAAAATAGGTCGGTCCATCTAAACATATAATATAGTTCTCATTAAACTATCCATAAAATTAATTATTAACGTAAGAAAGTATTCTTCATTCTTTTCTTAAATATAAGCTACAAAATTACTTAATATTATCAAGATATATATGACAAGTAATGCTTTTGAATAATAAATATTCCATCTGTTTCAAAAAGATTATGTTTTGGAATTTTCACATTTATTAAGAAAACATATAAAATTTTAGTTACCAATGCATTATTTTCCGTTGTTAACTATTCCCCATAATTTTTAACCAATAATATTTTAATAAACACTTTTAAGTTTATAATTTACCATTAATTAGTGCAATGAAAATGTGAAAAATGTATCTTTTTGAAATATTTTGTTTTCTAAAACATGGATCTTTTCTTAACGGAGGTAGTATTTGATAACAATTTTTGTGTCATCTATAATTGTATTTTAACTTTATATTATTAAAATAAATGAAAATCACATTAATTATATAAGAAAAATTTATATTTTACGTATATGTTATATTTTGAAATTTTAAAATGACTATAAATTGCTAAAACTGTAAGTCTCACACTGAAATTTTTGTGATTAGTGGTTTAAATTTTTGTTATAAAAAAATATCAATGATTATAAAACCATATGAGTAGGGAATGTTATTTAAATTGAATTATATTCCATATAAAAATGCATAATATTTTAGTTTCAAAATTGCATTGAACAAGTATTAAGAACTTAATAGTTTAATTTCAAAATTTGCATTAAATTTTGAAAGTGATTATAAATTAATTGAACTATTAAAAGTCTGACATTGAAAATTTTGCCATGACTAGTTTAAAAAGATACAAATGATCATAAATTTATATGAATTTGGTCATTTATGTAATTGATAATCATACTAAAAATATGCTATACAATGTAATATCATTTAAATTTAATTTATACCATATAGAACATAGAAAAGTGATTATTTATTTATTTACCATATAATGATTGTAAATAAACTAGAAGAAATTTTTTTTATTTATGTGTTTGCGTCTCTTAATTATATACATAATATTTACTGACTTTTAAATTATTTAATATATATATATATATATATATATTATGTTATTATTTCGTAATATGTAAAAAAAGATACAAAAATAATTTGTATATATAATATTCATCCCAAGAAAGACACGGATATTAACCTAGTAGTTTATGATTAGAGGATGAAGATATAAACCACATCTCAAGTGTTTTTAAAATTAGGATTTTAAACACTATTTGACACATACATGGGTGGCTAATTAAAATTTGAATGTTTGTATCAATCATTGACAATGCAGTTATATGTGTATCAACGTGAGTCCTAGTCTTATACGTTGGAAAAAAAAACATTTCTTTGTTATACGTTTTTTCGGGAATGCGCTAGGCGTTAGTTCGGTTATGTAACGCTGAATTACTTATTCGGATATAATACGGACATTAATCGGGGAGTTATTTTTATGATTTTTACGTTTTTCTGACACACATATATATATATATATATATATATATTGTTAATCAAATTTAAAAAAAAAAACTAACTTGCTCTAATGGTATAGCGCCTTCTATTCGTACTTTACCAACCAGGGTTAGTGTTTTAGTATAATTAATAAGGGGTACGATCATCATTCACTTGCCATCTTCTTCTGTAGGGTATTATGTACCTCTAACCCCACTATGACGGCTGCTTCTTTTTTGCTTGTTTTTGGGTCATTAACCTTCCATTTTCTGCTCCGTTTCCCTTGATTTGAGGATGAGAGTCAACGAAATTAGGATTGTGTTCTGAAGAGAATTTCTAAATCGAGTTTATTGTTTGGCAAAGACATTTGGACTTCAAACAATTTGTGTCATTATGCGCCACTTTCAGAATTCTACGGTTAACACGCTAAAAAATCGAACCACTGCCTAAACCAACCAAACTTCACCTTCTTGCCACGGTGAGCCACTGTGCAACGTTAATCCGGCCGACTTTGCGTTAATGCGCCCGCGTTTTGGAACAAAGGTTATACTACATGATCCCAAACAAATAACATAAATAACATAAATATCAAATCTATAGAAATGCTTTGATTAAATAACCAAATAAAACATTTCCCAGATGGGAATACAATATAAATCTTTGACTAAAATATCATGTAAGATATATTCAATCTGACAACTTTTTGAATTTGAAGGAATTAAATTTTCATTAAATTCTACTATTATTCAATTATGTATGTTTTGAACTATTAAAAAGTCATACTAATGCATTAAGTATTTGCAGTCATTCTTTTAAATTACTTTAAGTTTTAGTGTTATCGAAATTATTAATAACTCCTTAAGTCCACGAAGTGCTGGTCTTGTTCAATTTTACTACAATTGTTATGCTATTGTCATTCACCAAGAAATTAATAGAATTGTAATGAAAAATGTAAAGAACGAATGGTCATTTTCTTGTCATTGTGATAAGACTAATTAAAATTCAACCAAAAGCTTTAATTTCTTTACATGCATGTCTATTCTCTTAAATTCAATAAGTGGATTCCCCCTCTTAAATTACCAAATACATCATTTTTGTTCTGTAAACTCATTATTAAAGAGAAATGGACCTTGACCAAATAATTCTATATAAATGATCAAAACAACATATTCTCCCATATACTAAATTCAGAAGGAAAACGTAAATATGTTACAAACATTTTAATATTTGTGGAAAATTTATGAAAACATTTCTTTGCGATTTAACTTCTGTTTTTTTTTTAGGTTTTGGTTCTTTAGTGGGATCTAAAGATATTTCGATAAATAATATTGCATCTTCTAGAAATATAACCAATGGCAATCAAGAATTCATTTTCTCTTCTACTATCTTCATTGATGGTGTTTGCTCTGATCTGTATACCCACAATTTCAGGTAATATATCTATTTGGTTAAGACTAAAATTCATAAATTAATGTAAACTAATTAAAAAGATCCTTATGCTCTTACAAATTGAGTCAAATTCAATAAACAAAAATGTGTTGGTATTTACAATACATATCTTAAAACTGGCCACAATTGTGATTACATTATTTTTCATACTTTGTTTGTGAATCAAATAGGAGAAATCAAATTTTGTGGGATGAAATGTTATAGCACACCAGAATGCAATGCAACATGCATACATGAAGGATACGAAAAAGGGATATGTCTGCAAAACGATAACGGTAGTCTTGAATGTTGCTGCCAAAGCAATCCTAGATCTAATGCTGATTCTCCCATTTGATGTGTTGATCTTACTAAATAATCCATCATGTTATATATACTTTAAGTTATATGAATAAAAGAAATAGGACAACCGATATCATATCATCAAAGTTCTATACGCTGATCAATTTTTCTATTTACAATCTAACGAGCAGAAAACAATTAACAAAAAAAATGAATGAGAACATTGATCCAACGCTTTCTATAACAACCCGAAGCGCTAGGTTAAGACATGTGACTGCGCCACAAAGTAAGCCATTGCATTCTCTTTATAGTCCCATAAATCCCATGACCTTTTATTCTCAAAGATTTGACATCACATCAACCTACACCAACGGCTCCTCTCTTACAAACCTGCAAAGGGAAGAGCGAGTAATTTGTATTACTCAGTGAAACTAGGTTCTACATACCTTCGAATTCATATGAAACTAAATTACACAAGTACAAATCATAAGCAGGGGCGGTCCTGCAACTCTGGGGGCCCTAAGCAAAAAAAATTTGGGGGGGCTATATTTAACTCTTTTTTTTCAATGATATTTAATTTTATATTAATGAAAAAACTCTACTCAGAACAGAAAAAACAAAAAGAAAGGTGAATTTGCTCTTGAGATAGAGAAGAAAAAATAAACTGTTTATGAAAAATATTATTTTTTTATTTTTATATTAACTGTGGGAGCCATTTTGGTTGTGATATTTATTGACGGTTTTTGCATTTTTACTTAGCAAAATATCTTTTTTATGTAGCATAAAACATAAATATTTAAATAATTATAATAAATATTCTTTTACAAAAATTGGGGGCCTTTTAAAAATGGGGGCCCTAGGTCTAAGTTTCATCTCGCTCTCTCCAGGGACGCCCCTGATCATAAGCTAATACTATAATAGAATCCGCGCCATGCGCGATTAAGTTTATTTTTTTTTAGTTAAACATTTATTTTATTTTATAGATTGTTTAAGTTTGTTGTTTCTACATTTTAGAAGAATCGTATGTCGTCACAAAACTCTAAATACCTAATATAAGTATTTGTATATGAAGTGACAGCGAGAAGTCTACACCAACTCTAACTTTAATGTGTCACTTTGACCTACTAAACTTAACCTTATTTTTCCATCCATTTCATATACTTTGAGATTTTTTAGAAAATTAATTTTTATATAATCTATTTTGAATGTGTTTATCGATTTTTAATTAAATATATTAATAAATATATGATATGTTAAAAATCGATTTAATATACATGATTCCATTTAAAACTGATTATTTTTTTGAAAATTATAAACATTAAAGAATGTAATATATGTGAATTGTTTATTATATAGATGTGATTTTATTTTCGAAATACATTATGGTTGGTTTCGGATTAATGACTAATTTGATTTAAATTGGTTGAACATATTTATGATAAATTACATGTATAAATAAATATGTTATATATGTAATCTAAATGATTTAGTTGAACATGTGTATAATAGTCCAAAATTAAAATATAACACATGAAAAAAATATGACTCAAATTTAATAGATTAGATGTATTTTAATATCTTTTTATTTAAAATATAAATAAATATTTAAAATAATTCTTAAAAAAAATTTAGATATACTTTGAAAATAATTATTTTAATTTGTAATTATCAATAAAATATAATTAAAATATTTTATGTGTCTTACAAATTTTGATTTAAAATCAAAACTGAGGTAATGTTAATTTATAATTATATTTTATTGATAATTATAATTTATATTAATTAATTACAAAAATAAATTTTAAAAAGATTCTAAATAGATATTTTTAGATTTTTTTTTAAAAAAAATTGTTTAATTGCTTTTGATTTTGATATTAAAAGATATAATAGTTAAACTATGTATATTTTGATTAACTTTCTAATAGTTGATCCAAATAAAAATATCACATATCAAAAAGTCATAGGACTTTAATTTAATAGAGTAGATATTCAAGAATAAAGAACAAAATAAACTAGACCTCTAGAACTAATCCTCTTGTGGCACGTTGGCTCAGCTAACATTGTCCACCCTCCAGTCCATGTGTGAATATCCGTTTACAACACCTTAGGCTCTTTTTGACCGTTTGCCTACAGTCTATATTCATTTATGCCAATATTGGACATCACTCCATCGTACATGCACCACTAATCTAACCCCACCCTCTCGCAGTCACACATATCATCACATCGTTCATTCTCGTCACACAACCGGTTTACCATTTAACAACCTATCATCAACTAGGTTCTTTCCATCTCATCAACACAATCAACATTCTTCTCATAAAATCAACAACTAGAGTTCATCACATCAACACAAGCCACAAAATTCCTAGACCATATTATCAAAGAAAAAATGGCCCGAAGTATTATGAGACGTAAAAAGAGTTCACAAGGTCCCCATTTTAGCCTTATCAACTTCATGGATCCAAATCAGGAAAAGGAAGAAGAACAGAACCACAAAATTGCACTTTCACACTCAAAAAATTGGAAAATGAATTAGGAATCTGATATGTCACATCTGGTGGCAAATAGCTGAAAAGAAGAAAAATGAGATGTAAATCGAAGGCTTACCTAAATATGACAAACAATGACAAAGACTGTTAAGGAGGAAGCATATGGGAGACGGTGGCGGAGGATTGCGTCGGTGGTGTTCGTTAGGGTGGCAGCCGACGGCTTAGATCCAGGCCTCGAGTCACTTGACTGCTAGTGTTTCGAGATTTCTATTTTTCTTTGATAAAAGAAAAGGAAACTGGGACACTTCCTTCCATAGAAAAACAAAAACCTTATGAGTTCCTTAACTAAACCGTAGGACTAACGGGTTTTCTTCTTTAAATCGAAACAAATTTAGGCAATTTTAAGTTTGGGGTTGAGTGTTCACTTTCTCGTGACGAACGTGAATGAGACGATGTGAACATTAATCATCGATGAGACTTATTCATTCTCTAGTCTGCTAGTCTCATTTGTCACATCAACACCACATGGATGCTTTTAGAAAACTTGCACGCTCTAACTTGAAGAATGATATTGGAGATCATGGAAATTTTGATAAAAGTAGAGAATCACTCTTAATCGTTTGTGTTGAGTGTGGTGTACTTTCTGAAGAATTAATTGTAATATTTTTTGGCAAATTTCTCAAATAGATATTTTAAAAAATTTTGTCACAAAATAAACATAAAAATGATCAAAGTTTTTTTTTTTTTTTTTAAAAATTAATATATATAGATATATTTTAATTTTAAGCCTCGTCTCCAAAAATTCATCCAATAAATTTAAACCATAATTCTAGATTAATTAACCAAATGTAAAAATTTATATTTACACCATGTAATAAAATTTATTTTGTTCATTTTTATTTTTAAATGCTATTTTGGTGATAAAAAAATTTTATGTCTATATTAAGATACTCCTCTATTTTTTTATTGTGTCAGATTGGGTTTGTCAAAAATCAAGAATTATTTTGGGTTAATTTGTCATATAACTATTATGAGATAGAAAACTAAGAAAATAACTATATATGGATTTTCTTGGGATATGTGTGAGTTTGCAATAAAACGGGACGATATTCTCCTCATACACACGTGTGCGTGCAGTTGTGAAAAAATTACATTTTATACAATACTACATTTATTAGATATATAGTATAGAACAATCAATTCATAACAATGATACTTAACATGGAAAAGAAGTTGATTTGTACCCATAATACATAGAATGAGGATGATGATGCGAAGAAGGAAGAAGAAGAAAAAAAAACGAGTGGAGAAATAAGAAAAAAAAGATTTTCTTGTACTATACTAAATTTTTGTTAATTTATAGGATAATATATCATTTATAAGATTTTCTAAAAGCATTTTAATATTCTACATCTTTCTATTTTTGGAAAAATGTATTTGAGTTGGACCGAGAAGAAAATGATAGTAGAGTTAGGAAGAGTAATGAGAAAAAGAAAGAAAGAAAAAAAGTAAGAAATGGTGATAGTAGAAGAGAAAGAAAAAAGTGTAGAGAATGGGGAAAGGAAATGGATAACAAAAGAACAAAGAGAGAAAGAAGAAGGAGCGGTGAGCAAAAAAAAGAGAGAAAGAACAAAAAGAGAGCAGCTGCTGTTGGGGTCAAGTAAAACGAATGAGAAGGTGACTGTTGTATTTATAGTATGTAGTGTATAATGCATTTTATATGGTTTGATGCTTGTTTCCTTTATATGATAGTATGCTGGATACCATGTAAAAGATGCATTCGTTAGTGTCGAGAATGACACAACAAAACTTCATACTGAAGCACCATCTAAAAAAAAGAAACACATTTGCGTATGTTATGCATATTCCATTGAAAAATTCAAGAAACTATTTCTATTCTATATTTCAAAAATGGAATAATTTATGCAATGCAAAATGTTTATTTTCTACAACTTTCTATTTTATATTACACATTGATGAATAAGATAATATAAACAAAATGATGTATATAAATAACATTAAATGTGTTGGACAAGCGGGATATAAACCAATCTCTACTGAACATAGTACAATCTCCTATTATCAGCTACATTAGTTAACCTAAACAAAAACAAAGTACTCAATCCACAAACACACAATAAGAACCAAAACATATTACAATCCATTTATTAATTGCCCTAGTCAACCCCGAAAAAAGAAGAGAATGGAGAAACTAAAAATATTTTAACATTATATACCGTAACATTAAAATAGAATAGTATAATATCTCGTTTCCAAGAATTCGTGTGTGTGTGTGTGTGAGAGAGAGAGAGAGAGATTATAAAATTGTATTCCTATTTTATGTTTTCAAATAGAATAGAACATAACAAGATAGCTCATTTCAACGTGAAATTGTTTTTTTTGTAGATGAATGATAAAAATCACTAAGCGAAAATGATTTCCAATTTGTGGAGAACCTAGTATCATTGTCATTGCTGGTATTGTCAAAAGATTTAGGGGAGTAGTAAAATCACCATAGGAGGTGAAGGAGAATAAAATATGTATTATACTACGATCATTAAATAGAATAGTATAATATATTAATTGTTCATCTTCTCCAAATCTACAATAAATTAACACTCTATACATAAAAACAACACAATGTTAATCCTTTCTAGGTTAAGAAAGAGTGATAATGATGCTTCGCCGCGGCAATAAAGGAAGAGGTGGAAGAGGAGGAAGCGTAGAGATGATGTAATAGTAAATGTTAGCAATTTACTGTTCTATGTTTATCAAATGGAATTATACAACGTAATGCGTTCGTCTTCTCCAATAGTTCTACGCATCCTCTTCTTCTTAATCCACATATACTGAAAAGTAGTAAAATTGTAGACCCAAAAAAGAATATAAAGTAACATGATCAGACACAATTGTTAGATTAGATGATTACACGACATGCGAAGTATCACTTTCCAGAAATTTCATAAAACTTTTCAATGATCATGGAATAAAAGAAAGAGAACAAAGATCAATAGAAATTTTGGAAAAGAAAAAAATAGTTTTAGAAGAATGAGATCAAAATAAAAGTGAGAGTGAAAATGAAATAATAGGATGAATTGTATCTTTTGTCTTTATACATATTATACAAAGAATATAATAGCTAAAGAGCTGTTTTGGTGTTACTATATATATGCAATCAAATTTCCCAATGATTTTAAATAATAAAGTTGTGTGTCAAACAATATAGAAATCAAAGAAAACTATTAAGAACTTCGTCTCTCCAAACCAACCAGTTATCCTCAAAATGCAGAATGCAGCAGCGGTGGTGCCGCCATCCTCCGTCCTCCACTACCACCACCACCATCACCTGTTGACCCTCTTCAGATCCTCAGAAACAATAGAAGAAGCTAAGAAGCTTCACTGTTTATCTCTTAAAACCGGAGCTTTCGATCACTCTTCCGTCTCTTCCCGCCTTCTCTCGCTCTACACTGCCCGACCTATCAACGACCTAATCTACGCTCGCTCAGTTTTCGATAGGATCCGAAGCCCTTCTCTTCCCTTATGGAACATGATGATCAAATGCTATGTCGAAAACCATCGCTCCCACGAAGCAATTTGTTTATTCTCTCACCTGCTCAGCGAATTCTCTCCGGATAACTTCACATTGCCTTCCGTTTTAAAGGGATGTTCTAGTTTGTGTGCGGTTGAAGAAGGAAAGCAAATTCATGGAGTTTCGGTGAAGCTTGGTCTCACCTTGGATAAGTTCGTTCAGAGCAGTTTGGTGAGTTTCTACTCGAAATGTGGCATCCTTGATTGTGCACGCAAGGTGTTTGATAAAATGTGTGAGAAAGATTTGGTTACTTGGAACTCTTTGATTGATGGTTATGCTCGTAGTGGCCATGTCGAAATTGCTTTGAAGCTGTTTGATGAAATTCCCGACAGAGATTCGTATACCTGGACTGCCTTGCTTCACGGGTTCTCCAAATCAGGGCAAATTGAGGCTGCTAGAGATGTGTTTGATAAGATGCCAGCAAAGAACTTGGTGTCGTGGAACGCGATGATCAACGGGTATATGAGATCAGGGGATCTTGAATCAGCTTCTGACCTGTTTATGATCATGCCTGAGAGGAATTTGATCACGTGGAACACAGTTATTTCAGGATACGAGATTAATGGTCGGTTTGATGAAGCTTTGAGTATGTTTGTCAGAATGTTAGAAGAGGAAGATGATCTGAAGCCTAATAATGCGACATATACAAGTCT
This sequence comes from Moricandia moricandioides, assembly GCA_905132885.1. NCBI lineage: Eukaryota > Viridiplantae > Streptophyta > Magnoliopsida > Brassicales > Brassicaceae > Moricandia > Moricandia moricandioides. The sequence continues at coordinate 151,673 of CAJHQQ010000043.1, forward strand.
AATCTCTGCGGTGGCTGGATCCGCTATTCTTAGTACAGCAAAATGGGTTCACTCTTACATGGTCAAGAATGGGATTGGATCCGATGGTGTGATGGGAACTTTACTGATAGAAATGTACTCCAAGTGTGGAAGCATCGAGAGTGCTTTAACAACATTCAGATCAATACATAGGAAGAAGTTGGGTCATTGGAACTCGGTTATCGTTGGACTAGGGATGCACGGGATGGCAGATGAAGCATTGGAACTATTCAAACAGATGCAAGAAAGTTGCATTAAGCCCAACGCAGTGACCTTTGTAGGGTTGTTGAACGCTTGTAGTCACGTTGGATATGTAGATGAAGCTCGTTTCTACTTTGATATGATGGTAAAAGATTATAAAGTTGAGCGTAAAATTGAGCATTACGGTTGCCTAGTCGATGCGTTATGCAGGACTGGGAATCTCCAAGAGGCGAAAACTGTTATCGAAAAAATGCCAATGAGACCAAACAAAGTAATCTGGATGAGCCTTTTACGCGGAGCCAGGAAGTATGTAGATATAGAGATGGGTGAGTACGCAGCGCATCAGTTAATAGATTTAGCTCCAGAGTCCCATGTTCCTCTGTCGAATATGTATGCAGCTGCGGGAAAATGGGAGAAAGTTTCGGAAGTCAGAGAGACTATGAAGAAGAAAGGGATCAGGAAGGAAGCAGGCTGGAGTTTGATTGAGCGGAAAGGTGTGACTCACAGATTTGTCGTAGGAGACAGATCACATCCACAAACAGAGGAAATATATGCAAAGTTAAAGGAGATGAGGGAGAAGCTGAAAGTGGCGGGACACATCGCGGATACTAGACAGGTTCTGTTGCGGATAGAAGACAAGAAAGAGAAAGAGGTTGAACTGGAGTTGCATAGTGAGAGATTGGCTATAGCTTACGCTCTAATCAACAACAGCAACAGTCCAATAAGGGTTCTGAAAAACCTAACTGTATGTAATGATTGTCATTCAGTAACTAAGTTGCTATCTCGTATCTATAAACGAGATATCATTGTGAGAGACAATAGTAGATTCCATCACTTCAGAGACGGTTCTTGTTCTTGCAATGACTTCTGGTGATTTGTTGGTTCACTCTTTTGTTCAGAGACATGTATCATACTTTACTATTCCAACCCATTGAGTCATCTTTCAAAATAATCATCATCATCATATATAATAAACAGTTATATCAGATTATTGAAAATTGCATTTAATCTGGCTATTCGTAAGAGTTGAAACAAGACATAGAGAAGGCTCAAGTTTTTGGAAAGCCTGAAAGAGATTGTGAAAGACTAAAATGTACCTACTCGACCACTGCCACGGGATTCCCCTGCGACCAACAACAATTAACACCATGGTTTCAGATAACGCTTCTTTGTCCACAGTAGTAGTTACTAAGAGATTGAATAAGCTAAAAGTACTTGCCAGCCACCATGTCTTAAAAAGTAATAAACTAATCATTATCTAGTGAAATAGCCAGAGCCCCAAGCCGTTTTACATAGAGCTCCTCAATCTGTCACGAGTTTCATAATCAAAGCTCAATCAAATGTCTCTTGTCAAAGTAAACAACCAAAATCACACGAGTCAACCATCAAGGGTAACAGTTTACCATTTGGCAGGCATTATAAATGCAGCATCATATTTTCCAAATCTACTGCCCAGTAGTGCCCGGACTTTTGTGGTACATAAAATGCAATTAAAAAATGATGCCTCTTAATTACTAGTATTAAAATTTATAACGTAGCACTTTTTTTGTTATCAAACAATTAAATACAAAAATGAATTATTTATAAAACATAACTTTTATTTTTATTTCAAAATCATTAATGAACTTCAAATAAGCAAGTATCTCTGTGTGTATTGATAATTTATTTGGTTGATTTCTAATTATGTTTTTATAGTATTTTCGATAAATCCAAAAATTAAAGAAAAGAACATAAAGTATATAATATAGCAACTAGTGTTATAAAAGCATATTAAGATCAATTTCACATTGTGAAATGTCTCTCAGAATATTAAAAAATAATTTAAGATTATTTTGTTTCTTCGTATTTCAAAAAAAAATTTCAAAAAATGTTACAAAAAGAAAAGAAATAGAAAAAAATGTAATATAAATGACTGGGAGATACCAAAAAAAAAATATTTCCTTTTAAAAAATAATTAGGATTGCTTAATAAATTGTTCATTTAATAACATATCATTTAATAAAAAAATTACTAAAAGAAACTAAGTTTGTTAAATAAGTATTCAAATATTTTTTTATTGGTCAAATCTTAGTTTGCCGTTATTATCTAAAAGGAATAAAATAAGAAGGAACCAAAAAAACAAGAGGAAACATCAAACTGGTTACCTATCAAATGAGGGCTATACATCATAAACCACTAAGACAAAAATCTATGCTATATAAAAGTTGACGCTATAAGCCATTTAAAATGTCCACATAAGATTTTAAGCTTCCAATCATAATATGATAAATCAATATTTTAGTTTATTATTTTCAAAAATGTCAAAATTTCCAAAAACAAATTTCAAAATTAAATAGAAAGCAATATCATATAAGGTAAATGAACAAATTTAAAAATATTATAAATAAATCAAATTAATGTATGTAATAATAATTCGAATTTAATATAAATTTAAAAAATGACAAAATTTACAAAAATTATTTATTTTCAAAATAAAATAGGAATCAATATCATATACGGTAATTTAACAAAATTAAAAAACATTATAAATTAATTAGATTAGTACATGTAATAATATTTCAAATTTAACATAAAATCAACAAAACACTAATTAATTTAAAAACATACAAAACTTACACAACTATAATTATATAAATTTAAATTCAAATCCATACTATATAAAAACTGAAACTATAAGTCATTATATAAAAATTTCTATATAGGATTTAAAACCACTAAATTATATCGTCCAAATCATCATTTTAATTATATATTTTCAATGTCAATATGTTCGACACAAAAAATTTGAAAACCAAAAATTGATATTGTAAACTAAAAATATGTCAAATAACTTAATGAATGGTAAATATTATAAAAAAAGTTGAAACTGAATAATAATGTTAATTAGCAATATGTCAAATAACTTAATGGTAAATGTTATCTATAAGAATGGAAAATCAAAATAAAAACTAATTAACAAAAACAGCAAAAAAATTATGTCTTAAAACAATATATATTAAGATATGTCAAGTTACTTAAGAAAAACTAATATAAAATAGAAAACTAATTTTAAAATAGTTAAAATGACAAAGAAAAAACACCTGATATAAATAATAGGAACTTTTTGTGAATTTTTTTTTTACTTATTCACTAATATTAAAATTGCAAATAACGACATAATAAAAAAATTCCATTTTTCAAAAAGGAAATATCTAGCATCTAGGCCTCAATTTTTCTTATATATAGCACTTCCGTCTTCTCTAATCCACTAAATCAATAGAAGATTGTCAAGTCTTTCATTGAAAATCTATGCTATATAAAAGTTGAGGCTATAAGTCATTTAGAGTATCCACATAGGATTTTAAGCCTCCAATCATAATATGACAAATCAATATTTTAGTTTATTATTTTCAAAAATGTCAAAATTTCCAAAAACAAATTTCAAAATTAAATAGAAAGCAATATCATATATGATAAATGAACAAATTTAAAAATATTATAAATAAATCAAATTAATGTATGTAATAATAATTCGAATTTAATATAAATTTAAAAAATGACAAAATTTACAAAAGTTATTTATTTTCAAAGTAAAATAGGAATCAATATCATATATTGTAATTTAACAAAATTAAAAAATATTATAAATTAATTAGATTAGTACATGTAATAATATTTCGAATTTAACATAAAATCAACAAAACACTAATTAATTTAAAAACATACAAAACTTACACAACTATAATTATATAAATTAAAATTAAAATCCATATTATATAAAAACTGAAACTATAAGTCATTATATAAAAATGTCTATATAGATTTAAAACCACTAAATTATATCGTCCAAATCATCATTTTAATTATATATTTTCAATGTCAATATGTTCGACACAAAAAATTCGAAAACCAAAAATTGATATCGTAAACTAAAAATATGTCAAATAACTTAATGAATGGTAAGTATTATAAAAAATTTGAAACTGAATAATAATGTTAATTAGCAATATGTCAAATAACTTAATGGTAACTTTTATCTATAAGAATGGAAAATCAAAATAAAAAGTAATTAACAAAAACAGCAAAACAATTATGTCTTAAAACAATATATATTAAGATATATCAAGTTACTTAAGAAAAACTATATAAAATAGAAAACTAATTTTAAAATAGTTAAAATGACAAATAAAAAAACACCTGATATAAATAATAGGAACTTTTTGTAAAAAAAAATATTTTTTTTACTTATTCACTAAAATTAAAATTGCAAATAACGACATAATAAAAAAATTTCCATTTTTCAAAAAGGAAATATCTAGCATCTAGGCCTCAATTTTTCTTATATATAGCACTTCCGTCTTCTCTGATCCACTAAATCAATAGAAGATTGTCAAGTCTTTCATTGAAAAATCTAAAAAAACTTAGAAAATTTTTGATCATTCATTCTAAATTTGTGTGCTTGTTTCTCAATATGGAAAGATAAAAACAATACTATTGATGCTGTTTGGAACAACATTTCTATTACTATTGTGAATTTTCAACACCTTAAGTTTATGTTAAAATGGTCATACATTGTTACTTTGTCAATAATTACATAAAGATAACAGCTCCACTCATTCTATGTTGCATCCAACATGGTAAAAGCAGAGTATTAAATTGTCTACTGAACTTAAACATTATATGCTAAATCTAATAAGTTTTATGTTTTTTTATTTACAACTGAGAAAAGAAAATATGAGCGATGTACATAGACATTCAAATATCCGAAAGAGCATCTACTAAAATTATTGTTATATTGGTATAAAGTTACATTCAATGATGGTACTGAATCATACTCACTTTGATTGCCTTGCAACTTAAGTTTATTTTATCTTCTAAATAGAAAGTCGACATTCAAAAGTGTCAACAACGTGAATGCGACTAGAAAAACAACACTGTGAATATAGAAAAACATGAATCTGAAAAGATTCACTAATTAACTCATTTGGAATCGAGTTACAGAAAAAAAATTAATTGGAATCTCCAACAATATTTATATACAATAGCAATAACAGAATTAGCAACCAGATGAAAGAATGATAGGAAGAAAAAAAATTCCTATAATAATAATTTGTTTAATAAAAAAAGTTAGACATTAAAAACCATTCTATTTAAAACTACTCAAGTCGTAACATTTATTAAATCAGTCTAAACTAAGAGCAGAAATTGTCATGGAGAACAACGAGGATCCAACAACAACTTCACAAGGAGGAGCAAATGGTTCGACAATATGAAAGTGTTGAGTTGTTCTAGATTCAAATGGCTAATCATGATACATTTAGATATGGAATATATTTATGTTAAGAAGTCTATTTACTTATAAATTTAAAATTCTTCCTATCAATAAAAGAATTAACACATTTATTTATTTATCACCAATTTAAAACTGTTGGAAACAATATTTATTTTGTTTTGATATGTTATTTTGTTAAAACTAAGCAAATATGATACTATGAGACAAACTAAAAGTCCATGCAATATACAATTTTTTTTTAAAAAAATAGTGATCATTAAGAGAAAAATAAACTACATGATAACTTCTTATAAGTTTCTAATTTAATTCACCAATAATAAAATGTAATATTTTCATTTCAATAAAGGAATTAACGTATTTGTTTACTCATTGATAATTTAATCTTTTTACAAATCTACTATAGTATGTTTTCACAAAAATATATTTAAAAAAAAATTGTAATCCTAATCCTCATAGAATCTAATCAAATAGGCTATTATGAATTAAATCTAAAAATTGGGTAATTCTGCAATATTTTCTGAAAAACAAAATCATTAAAAATAAATGAAAGTATGGTGACTTTTTGTAAGTCTCTAATATAGAATGACAAAAGTTATATAATTCATGCTTATGAAAATTTAATGAAGCTATCAACATAACATAAAATTAAAGATGATCTCGCATGAGTTCTGTTGAAAAAATATATTTTAATAACAAATTAAATAACATATATGTAAAAGAAACATCTAAAGAGATCTATAAATAACTTAATTAGTATCTACAATAATATTCATAAACAATATTGACATTAAGTATAGCATAAGCAACAACAAATAAATAATATGAAGAATAGTCAATATAGATTCAAAAATCGGAGAATATACTATCTAAAGATAGTTGATAACAAACTAAAATAAGAAATTTTGAAAAATTTCTAACAATCTTAAAAAGTATCTATGAACATGTAAAATATCATAACTCCGACATTATTAATTTATTTAGATCAAATAAAATATGAATCTAATATTTTATATTTATATATTGTTAGTCCAGTTGATAAATGTTATATAACAAATATGTTTAAAATAGTTAATTATTCAAAATATTAGTTAAATTTAATAAAAACATATTATGATTAAAAAAATCTGAATATTATATTACTAGATATCTGAAAGAATTAAACAATAGTATTTCAAGTATAGATAAAAAACTTTTTAAAGTACAAGCTAAAGTTTAACATTGTGCAGATAACTAATGCTTTATGTCATTCAAATAGAAAGATAGATACATGTATATTATAAATATTTATTATAATGTAGTAGCAGTTAATAAGCATTGAATAATCCAGAAATAAATAAATTAATAATTAGTAAACAATAGAAATATGTTTATAAATGTAGCTTATACATTTACATATAAACAAAAAGATACTTAAATAATATTCATTTTAATGGTATAATTTTATAAAGAACTTAAATATGAAAATAAAAAATCATATCTTGAATACATTTTCATAGGAATTATATACAAATCATTGTATATTATAATTTTAAAATTATTATAAATTAAACTATTAACACAGACTCGCGTGTAGCGCGAATGAAAAATCTAGTAATTTATTAAGATTTGGGGCCCTAAAAGTTTATATTTTCTGTGGCACCTAAAGCATATGCTTTACGAGCTTTAGCTTAGCGCCGGCCATGCTGCCCAAAATCTATGTATGCCATATATATTAAGGAGCTATTTATACTTTTTCATCTACAATACATGTATGATCACATACTTCTATTCTACATGGATTAACCAAGAAGCATTTCTTGCTTTTCCAGGCTTATTGGTCATCATAACTAAATTACATTATCAGTTTTCAAGATTCTTCAATCGGGTACTCTTTAAACGTATAATCTTTAATTAGCAACCGTGCAAGTGCAATTGTTAAGGAACACAAACCTCAAAGAGAAAACCCTTCCAGTTTGCGAGTGAAGATAGTTAGCGAGTCTGTGTGGACGTCGTCTCCAACATTGGAAGCCATAACCTCAATAAACATATCGTTAATGTCCGGGGTGCAAGTACAGTGAGGTCAGAGTAATAAAGTGCAGAAAATAAAGAACACAAGTTTTTCTCTTTTCGAATTCACTAGAACAAGAAAATCTTTACACCAATCTTTTCTATTACAAGAATTTAGGATACCCCAATCCTAAGCTAAAACTCACCCTAGAACCGACTTTGATTTATCAGGATCACCCAAACCCCGAGCTAAACTCTCCCTAAATCTAGACTTCAATCTTTCAACACTTCGGAAGTACGTCGACAACTGCGTCAACACCTAACATAGAGCAATGACACCAAAAGCTTAATCACACAAGCACCAAACAAAGTTCTCTCGATTTTTCTTATTTTACAGAGACACCTTTCTTCATAGAGGCACGTCCTCCTTCTATAGATAACAAGAACTTGCTCTCCAATTTCTTGCAAAGGTAATTAAGCAACTTTCCTTTTTCTCATAAGGAATAACTCATTTCTCTTTTCCTTTTCAAGCAATATCATTTACACTTAATGTAAATATCTTAATAAATATATTGCATGTTCTCCAATATTAACAAGCCATAGACATAAAAAAAACATGAACCTCAACTCAGTTCATCTTCATGACACACACATATACTACCTCTTGTAGTACTTCACGAACTAATACAGAACTCTTTATATATATGCATCTTCAATCTCTCCTTTTTGACTATTCATGTGAACTCATCACCTCTAGATAGATAACCACATCTTCAATCTCCCACTATGAGTCACATCATGGTCAAAAACTAATAAAAAGATCTATATCCTCCAAAATGAGGATGACATCCCATTCCACCATCTCCATAGTGATCCAATCTCCTAGACCACGTATTCATGAGCCCAAATCCTCCATGATTAGCTCCATGAACATAATTTAAACAATCACGTCGGATATGCCATTGAACTCTACAATTAAGTTTTAGTTTAATTGAATACATCTTGTTAAGAAAAAGAAGGAGAAAAAAGTTGGAGGTGGTTCAGCGAGTCGAGTTTAAAAGAGTCGATCCAACATGAGTCAGTTGAAGCTCGCCACAGTGGCTACAAATTGATCATACGAGGAGCTTAAAGTGAACGATTCGACCAGAGAGTCGTCGGATAAGGTAGTGGAGAAGATGCGGTGGAATTGGTCGAAGCTCGGGTTTAGTCTTTGTTGCTACAGTTGTGCGTCCTAGGGATACTGGTGCTATGCTTGCAGCTTCACTGTCATTTACTCTGGTCGCGACTCACCGTGATGAGCGTCATCATCGTCATCTGCTCCGAGCTCGGTGTTGCGGCCAAGCTTGAACCGAGAGCTCAAACCTTTTTTGCCCTCTTGTTGTGAATTGCAATGGACATGTTGGGATTCACATGTCTATTGCAATTCATAGCCTCGACGCTTCACCGCTGCAATCCCCTTTACCCTCCACGGTTCCTCTCTTCCGCAGTGTCTCAAGTCCAACTTGAAGCTTCAATGTCATGTCTTCAGACTCTCTTCTGCAGTGTCTCAAGAGGTCTTTGTTGTGCTCTAAGCCTCTCTGTTTGATCTCCAGTCCACCGGAAAGCGAAGATCACCATTGTTGAACCTTGAGATCAAGTTTCATTGTTTTCACTTTTGGTCCTTTTAATTTTAGTTGTTTTCACTATTGTCTCAAAATTTATAGATTTTCATATAAGTCCTCTTCATTTAACCCAAAACTTCCAAATACACACGTTAGACCATATTAATTTGAGCAATTGAAAAAAAATGTATATATACATCTAATAATGCTAGTACCCAAATCTAACATGTAAACAAAAAACCAACAAACACTTGAAAGTATTTAGTTAGATATATACCAAATTTTATATTGAGTAAAGTTTCAAATTTGAAAAAAAAAGAAGTTTGAGACTTGTTTAAGCAAAACAAAACAGATCAAAATTATTTTCAGAAAACTAAAATGAAATAAACCAAAATAAGTTATTCAAAATTATTTTTTAGCAAATTTACTCAAAAATATTTTTTAGCAAATTTACTCAAAATCATTAAAATCATCAAATATTATACTTTAGCAATGTACATGAATCAGTGTACATGTGATTTTTTGTGAAACTTTATACATATGGATAATAAAATATATGTGGATACATTGACCCTTTCAACCGCATGAATATTGAAACTTGCAAGGTGTATGTAACAAATTTATCAGGTAGGCATATGAATCATTTCACAATTTAACTTGTGACATGTTAGTCGTTGTACATGTGGATAGTGAATATTTTGTGTACATCGTGACATGTACATCTAAATATACAAGAATCATCATACATGTAGATAACATTTAAATGCTATTGGTGAATATTGTTTTATCACTTGTTTTTAATTCATTTTGTTTAAGCAAAAAAAGTTTAAAATTACTTTCAAAAACCTAAAATGAAATGAACTAAAATAAGTTATTGAAAATTATTTTTTGAGCAACTTTACTCAAAGTAATTAAAATCATCCAATATTATACTTTAACAATGTACAAATGAATCGGGGTACACATTATTTTTCGTAAAATCCTTATACATGTGGATAGTCAAATATATATGTACATGTTGGCGATATTTGACTTGGAAAATATATAGGTACATGTTGACCCTTTTGACCAAAACATGTTATGTTTTACAAATATTGAAACTTGCAAAGTGTATGTAACAAATTTATCAGGTAGACATATGAATCATTGCACAAGTTACCTTGTGTTCAAGTTAGTCATTGTACATGTGGATATTGAAATTTTTGTGTACATCGTGACATGTACATATAAATATAAAAGAATCATCATACGTGTAGATAACCTTTAAATGCTATTAGTGAATATTGTTTAATCATGTCTTTTTAATTCATTTTGTTTAAGAAAAAAGCTTAAAATTACTTTCAAAAACCAAAAATAAAATGAACTAAAATAAGTTATTCGAAATTATTTTTTGAGCAACTTTACTCAAAATTAATAAAATCATCCAATATTATACTTTAACAATGTACAAATGAATCGGTGTACATATGATTTTTCGTAAAAACCTTATACACCTGGACAGTCAAATATATATGTACAAGTTGGTGACATTTGACTTGGCAAATATATGGGTACATGTTGACCATTTCGACCATACAAATATTGAAACTTGCAAAAATTATGTAAAAAAATTATCACCTAGACATGTGAACCATTGCACAATTTAACTTGTGTACATGTGTGTCGTCGTACATGTGGATAGTGAAATTTTTGTGTACACGTACATATAAATATACAAGAATCATCATACACGTAAATAACCTTTAAATGTTATTGGTAAATATTGTTTTATCATGTGTTTTTAGTTTTTACTACTATTTAGATTGCATATTAGGTGTATATGTTGTATTTATCGTTTTTTTTTAAATTATACAGAGGTATCCTGGCCCCACAGAAGTGGGTCCAGACTAGCCCCGCTGAAGCGGGTCCTCTGTCGCCGGCGATGCCCAAATTTTAATCCCCCGGTGGCCAGCGCGGATCGAACCCGGGACCGTATCGGGGCCGAAGCTCCCTCAAGTACCACTAGGCCGTCCTCGCTTGGTTAAAAACTGGTGTAGGTTAAATATTTTTAGTCACTGTCCCCACCCCGTAGGGGCCCCCTTGCCAGAAACCCTATAGGCGCCGTACAAACCCGTGGGCCATGTGCGACAGGGTTTTTTGGCGGTTTCAGTCCGACCCCGGCGACAGAGTGTCGAACCTGCGACCTCTGGCACTCGTATTTATCGCTTTAACCATTGTTTTAAATTCGTTTTATTCATTTAGATTGCATATTTAGGTGTATATATTGTATTTTTCTGTTCACTTTCATATAACATGAATTGGAGTGCACAGTTTAAAAGTTTGGGGCTTTATTAAGAAGTTATCTCTGCAATTTCCAATGTTAAGGGCCAATATTGAAAACAACCAGAAGTTTAAGGATTGTTCGTGCGATTATGAAAGGTCGTACTAGAGAACTAAAAAGTTTGTAGGTTAATATATGAGGAATTATAAGCAATTCTGAATATTTTAAGGCGAAAATGAAAACAATTGAAGCTAAAGGATGAAAGGTGAAAATTAACAAAACTGGTTCTCAAGGGTCAACAATGGTGATCTTGAACTCTGCCGTCGATCTACAGTACACCGTTGGTCACGAAGCCGGGAGTGGAGCCACACATGACAAAAAAGGAGACGACTTGGACATGAGAGCCAAAGTGTAAGAGCGAACCGAGTGAAGATCACTACTTGTAGGAATCAATCTCCATCTGAGAATCAAGAAAGGAACCTTCATGTGCTGGAGAAATCGGTGACATGGAGACATGGCCGTGACCTGAACACAACCGCGACGAAGAGATGCCGATGAAGAGGAGGAAATTTGAACGATTAAGTCAATTTCGACGGCGTGACGAGCTCTAGATGTGGCAGAGAAGAGGTCGATAATGGAAGAAGAAGCTTTGATTTTTGGAACATGTTTTTGGTTTCAAAACTTATTTGTCTTGCCTAGAAAAAAAAAGAAGTGACCAATTTAAAAGATATGTTGACCCACTTAGTTATATTGGTTTGGTTTATCATCATAAAAACTACCTCAGTAGTAACATGTGACTTAAAATGTAATAAAAAGTCAAAGTGATTTTGCATGTAAATATCCCAATAAATATATTTTCCCTTCTCTAAGCTTAAGAAGACCACAGCTATAAAAAAAACACGAACTCCAACTCAGCCCATTTTCCTGACACATGCATGTACTACTTTTTATAGTACTTCACGAACTGATGCAAAACTCTTCGTATATATGCATCTTCACGGGGAGGAATCAGTTGAAGAATCGGCATTTTCGACATAATAATTCACCGTCAGATCCATGGGAGTAGCTGATTCATGCATCTCGACATTTCCCTTTACCATCACAGTAACCTCTACCCCAATATTCTTGACAGCTTCATTAACAAGGAGTTTGTTTCAACGGCGATTACTCCTTCCCAAAAATCTAAGCCATCATCCAATCCTTCGATTACTTGGGGGTAGTAAATTGGGTAGTTCCTAGCTTCGAATGAACTCCATGCTTGGACCCGATAAAATGTTAGTTACTGTTTCCCCATTTGAACGATACCAGCTATCGTGTTTACTTGGACACATATTGACATATAAAAATTTTATTACAGAAACTTATTTAGGAATGTGAAGGCAATAATTTTATATATTAAAAGATGAACATTTTTAAATAATAACTTTAATTTAGTAGTTTATTTATAAATTTCCCATTTATCTGACGTGGCATCACTGTAGCTCTCCTCGGCACATCTTTAAAACCGCCTTTTAGTTACTAGAGATGGAGGTTTTCTGTGCATTGTGCAGTTATAAAAATTTTCAAAATAATATTTTTATTTTAATTAGTATAATTTTAATACTTACTTTTATTATTTGAAAAATAAATTTATTAAAACAATTATTTATAATTTGATTTAAATATTTTAATATTAATGTATTTAGATTTAGTTGAATTTCAGTAAAAGTCTAATATATATATATATATTTTTTTAAATAACAATTATATTATATTTAGTGGTTATATTTACTATTTTTTTTTGTTGGCTTAAATTTATATAAGATACATTAAACTATTAGAAATAATATATTGATTAATGTAAGTGTAATTCTTTCAGATAGTTCATTTTTAATTTTTGTCACAAAAAAACATTCAGAGAGAAAATGACCAAAATATTTCATTAAAGAGGCACAAAACTCTTATGACCTAGATATATAAATATAAATAAGTAATAATAATAAAAACAGAAATAGAAAAAATAAATTTATTTTATAGTTTTGAATTATATGTTTTCAAATTAAAAATTTCATAAAGAAATATTTTCCTATTTATTTTTCAATTTTGTTTCCAAATATTCTTTTTGAAACTCGAAAATGCTTTCTGAAATTATTTTAATTTTTATTTTAAACTTTTAATATTTGTTTTGTTTTTCAAAATTTTAAATCTCACTCTTAAAACTTCACCCATTAACTCTAAACCTTAAATCCAGATTAGTTAATAATAGAGGTATAAATATATATATGTTTACCTCTTTAATAAAACATTTTAGTCATTTTAATCCTTGGCAATTATATATGTGACAAAAGAGTTACTATGTTGTGAATCTCGTGTCCTAACTAGAGGTTTACTCGCCAATAACTAGACTAGAGAGATAGAGAGATCGACTAGGGTTTATGAGTCTAAGACTTTGTATAGAATGTATTGTATTGATGTGTTAAGTATATCATTCATAAGCACAAAGGGGTATATATATATATGAGTGTCTTGGCCGACATTCCCACATCTTATACTCGATGTGGGACATGTATACAAGGCCCAATAATCGGTTGGTCTAAGTCCTAAGTGGGCCGGCCCATCCAAGTAACATATGGGCCAAGTGGTCGATAGATGAACCCACTTATGTGCATTCCCGAAACCATCCGTTTCACAACACTCCCCCTGAATGCAATAACCGTCTAGGGCTCGCAATGCGTTTGGTATACTGCCTCGTTAAAACCTCTCTATGGTAAACCCAAAACCCATTGTGGTAAAAGGGAAGCCATAGACAGGAAAAAGAGTACAACCGCATTACTCCCCCTGAAGTGAACATCACTGAAGGCTCTTCAATGATCGCATACCAATCTGGAACATAAGCTTCTTGAGCGTGCAAGTTGGTAATGCCTTGGTGAAGAGGTCGGCCGAATTCTCGCTGGATCGGACCTGGAGTACCTTCACCTCGCCTTCTTTCTGTAGATCATGGGTGAAGAAGAACTTGGGTAGGACATGCTTCGTCTTGTCACCTTTGATGTAACCATCTTTGAGCTGAGCGATGCAAGCCGCATTGTCTTCATAGATGATGGTCGGTTCTTCTTTCTCGTCCGTGATCCCACACGATGATCGTATCTGATGCGTCATAAGTCTCAGCCAAACACACTCTCTGCTTGCTTCATGGATGGCCAAAATCTCCGAGTGGTTGGAGGATGTTGCCGAGATGGTCTGCTTGACTGATCTCCATGAGATGGTCTGCTTGACTAATCTCCATGAGATGGCCGTACCACCATAGGTGAAAACATAACCTGTTTGAGACTTAGCAGTATGTGGGTCGGATTGAAAACCTGCATCAGCAAAACCAATCAAACTTTCTTTGTTTTGGTTAGAGTAAAACAATCTCACATCCTTAGTTCCTTGTAGATATCTTAGGATGTGTTTGATCTCATTCCAGTGCCTTAGGGTCGGACATGAGCTGAACCTGGACAAAAGACTTACAGCAAAACATATGTCAGGTCTAGTATGAGTAGTCAAATACATTAAGGCACCAATGGCACTAAGGTAAGGATACTCAGGACCGAGGATCTCTTCATCGTCTCCCTTAGGTCGGAACGGGTCTGTATCAAGACCGAGGGATCTTACAACCATAGGACTGGTTAGTGGATGACACTTATCCATCTTAAACTTTTTAAGAACTTTTTCAGTATAGGTCTTTTGGTGCACAAGGATTCCATCATTAAGATGTTCAATCTGCAGTCCCAGGCAAAACTTGGTCTTCCCCAAGTCTTTCATCTCAAATTCTCGTTTGAGATAAGAAACTGCTGCGGCAATTTCATCGGCCGTTCCAAGTATGTTGAGATCATCGACATACACTGCTATGATCACATAGCCTCGGCTCGATTTCTTAATGAATATACACGGGCTTACTTGATCATTCTTGTAGCCCTCTTTCAGTAAGTATTCACTTAACCGATTGTACCACATCCGACCTGACTGCTTCAAGCCGTACAAAGCTTTGTTTAATTTAATGCAATTCTGTTCACGAGAACCTTTAGCATGCTTTGGTATTTTGATACCATCTGGTACTTTCATTTATATTTCATTATCCAGTGGACCATATAGATATGCGGTTACTACATCCATTAACCGTAAATCGAGATTTTCTCGTATGGCCAGACTAATCAGGAATCGGAATGTCGTTGCATCCACCACCGGAGAATAAGTCTCCTTTGAGCTCCCATCTTAGTTCTTTGAGCTCCCATCCTCCTTTGAGCTCCCATCTTAGTTCTTTGTGGTGGAGCAATTGGATAGTAAACGGCACATCCAAATGTCTTTAGATGGGAGATGTCTGGCTCTCGACCCGTTAAGAGCTGGGATGGCGAATATCTATGCTCATGGGACGGTCTGATGCGTATCAACTCTGCAGCGTGTAAGACTGCGTGACCCCAAGCTGTTGTTGGTAAATTACTTTTCATGAGTAAAGGTCTAGCAATCATTTGGATCCTTTTAATAAAAGATTCGGCTAGACCATTCTGTGTATGAACATGTGCCACGGAGTGTTCAACTGTCACCCCCATGGACATACAGTACTCATAAAAGGCTTGGGAAGTGAATTCACCAGCATTGTCAAGACGTATCGTTTTTAAAGGAAAGTCTGGAAAGTGTGCTCGCAACCTGATGAGTTGGGCAAGTAGTCTGGCTAAGGCCAAATTTCGTGTGGATAATAGACACACGTGTGACCATCTTGTGGACGCATCAATGAGTACCATGAAGTACCTAAACGTTCCACTAGGTGGATCGATCGGTCCACATATGTCACCTTGAATCCTTTCCAGAAAACCGATCGTTTCCTTTGATACTTTGACTATTGATGGTCGGACCTGAAGCTTTCCTTGCGCACATGAGGTGCAAGCATGGTTTTTAGGGATAACCCGTCTCCCCCTCAGGTCATGGCCGATTGAGTTTGTAATGAGTCTACGCATCATCCCCGTTCCAGGGTGCCCAAGGCGGTCGTGCCATAAATTGAATTTTTTTTTAATTTCTTTGCTTATTGTAGCATTGGCTTCGACCGCACTGATCTTGGCATAGTAAAGACCAGTGGTCATAGCTGGTATCGTTTCCAAGACCTTTTTCCGGTCATGGTCGAGTTCGAATATATTCAAGAACTCTTTGGCTCCTTCTCCGGTTGTCTCAATGTGTAAGCCATTCTTGCGAATGTCTTTGAAGCTTAAAAGGCTTCTCATTGAATCAGGAGAGTATAATGCTTCATCTATTTCTAGATGTGTTCCGTTTGGCAACAGAACATAAGCTGGGCCGTGGCCCTTAATGAGTGACGATACCCCGGCTATTGTGTTGACATTGGCATCTTTCAACGTTAGATCAACGAAGTATGCCCTATCCTTCAGGATAGTGTGGCTTGATCCACTGTCAACCACAAGTGTTTCCATACTTCCTTTCATTCTAAACAATTTAAAATATAATCTAAATCATGCATATATTATAACTGAAAAGAATAACAAGGTTTCATAGAATAAAAACAATTTTACAAATATCGAGCCTAAACACCAAAAACATCACATAGTTTTATTACTTCAACATGTCTGAAGTTTCATGATCCATAGGATCGTCTTTGCCTTGATCAGAATCGTGATCTTTAGGATCATATCTGTTGTCGTGATCATAGTCACCCTCATCATCCTGATACATCATATTAGCCTCGGGGTTCTTGCCTTTTAAACTCTCTTGATAGAGACGAACCAGATGCTTAGGGGTACGGCAAGTCTTTGCCCAATGGTTATCCATTCCGCATCTGTGGCAAGGCGAGGACTTAGGATTCTGAATCCTTGAAGATATCCCAGAGCTTTTGCCTTTGCTGTGTCCATGAGTGGACCGGTCCGGACGATCATAAGGGGTTTGACGCCCTCTGTTTTGGCTACCACGTCCACGTCCTCGCATATGACCTCTGCGGTCGCGTCCTCGTCCACGTGAGGAGCTGCGATCCTTACGGTCATAACGGACATGGTTTACCTCTGTATCATCCATAGGCTCGGCATTATGTGCCTCTGGGATCGGCTTAGTACCTGGGGGTCTAAGCTCACTGTTCTTCAGGAGCAGCTCATTGTTTTGTTCAACAAGCAAAAGACAATGAATGAGTTCACTATAGGTCTTAAAACCTTTCTGTCTATACTGTTGCTGGAGCAACACATTGCTTGAGGACATTGTCTGGAATGTCTTTTCAAGGAGCTGCGCATCAGTAACAATCTCGCCACATAGCCTCAGTTGTGAGACTATTCGAAACAAGGCTGAGTTGTACTCGTTCACGGACTTGTAGTCCTGAATCCTAAGGTGTACCCACTCATAGGTCGCCGCCGGATGAACCAGGGTCCTTTGGTGGTCATATCTCATTTTGAATTCTTTCCATAGTTCGTATGGATCATTCACCGTGAGGTACTGAGCCTTCAAGCTCTCCTCTATATGATGTCGGATGTGCATCAGGGCTTTTGAGTTTTCTCTGCTACTGGCTTCGTTGTCTTCAACGATACAGTGCTCTAGGCCTTTGGCTCCGAGAGATATCTCAATGTCTAATGCCCACTGGAGGTAATTGTCTCCCTTGACACTGAGGGGTGCAAAGTCCAGATTTGTGATGTTTGGCATCTGAAAATGAGTTTCAGATCGTTTAGGACTTATTATATACCACATCTCTTGTCCATATAAAATCGTATTAAAAATCGTTTGAAAAAACCGATTGGACAAGCACACGGTCAGGTTGTACGTATTGGTACGCTCCATCGACCCATGTGGTTCGCGGTCTATTCGTTGCTACGGGTCATCGACCATCCGTGATCTAAACGTACATGGTACGCATCATCGATCGTTACGGATCATGGTCTAGCCGTACCTGAGGGTAGGCATCATCGACCGGGATTGACCATGGTCTATCCGCATGGTGCGGGTGATCGACCGTTCGTGGTCACGGTATGACCGCGGTTCGTGGTTCGTACGGATCACTGCGGGTTCGTACTGAGTGGTACGTGATCGGTCGTATCGCATGGTACGTACCGTCCGTCATCCGCGTTCGTGGTCCGTCCGTACCGCATGGTATGTACCATCCGCGGTTCATGCCTCATTCGCGGGTCGTGGTTCGTTTGGGTTTACCGCGGGTATGTACCTTATGGTACGTGACTGGCCAAGCCTGTCTTTCATCCGCGTTCGTACCCGTCCGTACTGTACGGTACGCCCCACTGACCGTTCGCGGTTCATGGTCTAGCATCTTCGACTAAGGGTCTAGCATCATTGACCAGGGGTCTAACATCATCGACCATATAGGTCTAGTATCATCGACCAAAGTATAAAACAAACTTTCTATAACTAATCTAGGGGTTTTAGGTTTAGACCTAGAAATTTTATAAATTTAGAAAGTTTCCATTTTTAAAAAGTTTCCTTTTCTGGAATATTTCCTTTTCTGGAATATTTCCATTTCTGGAAAGTTTCCATTTTTGGAAAGTTTGAGTTTTAGGTAAGTTTAGGTATTTTAGGTAAGTTTACATTTTAGGAAAGTTTCCATTTCTGGGAAGTTTCCATTTTGGGAAAGTTTCCATTTCTGGGAAGTTTTATAATTTGGTAAGTTCGGGTAATTTCAGGTAAGTTTCTATTTTAGGAAAATTTCCTTTTCTGATTAGGTTTTCCTTTTATAATTAGGTTTTCCTTTTCAGAATAGGTTTCCTTATTTGAATTAGTTTAGGTTTCCTTTTTGGATTAGGGTTTCCTATTTGGATTAGGTTTTCCTATTTAGAATTGATCTAGGTTTTCCTTTTCTATTAGGGTTTTAGGTGTTTTCGATTTTCAGCCGTCAAGCAATGAATCTAGCAACCTGAAGCAATTCTAGCAACAACCCTAAGCACAAATCGATTAACCTCAACATGGATTAGATGACATACCTTATTCCTTGATCGATTTTTTCCTTGGGTTTCCTTTTGGGAACCTTAAACAATCAATCAAAATAAGATACAGGAAGTTAGTTCTTAGATCTATAAGAATAATAATCGAATAGATTTAAGAGAGAAAGATGTTCGCCGATTTGGTTCCGGATGGAGAGGAGGATCGGCGATGAGGTTCCGGTTGGAGTAAGGTTGAGCCAGCTGGTTTGTGCTTCGGATTAGGACTCGAGCTTGTTGGTTTCAGAGCAGGATCGTGCTGATAACGTGTTGTGAATCTCGTGTCCTAACTAGAGGTTTACTCGCCAATAACTAGACTAGAGAGATAGAGAGATCGACTAGGGTTTATGAGTCTAAGACTTTGTATAGAATGTATTGTATTGGTGTGTTAAGTATATCATTCATAAGCACAAAGGGGTACATATATATATATATATATATGAGTGTCTTGGCCGACATTCTCACATTTTATACTCGATGTGGGACATGTATACAAGGCCCAATAATCGGTTGGTCTAAGTCCTAAGTGGGCCGGCCCATCCAAGTAACATATGGGCCAAGTGGTCGATAGATGAACCCACTTATGTGCATTCCCGAAACCGTCTGTTT
Source organism: Moricandia moricandioides (assembly GCA_905132885.1). NCBI lineage: Eukaryota > Viridiplantae > Streptophyta > Magnoliopsida > Brassicales > Brassicaceae > Moricandia > Moricandia moricandioides. Next base: position 171,542 of record CAJHQQ010000043.1, read on the forward strand.
CACAACATACTATAGGTTATTTCTTAACCTAATAAACCAACAGTAATTCTTTCAACTTAAATTATTTTATCACGATTTAACGTGAATAAATCTATAAATGGATAATTTATAAACTTCAATTAATTTTACACCATTTAGTTTGTTTTGGTTAAAGTTTAAAAATTTTAAATATCTAATTTTTTTTACTTGATTAATAATATCTTAATTTTATATTTTTTAAGATATTTTTTAAATTTATTTTGAAATATATATATATATATAATGTTTTATGTCTGTGTATATTGTTATATTTTTAAATATATTATTAGTTTATCTCTATTAAAGTTTATGATAATATATGCATTATTATTAGAAAACTTACCAAAATATAAATTTACATAAATGAAATTGTTTTTCATATTAAACTTGATGTCATTTCATATTTCTAAAAATTATGTCATTTTTTTGTTTGAATGAATGTAATGATGACATATAAGCAAATCATTTCTCAAATAATATTTAAAATTTTTAATATTTTCTAAGTGTGGAAATTTGTATATTTGTCAAATTAATATTAGTTTACATTTATTAATGCTAATGATGATATATGAGTTATTACTATATTATAGAAAACTTATCAAAACATAAATTTACATAAATGAAAATGTATATACCACAATCAGACTATTTACAATGGGGATGTTGAATAAAATGTTCAATAGTTGAATCACTACAATACTATAATTGAGGTGTTGAAAATGAAATTTGATGATTGTGGATTATTTGATGTTGAAAAGATTCAACATGTTAAATAAGAAGAAAGTGAGAACCACCAGCGACACAATCACTTTCTAAAGATTTTTGATATTTTCATATCCTTTTAGTTATTTAAAATCAATAATCTTATTATAAATTAAATAATTTATTTTTATTTCTTATCTGAAAATTTATCATTTGAAATTCTCTATAAAGTAAAGTAGAGACTATGTTTATTTAATTTGGATATAGAAAAAAAATTATTAATTAATAAAATAGGATGTTGAATTTTATTAAATAAAACCATTGCAGTGGGTAAATGTTAAATGTGAGTTGAATGATGTGGAGTGTTAAAAGATGCGACGAAATATGTTGAATTTTGAAACCATTGTATATTATATTAGCTTGATGCCAAATCATTTTTATGAGAAAGAATATGCTGATTACATCACAAAATCACTTCTCAAATAATATACAAGAATTACAAAAAATGCATTTATATCACTAATCATTAATATATGTTATATTTATATACAATTCTATCGTTTGAAATATTACTCACAAATGAAAATAACTAAAACGTGGACCCCTCATCACTTTCCTCTTGCTTTAAGGATGGATTCACAACACAAAAACTTAAACGATACATAAACTGATAGCGTGCTACTTCCTCAGGTCCAGAAGTGACGCAGAGTGTAACATCCGTACCATTCCCGCGCACCTATCATCATTTCCACGTAAAGGTGTCAAATAGACGGCCGTCCATAGGCTAACCTGGTCCAATTTATTTTGGAAGGGCTGTGGACGCCCAATTAATAAATGATCCAACTTGACAAAAGACCAATTGGTCTATGGTCTAATTGGGCAAAAAACGAAATGGACAATGAGTGTTCATGGACCTCCTAAAAACTTACATTTATGATTTTGAGAAAAAAACTTAATTTATAAATTAGTGAAAAAACATTTTTAACGGAAAATCAAAATTTTACAAGATTGATAGAAAATATGTTTTTCCGATTTTGACGGAAAAACTTAATTTCTCGTTTTGGCGAAAAACTTAATTTTTTGGTTTTTGCGCAAAAACTTAATTTCTCAGTTTTGGCGGAAAACGTGATTTCTTGGATTTGGCGAGAAAACGTGATTTCTTGGATTTGGCGAGAAAACGTGATTTCTCGGTTTTGGCGGAAAAACGTGATTTCTTGGTTTTGGCGGGAAACATGATTTATGGGTTTTGGCGGGAAAACATGATTTCTCGGTTTTGGCGGGAAAATATGATTTCTCGATTTTGGCGGGAAAACGTGATTTCTCGATTTTAGTGGGAAAACGTGATTTCTCGGTTTTGGCGGAAAACATGATTTCTCGATTTTAGCCAAAAAATTTAATTTCTCGGTTTTGGCGCGAAAACTTAATTTCTCGGTTTTGACGGGAAAACGTGATTTCTCGGTTTTGGCAAGTAAATGTGATTTATCAGTTTTGGCAGGAAAACATGATTTCTTGATTTTGGCGGGAAAACATGATTTCTCGGTTTGTTGAGAAAACATGTTTTGGCGGGAAAATGTAATTTCTTGGTTTTAAAGAAAAAACTGTAGTTTTTTTTATAATTAAAATAATTATAAATACTATTGGGTGTACATGGGCATACCCATATGAACATGATCTCTATTGGTTATGGACGCTTGTTTGGACCATTGTCCAATATGGACTGCCCATAACTGCCCAAAAGATGAAATGGTCCAATTGGTTAAGTCCATTTACCCATTGCAACGAGCATCCACTCGGGAGTCAGGAAACATGTACTCATTCAGATCAAAGTTCCGACATTAAGTTTGTCCAACCTTTCAAACGTATCGGTGGATCTTACTATAGCAGACAAGCAATTGTCACTTGGATCGCGGTGAAACCATCATTCTCTGTTTTTGTTGTGTCCAAGCATTGTGTAAAACACAGAGGATTGTTTAGGGTCCATCTGTAAATAGAATAAAGAAAGTTAGGATTCAGTCGAAAATCATCCTAAAGACATATTTAATGTTGATAATCGAATCTGTCACCAAAACTTTTCTTGCAACAAACAATTGCTTTATAATGAAATAAGATTTAAATAAACCGACAAAGAGAATGAAAGACGATACACATGTCCGACCTTGAACAATTGTGGGCCAGACGGAAAAAGAAAATTGGGCCGTGTACATATAAAATGGAAAAGGAAGTTGACTGGATTTGAAACCAATAATACCACAAACACACTAAACCAACTACTCTACGGAAGATTTAATTAAAAAAAAAAATTGATATTCTAAATAGGGTCAAAAGCGTATACTTCTTTGTCTTATAGCCAAAATCGCTACTGAGGACACATTAATGTGGTCTTACTAACCTTTTCTTCTTCGTTTGGTAGCCCCACAATGGAAGCTTCAATGTTGACACAGAACTTTTCAATGATTCTTGGACTAAACCAGAAAACAAGGGATAATGCTTTATTGAACTTTCTTCGTAGGTTGTGTCTTTAAATAGTGATTTGAATCTCCCACATGCAGATCAGCACAGAAAAAAATCATCCACGCCGTATCTTTGCATTTTATGCTCGCGGGCTACTCTAGTATAGTTGTCATCATTTGATTCTAGTCCTGACACAAAATCTTCCTATACTCTGCCCAAGAAACAAAACACTATCTTCATGCACCTGTTTCGAATCGTCCATTAACACGCAAAGGGTAAAGAAAACATTTTGATTCCTCGCCTTTCCATTACACCTACATACAAAATCTATTTCGTTATTTACCTTATTAACATGCTTGATATGTATATTGAGCTTAACAACTCTATTTTTAAGAAAATTGATTAACTAAAAATTTCAAATATATTTTTTTTTAAAATGTTATTTTTTTAAAATTTGATTGTCCAAAAATAATATTCTAGTTTTTAAAAAAAAATTCTTAAATTTATTTATTTATTTTTGTCATATCTATAAAATATGAATATAATTGCCATTTAACTCTTTTATAAAACATATTTTGATCATTGCAACTTTTGTGAGCTATTTTGTGATAAATGTATTATAGGGTATTTTTCAAAAATAAATAGCCAAAAAAAGATTCAATTGGTTTAAAAACTTTAAACAGTTCACGGTTATTTTATTTTTATTTGGTACGAATTGGTTTATAGATAAACTGGACCGAACATGGTTTCACCGAATGGTCGGGTTTTAAAAACATAGTTTGAAAATCTTGTTACACAATCTCAGCCTAAGAAGTAACTCATAAAACCGAAATACAGAAACAGAAGCATCAGAGGTGCAATGCAATCATTTCCAAATCAATGGAATCCCCTCAACATCATTTACTCCATTGGAGATGAGAGATTATCTGCTATGATACCTTCTTCTACACAACCCAGCATGATTGCAGTTAGCATTAGTTTCCCCGCCTCAGCGAAATCATTGTGGCTCATCAACACGTCCTCTACGGAAGAAGTTTTATCCTCAGGGTTCTCTCGTCTCAGGGGAAGCACCTGTGAAAAGTCCCCATCAAAATCGTTGACTCGGTTTGGTCCATAACACCTTTTGGAAGCTTGGAAAAGAGCTGTGTTCTTTAGATTCTGTAATGTTTCTTTGTCGCTCCAACCTTCGTTAGTAGAGGCTTCATGGAGCCTGTCCCAGTCGTCTTGCTGCGCTGCATTTCTCCAGCATTCTTCCAAGAGACTCTTATGATTCTCACGGAACGAACAGCTCGTCCATGCAAACACCTCGAAAGCCTTTACAGCTGTCCATCGGCCCTGGATACTTAGACAAATTTCAATGAGCTCCTCTGGTCGGAACAGTTGGTTTCTGTTCTCATCGCTTGGAAGACCTTTTGTTATTTCTTCCTGCACAAAGTTACGGTTTCACTAGTTATATTCAATATCTACACAGATGAATTTACCGTCATGATGATATATACACATGAGGCAACACAGCTGAAATATCTTTAACCTGCAGCTTCAGTAACTTGAGGTCAGCTTCAATGCGCTTCACTTTCGATTTGGAATCAGCATCCTTATCTGAAACGTGATATTTATCATGAAATCCAGAACAAAATGTGTCTATAACAACAACGAAAAATATACTACATACCTGCCACATAGGCTATCTTTGAAAGGTTCAAACACCGCTTGCGGTCCGCAAATGTTGGTTGTACATCTTCAGATTCTGACACCATTCCTTCTTCAATAACTTTCATAAACTCTTCATCTTGTGCTAAAGCCAATGCATGAAGAGTGTCAGAGGCAGATGAGAACTGATGCAGAAACACCTGATGAAGCCACATCAGATCAGAGTGGCGCTTTAAAAATATCAACAGCTCGTCCTGAAATTCTTCACCAAGCCGTAGAAGCTTAGAGAACTGTCTCATATCATAAAGTTGCTGGAACACGAAGTAACTGAAGCCTCCTTGTGGTCCCACACCCTCGTGCTGCACATCAATTCAAAGGGTTAATACTAAGCAGTAACATAGAAAAAAAAAGTAAGACAATTAAGATAAAGGAAGCGCTAAACAAGAGCGAAAGATACCCTAACGTATAACAATTGTCTCCCACGCAACCTCAACAGCATATTAGAAAACAAAAGATCGACATGAAATATTATGGTTTTGCGATTACTCGAGGAACATGGAAAGAAGAGGCCAAAGCTCATACCATCAAGTTTTTGAGTAGCCCTGTATCATTGAGATCATAACATATCTTCCACATAATTTTATAGCCTGCATGTCGTTTAGCAACTGAAAGCAAATCTGAACATCGGTTTCTAAAGATATCTTCATCTGTCATATCAGTTCTTTCTTTGACGCCCTACAGATACAAAACCAGTTCATGCCTTCATGGTGTTATTAAACACAAAAACAATATCCAGTGCACTACATGCGAAGCACTTACTAACCTGGAAATCTGCTTCCATAAACTCTTTGGCCTGTTGATAAAGACAGTCGAGAATTGTATCCCGCCGAGTCCAATACTCATCAAGCAAAGCTTTGTTTTCTTTTTCTTGCTCCAATTTAGCAATGGCAGAACCAGCACAAGCCTCTAGTAAAACTTCAGTAAGCACTTCGAGATGCGTGTATATATCAGATTTAGCAGAGATATCAATCCTAGATCCCTCAGTTAACAGACGAAGCATAAAGGATGCCATGCACCACAGCCCATTACACACAACAGGCTGAGAGTGCCAAGGTATTAAACCTTCAAGTGGTGGATACCACAGCTGATGCTCATTTTTGTAATCCAAGGCAGTCCGAAGAATTGTAACACATGCGTTTGAGAGTTCGCAGGCTCTCTGCACTTGAATTCCCAGTGGTTGTTCAGCTCTGATTATGTATTCTAGCTGTCTGTTCAGGCAATGAAATACTTCCTCAATTTCTGATACCTTACTGTAGAAAACTTCAGCATTATCCCTGTCCATCAACAGAACTGTATTTCGACGGGCTCTCTCCCCTACAAATTGAATAAGATCCCAAAGGGCGCACGAAACTTGATCCTCTGAGGCAGCGTTTGGCGATCCAAATCTGCCTGAGCGGCTCTGGTTAATCAGTTTTTGCAGTTCCCGGAGTTGAATCATTGCAGTAACTTTTTCACCATTTTCCAGAATTATTTGCAAAGAATTTCCTGCGATGAAAAAGGCGCGTTAGCTCAGCAGTCAGTTTTTATGCCAATCAGAATAAATAATAGCTCCAGACTTCCAGTGTATACATAAAAACGAACTACCTATCTGATTTTGGGGAACAAATTACTTGTAATGTAGAGATATATCTTGAAGCATTAAAACGTGGAACTAAAAGAGATGAATCAGAATCCTGCAACAGTGGTTTAACAGTGAGAGATCAAAGCACGTACTCTGTTTAGAACACAACTCCTCATGGCATTTGGATAGAGCAAGAAAATTTAGAAATTTCTCATGCTTCTGTTGTTTCTCTACCAATTGTGCAGATATAACAGTCATAGCTACGATCTCAGCCCCTCTAGTTGTTGTCCAATGCTTAGCTAATGTGTTAACTATAGATTTGCTTTTGCGAGCAAAAACATTGGTCTCTCCATCTCTATCAAATGCACCAGATTGAATAAGCTTCCCCAACGAACCATCAACTTCCCCAGATAACAGAAACTCCTCAAAGAGCTGACCAAGCAAAGTTTCTGACTCTTCATCACGGGCTGTTTGAAGAAAAACTCCCATTTTAGCATTTCCTTTGTCATTGCTATTTTGTAAATCAGAATCATCCATTCTAGCAGCAGTTCTAGCAACACCATATGGCTTGCTCCTTGTCTCATCTCGTGATCTCTCATTGGAGCTCCCTTTGCGTGATAGACTTCGCTCCGGAGGTTCAACTCCACCAAGCACGACAGCTTTCTCCGGTATAGCCCACACTCCAGCTTTCTCAGTTAGCACAGTCCATGCACCACATTCATGTTCAACATCTGAGGAGAGAACCGAAGCATCCAAGACCTTGCCAGCATCATAAGGTAAATCAAACTTATAGAGCCTGGTAGAATTACCATGACAGTAGCAGACTGTAGCTGTTCCATCACCTGAAAGGATTATCGCTGACCCTTGGGGTCTACCACCAACTCTGAGTTTCATAGAGAACAAAAATTCTTTATCCTCCACTCTTGCTTTTGGGATAATAACTTGGATTGGACCCTGTTTCTCAAGAACCCTTTCCTCTCTCCCATCTGAAAATCTCATCTCAGATTTGTGTTGCAGGGTTAAAAGCGAATATTGTGTATAGCTTGAACTGCTGGCACGGTCCATGCAGATAGTAGCAACAAGAACAGTAATCACTTTACCCTGATCATCCACCTGCAAATCTAGAGGCCAGATCTGCTTTTGACTTGCTATATCTTTCTTGATACTAGAATCACCATCAGTGCCAACAATCTCATGACGCCAGGCTTCTAAAACAGTTAGATCAGGTTCAATTGTAAAACAATGTATGTCACAATCTGTTAACATGAAAAATTGACAGCAAGACTGTCTTGACAATCCTTGGGAAAACTGCCAAACTAGGGACCGTGGATAACCCTCACTCATGGAGGAAGAGCTGATGTCCAAGTGAACTTGATTACTTTTAACATCGGTAGGGCTACAAGTAAATTGCCATAGCTCACCATTGGAGCTGCATGCCATAGCAATACAAAGGCGCTCTGTTGTAGCAACTGGGGTAGTAATCAAAGAATTAAGATCACTATATCCTGATCTATTGCTTCTTATCTTACTTAGTCGCGAGCTCTTTCTAACCTTGGGTGAACTATATACACCAGTTTCCTCAGAAGGGACGAGATTAGTAACAGGTGCAACTTCTTGACCAGAAAAGACGTCTGACCAGTATACAACACTTCTAGTTATTCTGTGAACCATCACAATACCAACAGGACAACGAGATAGAGCAGCCCTGCTGGCTGCACCAGCGGACGTATGCCAAGAGACAACGCTAACCAACCAGCTTTTACCATCTTGTAAAGCACTACCAGACTCTTCATTGAGCAAAGGAAGCTCAAGAACAACACACTTTCTTGATGGTAAGGTTGTCAAGTGACTCCAAACAAAAAGTTTACTTCCAGAGATAAACCAAGAAAGACAGGTTTCTTTGTCCATTCCACCGGATATATTTACATCCCCTGGAGAAGAATAAGAAAACACTAAGAACATAGTCTCCCTTAAAGAAAACTGTATCTATCTAATGCAAAGGGTACTAACCAGGAGGACTGTTATTCCTCGAGAAGCATGTTTGTTCATCTCGAACCAACTGGGGAAACTCTCCAACGAACACAGGCTTTAATTGGTTTGTATCATCGCCTTTTTCACCATTGTTGATAGGAGAAACTCTTAAGCAAAACAACGATGATATTAATACAAGATCCGGGACGATAGAGGTAGAAATGTAAGCAAATTATTGACAGAGGGAATCAAAATACCTAGCTAGAACAGATAAACGAGGAGCCCAAGGTGCAGGAGTTCCAGTGGCGGGACGATCTGAGATGAAACTGTCTCGCTGAGCTGATTCGCGACTGTGAGTTGCCGGAGTTACTGGAGAATCCGGCGGAGCGACTCGATGGCGTGGAGTTCTGTCATTGCGAGAGCTTTGCTTAGGCCTCTTCGTCAGTGGAGAGAACATGTCCACGGATTTTCAGAGAGCCAGAAAGTGGTTTAGGGTTTTTTTCTGGAGAAGAAGAAGCGAGTGCGAGAAGTGGTTTTTGAATTGAGTTAAGCTACTAGGCATCGGAAGGGTGGAAGATTCGGCGTTGGTGTCGATTTGGTTTGTCAAAATCGGATTCTAATTTCATTAGCGGTTTGGTTTACTGTTTTGGTTTGGATAGAAGAAATACCACTCTTATTGATTTGGGTTCTGATGTCGGCCCACGGATCTCAATATCTTCTTTTTTTTTTCGATCGTGTAACAGATCTAGGATAAAAATGTCACTCTTTAGTATTCAAAATTGATTTATCATAACTTTTATTAATTTTTGAATTCCTGTAATTTTAGGAAAGATATATAGTTATGATTTTTTCCCATAAATATAATTTGAATTAATTTTTAATTTTAGTTTACAATTTCCATATCTCATATTTTATATTTTAATTTAATCCAACATAATACAAATTAATAAAATTGTATTGAATACTTTAATAGATTATATTAGATTAGTGCGGATAGATTATTTATAAATTCAACTTTATATTAAACGTTTACAATATTGATTTAGTATTAAACTCAAAATTATCAAACAAAACAATTTACAAATTAGATATTTGAGTTTGTGAAAAATCTATTTATATAAAGAACAATTTCCTCTCTCCTGGTGCTGCCACCTCATCAAATAGAGAGAGGAAATTGCAAACTAATGAATGGGCTTTAATGAATTTGTATTTTTTTCTTATGTTCCCTTATGTAAATGGGTTTTATTAAGTCGTATCAATTTTGTTTGATCTCAGAAAATAAGCGAATCAAGATTTCATCTTCATCGAGAAAATCAATATTAGATTTTAGGGTTCGTCGTCTTCACGAGATTCGATTATGTCAATCAGCCATGGATGTTCTGGAAGGATATGCAAGTCAGCTCTTCGTGTTGGTTCTATGTGTCGTTTACCGTTCCCGTCGTAACGCTTGCGCTTAATCTCCTCATATTCGTTATGCAGTGAAGTGTTTCTTTAGTCCTTGGACCCACGTCAATCACGATTGATCATTGAATGTTTCTTATCCCTCTTGCATGCGGTGGATCTTTATCTATAAAGAGGAAAATTTTCACCTTTCGAAAATCATCTCCAAATTACTAATATCAATATAAACTCTTCTTCTTCGATTTATTGGCTTAATAATCCATCATGCTCTATGATTTTAAGGCCGGCGGGTGTTATTTCACTGTGGATGTGCGATTGTTGTGCTTCTGGGAAGCGAGAAACATAAAAATAGGTGGCAAGCTAATGGGCCTAGACATGCTCCTCCTCGACGTTAAGGTTGTTCCGTTCTCTAAATTTATTATCGACGTCGATTTTGGACACACCATGGCATTTATAGTATGAGTTATCAAGCTTATGTTTTCAACAATATATTAAACCTTTCTAGTAGAGTTGTCGTAATTCGTTTGTTAATTATGTTTTCATTTTATATGTTTTTAGGCAACCCTCATACCAACCACCGTCAACGTCAACATCCACCATCTCACCACTTACCGGTATCTTTGTATGGCGGGTTCAGTGTACTCTGTAGGTGGATTTAATGTGACTCGCTGCAATCAGAAGTAAAGTCTCTGACTCATCTTTGCAGATTTGGTTTAGTGATTCAACTGATTTTGAAGAGATAACCGAGCCAGTTTTACCAAATCCTGAAGAACGCTTCAGGTTTCGTAATCCCAATTAGCTACTTGGACAGGCCAACACAAACACCCTCTGTAATAACCCTCCTGAGCAGATATAATTTTGGTTGAGAAATTCAGTAAGATCAGTTTGGAGATTGGACGATCAGATTTAAAAATAAAATTGATTCGGTGAATTAATGTGTCGACGGGACTGTCGTGTGGTTGAAAGGCCTCCCATTGAGAGTTCTGGTCGAGTTTTATTAAATTGTACAAGCATAGTCGAAAGAAGGACGATATTCGAAGGATGAGAAACATTTAGTTCAAAACTGTCCAAAAAAATTTTCGACAAAACTCATAAAATTATTCCTGAACCGTCACATTTCTTGCACCTTCTAGCTTGCTTGCTTCCTCAGTAATTAAGTCACATGACATGCACCTGTGTGCTTGCTTGCCTGCTTAGTAAATTAAAATAAATAATGAGGCTCAGAAGATTTCTTCAAGGAAAGGAAAGTGTGATCTACTTTGTGGCTGCGAAGTAATGAAGCAGCTCTCCACCTGTATGTGCACAACCTGACTTTGTTCTGAGTAAACCCACAGCTGAAGTAACCTCAGGTCTTACTTATCTCCTTCCTTGAGCTGTTTGGTCGTCCATAACCACAAGAAAAAAAATAGAGAAAAAGTTCAGAAAAAATCTGAGAGAAAAACTGAGAGAAAAATCAATAAAATTCAGAAAACACCTTGGTTGATTTTTCTTCATCACCTTAGTTCAGTCTGTTGCTGTGTGGAAGATCAGAAGGTGATATAGATAAACCCTAGCTCTTGTTTTGTTTCTGATCTGAACCGAAGCTTAATGTCTCTTTGAAAACAGTCCAGAGGTGAGCTATTCTTGAAGAAGATAACCATCTGTGATGATCTAACCGTTTGGATTTTGGGTAAGCTTCATCTCCTTTCCTCGGTCAGCATCTGATCAGAACTGGATCATGTTTAGCTATTTTCTTGGTCGAATCACTTGTCTTAGTTGTTGTTTCGGTTAATTTTGTTAGGTTTCGGTTTAAATTATTATTTTTAAACCACTAGTTAAACTGATGTGAACTGTTTAGACCTAAGCTAAACTGGAAATGATTTTGTCCTGAATCCAACTGAACCTAGCTGATCTGATCTAGGATGAGTGGAACCGAGCTTGAACTGAATTTATTTAAGTTGCTTAGGTTGAACCAAACTTTCGGATTAATGATGTTCTGAACCAGGCAGATTTGATCTTGTTTTGATCTGATCTGAGTAGAACCGAGCTAAGCTCTTGTGAACTGATTAGAACCAGACTTAACTGAGCATGAGCTGAGCTGTTATCACCGATTTAAGTTGTTATGGCTTGACCCGAACTGAACATGTTCTGAACCTCTTGTGAACCAAACTGAAATGCTATGAACTGAGTTGATTTTCTTATGGAACCAAATTGATGACTTTAGATTCCAACCGTTCTGTTATTGGTTCAGATGGTCGAGGTCAGTGACAGGACCATCCGGATCATGCCTTGTCATCATTCTGTTTTGGGAGTGATCAGCAAGTGGAGAACATTTAGCTTGAGCTTGAGTCTAGTCTTCCTTAGCCAATCTCATGGATTCAAAGGTGAGTCTAGATAGATGACTAATGAGTTATGAATGAGGGTTGCTTGAGTAGAATAAATGATTATGGGTGATACATAAGTAAGTCTCTTGAACTATATTAAACTGCGAGTGTTTACATATTATAAACACTTAAGAAATATTATGAATTATTATTTGAGGTTTATCCCGAGCCTTACTACTTGTTCTCAAGTACTAATATATAAGTATATAATTAAGTATATGAGTATGAATCATGTGAAGTCTTATCATATTCACTCTCCCTAAAGTCTCCGCATTACCGTGACTTGGTCCTGCGAATGGAACAAGGTCATGAAGACACGATGATGGGGTAGCACCCTAGAGGCCGTGTAATGCATGACGATGCAGTCTCGAATGTTCATAAGGACGTTCGAGGATGATGGTAATGCTAACTCACTAGGCTCAGTTAGCCTTTGTGGTTTATCGGGTCTAGTATATATATTGTATTTATATATGAGTGAATAGCGGGTGACATGGAGGTGATGTTTAAGATATGATTCACATTGATGGAATGATAAGCCTTATATATATACAATAATTAAGGAATATTTTTTCTCTGCATTCAAATGGTGTCGATTTTTCGGGATACTATTAATATGGTTGGGGGTGCAGGATTAGACTCACTGAGTAAACTAGTTACTCATGACTCATTTGTGATGCAGGTAACCAGTAGGCGGGAGACCTTTACTTTAAGACGGGAAGGAACAACATTAGCCAGCGGTAGTTTTATTATCCTTGCAAAAATAGTTTTGATATTCTTAAGTGTAAAGTTCGTTTATCTAAAACCTCGAGGTTAATAAGATGCTTTTGAAAGAATATTATATAATGTTGTTTTAAGTACGAGTTCCATATGATATTAGTCATTGTCCAGACGAACTAACTATTGGGTATTACTTACTCGGGTTGTACCTAATAGGATATGTGTACTTAGGCGATTGGCCTAAAGTACCTGGATCTGTTCCGGGAACTTCGGGTTAATCATTTATGTACACATTGTGTTTCTCGTTTTGGTTTAAGTTACTAGTGATTGGTTGTGCATGTTCTTGTTTGATTGTTGCAAGACCGGTCGAGTCAACTTGTACTTAGACCAGATCAGAGGTGTCACACTCTCCTTCCCGGTGTAGAAGACATGATTTGGTTTAAAAGATGTTGTAGAAGAAAATTTAGGACATATGATTACGACAGTCCAGAATAATACAACCACAGAGACAGGTGAGTCTCTAAGTTGTGGAAAGCGTGAAAAGAAACAATCTGTTTTGCTTTCACCCTATGTGCTTTACTTTGCACAACACAATGATAAGCCCCCTCGCTCTTCTCCTTCTACTACGTCTCCATAAAATTCTGGTACATCCTTTTATCCCTTAACTAAGTATATGTCATGTCATCGTCTTACTCATGTTATGCAGAGTTTCTCTGCAAGTAGCACAGGGCATTTTGAACCAAAGTCGTATAGAGAAGCTTTCAAACACGAAATATGGCGTGGGTATATGAAACATGAGGTTGCTGCTTTGGAAGACAGAGACACATGAGGTTGCTGCTTTGGAAGACAGAGACACATGAGATATAAACACTTTACCTCCAGACAAACAAGCTATTGGATGTAAATGGATTTATAAAAACAAGTATAACGTGATGGAACGATGGAGTGACCAAAATCGAGACTTTTTGTGTGTGGAAACAATCAAGAAGAAGGGATTAACTACACTGAGATGTTTGTACCGGTTGTGAAATGACTAAAATGAGAATTGTACTCGGCGTTGCGGTGTCTAAAGGATGGGAACTTTCGTGAATGGATGTTCATAATGCATTTTTGCATGGTGATCTAGAGGAAGAGGTTTATATGAAATGGCATCCTAATTTTTTATGCCTGATGAAAATCGAGTACGTAAAATTAAGAAGGCCATCTACGGGCTTCGTCAGTCACCTTGATGCTGGTTTTCTAAACTGTCCAAAGCCCATAACTACAAGGACAACTCTCTGTTAACATTGACTGGCAAAGGAGCCTCATTGTTTATACTAGTTTAAGTCGATGACTTGATAGTCGGTGGTAATAATTTTGCACTCATTGCTACGTTCAAATCCTACTTGAGCAGATGCTTCCATATGAAAGACTTGGGAGTGTTGCGATATTTTTTGGGAATTGAGGTTTCTCGGGGAAAAGAGGGGATGTATTTATGTCAGAAAAAGTATACACTTGACATCATTGAAGAGTGTGGGCTTCTTGGATCGAAAGCAGCACCTGCACCAATGGAACATAATCATAAATTGGCTAGAAGTAAGAGTGGCTATGTAACTAAACCGAAAAATTACAGAAGGTTAGTTGGGCGGTTAATGTATCTGGTTGTTAATAGACCAGAAAATAAGTTATGTTGTGCACACTTTAGCTCAATTTTTACAACAGCCTCGTCAGGAACATTTGGAGGCTGCATTGAGACTCGTACAATATTTAAAGGGAGAACCAAGACAAGGTGGAGAACCAGGACAAGGTATATTTTTGACTTCAACAAACAACATGCACATTACTGCATTATGTGGTTCTGATTGGGCTGCTTGTCCTCTAACAAGGCGTTCACTATCGGGTTATATTGTTATGCTTGGGAACACAATTGTGTCCTGGAAAACGAAGAAGCAACATATGGTCTCATGTTCCTCGGCTGAGGCAGAATATAGGGCGATGACAATGACACTTAGTGAATTGAAGTGGACTAAGTAGTTGCTCGAGTCGTTTACACTATGACAACGAGCTCCTATGTCTTTATATTGTGACAGTAAAGCGGCCTTTCATATAGATTCCAGTCCAGTGTTTTATGAGAGCACAAAACATATCGAGGTAGATTGTCATTTTGTGCGAGATGCAATACAAGATCGATCTACAGTTACTCATTACGTTAAGACAACATACCAGTTAGATGATATTTTGATCAATGCTTTATCTACGGGACAGTTTCATTATCTTTTGGACAAGTTGGGCATTCAAGACTTTCATACATCACCTTGAGAGGGAGTATTAGAATAAGGATGAAGTTTATACACTAGAGATAGTTGAATAATTAGAGCTCATGTATATCTTCTATTTTGTAGGGAACTCAAGATTGTATAAATACCATTATAAACATTAACTGAAATAACACAGAAACATTCATAATATTTTGGCAATCTAGCTAGGATGCTGAGGTTCTGTTGAATAATCCCGCATAGCTTAAAAAAAAATCACTTTACTTAAGTCTTATGAAATAAAAACAATTTTTGAAAGCAGGGCTGTTAAAGAGTATAATATGCCATGGACGGCCGATACTTGTACCTTCCATTTGGTGTTTCCTCCGCCTCCTCCACGGGTTTTCTAATATAGATAAGAGCCATTCTAGCGAAATACAAGTTTCTAGTGTTATTAGGATTTCTGAGCATGATGTTTATGGGATGAAAGCTAACATTTTTTTATAGCTGGAGTGGGTCGAAGAGTTAAGACGTCGTTAAAGGCGATGAACCAATTCCTAACGTTTCAGAGGATTAGAACTGACGATGAAACGACACAGAGATTCTTCACGACGGTCAACAGCCTGAAACTCCATCATTAGTGTAGATAGTCAGAGATTGAAGAACAACGTGAACCCTATTGCCTTGTACGAAAAAAAAATAGTACTGTCTCTCTATCAGGTTGGGATGTCGTCGACCTCTGACAAAACTTAGTAACAAAAGAAGAGTGCAGTAAATATTTAGGATAAAGGCCATTTAGATTGTAAACAAAATAAAATAAAATTCAGTTACTGACAGACGCATGGTAGGTTGTGGGAGCATTATTTAGTAACGTGGAGGGCGTAGGAGTTAGATTTATGGAAAATTAGGTGAAATAACCAACAAAAAAAACCCATAATTTACTATCTAAAATCACACTTTCTCTTCTTTTTTTTGTTCCAATCTCTCTCTACTTTCTCTCTACAAAACTAATTTCTCATTCTTTATGGTTATCTCACAAATAAGTTCTAGATTTATACTCCACTCCGGTTACATTAATATAAATGTTTTAGAAAAATAAATATTTTACAACGATAAATCATTTGTGTTTTCTATAAAAAATATTGTAAATTTTAAAAAAATAATTAATTTTATTAAATTATTATTGGTTAAAAAACATTAAAAATTAAAAATTACAGAAAATAATATATTTATTATAGTGAATTAATGCATTTTTTAATATGTGTAAGAACAATAAAAAAACCTATATTTATGAAATAGAGAGAGTATATACTAGGTTTTGATCTACGTCAAACGTGAATTTGTCTTCTAAATTTTTATTTACTTATATTGCTTTAGTTTTTTGTTGACTGCATTTTCCTGAATGTAATTGTTGTACTATTTATTTTAATGGAAGCAAGAAATTATTAAAAACTGTATTGTTTATTTTTTGGTTGAAATCTTTTTATTAGTTATATTGTTTTTTTATGTATTATTTCATCTTTAATTTAGTCATATTTTTCCGATCTTTTAATGCTGTGTTATCCTAGTTATTTTTTTAATATTTTTTGTGTCTCCTAAGTTACATTTTTAAGTAAATACCGTTTTTATGAAAAATTAATATTATTTTCCATGTTGGTTTTAACTTACAAGTTTTGATTCAAAATGTTGGGAGATGATTTATAAATTTAAACATATTAGATATAATTTAGTAATTTATAGACTTGGAAGAGAACATTACATGGTTTTTAATTAAACTGAAAACTGAATAGACTTAACTTGTACCATTTACTGAAATTTTTCATTTATGTATAGTTATGCTTTGTTAAGTAGTAAATACATACATGGAATAGAATGAGTAATAAGTTTATAACTATAACTTGTAGCCTTTTCCATTTTGTTGCCACAATCTTTCCTCTTCAATGAGATTTTAGGGGGTTGTAAAACTTAATTTTTCGAGAAATATATGTAAATTTACGCAAAGGTAGTCAATGCTTCTATTTATTATAAGATCTATAGTATACTATTCAGTTTCAATGCTAATATTTGTTTGGTTAGTAGCAATACCCAATTCAGATTAATTTTTGCAGTTCGAGATGATAGAAAAGTGCATAAATAATTATCTCTGAACTTATTAATAGAGGAGTGCATACACGCTGTTCTATAGGTATATAGATTTCTTCTATTTTTATAAATATGTACATGTTTTCTATTTTACACGTAATATTAAAGAATCGGATAAATACTCATATTCTAAGATCTATAATATACTATTCAGTTTAAAATTTAAATTTTTGAAGTTGGATTTGAGTTTTAGCAAAAGAGAGAGAGAGTTAGACATGAGTTTTAAAATACTGCATTAATACTTCTACTTCATATATGAATGAAAATAATGATATATGTTAGTTTTTACCAACCGCTTGTGTTACACAAAGATCGCAGTGTGATACAGACGAATACGAGAGAAGGAATAAGATAGAATTTTTTCAGAAAGTTTTGACTAAATTAACTTGTCTGAAATTACTTGGATATTATTGAGATTCTGTGTATTATGTTTACAACAAATGATTGACCTTTATATAGAGATCAAATCATTGCAATGTAAAGGACACAACTCTTCATTCAAAAGACACAATATGAAGAGTTGCAACTTTCTGTGTAAATAACTAACTTATGTTAATATACTAAGGAGAGATTAGATTATATAGTTTAACACTCCTCCTTAATCATATCTCGACTTCACTCCAAGCTGCTTCCTAAGATCTTCAAACCTTGAAATGCCCAATGCCTTTGTGAGAATGTCTGCAACTTGATCATCCCCTTTGCAATACTTCAGTTCAATGATCCCCTTCTGCTCAACTTCCCTCACGAAATGGTACTTGATCTCTATCTGCTTTGTCATTCTGTGTTGCACCGGATTCTTCCCAATTGCTACTGCCGATTTGTTGTCACATAAGATCGGAATGCCTCCTTCAAACTTTTGACCAAAATCTTCAAATAGTCTTTGTAACCACACAGCTTGATTTGCTGCTGCACATACGGCTATGTACTTTGCCTCAGCCGTTGATTGTGCCACTGTTGGTTGCTTACTTAACTGCCAACAAAACATGGCTGAACCAAGAGTGAACACATAACCTGAGGTGCTCTTCTTGTCTTCCTTAGAACCACCCCAATCACTATCCGTGTAGCCCATAAGTCTTGGTTCCTTCACACTTGTAAAGTACACTCCAAAGTTTGATGTTCCTTTGACATATCTTAACACTCTTTTGGCTTCTTGGTAGTGCTTCATACAAGGTGATGACATGTATCTTGAGAGATAGGCGCTTGCATACATCACATCAGGTCTTGATGCACATAAATACAAAATCCCTCCAACAATGCTTCTATACTTAGTCGGATCTCCATACTCTTTGTCATCCTCAACTCCTTTCTTTTGTGGTGTAAGTGGAGTGCTTACTCTTGCTCTCTCGCATCCCAAACTTATCAACAAGTTTGTTTGCATACTTTTCTTGTGAAAGAAATATGCCTCCATTGTCTTGAATTACTTCCATTCCAAGGAAATAGTTTAGTAATCTAAGATCCACCATCTCGAATTCTTTCTTCATTTTCCTTGAATGTGTTGATGATCTCAACATTGTTTCCAGTGATGATTATATCATCCACATATAGACTCACGATCAACACATCTACTCCTTGCTTCTTGATGTATAAAGCTGCATCATTCATACTCCTTTCAAACCCGTTTTGAAGAAAATATGAATCTATCCTTCCATACCATGCCCTTGGAGCTTGCTTTAAACCATACAAATCCTTGTGTAGCCTCAACACCTTTTCCTCATTTCCTTGCGTCACATACCCAGGTGGTTGTGTGACATACACTTCTTCCTTCAGTTCTCCATTGAGAAAAGCTGACTTCACATCCATTTGATACAAACGCCGCTTCATCTGAGCTTCATATGCGAGTATGGCTCTTATTGTATCATGTCTTGAGACAGGGGCAAACATCTCAAGGTAGTCAACACCATATGATTGAGAGAATCCTCTTGCAACTAGCCGCGCCTTATGCTTGATGTGATTATCGTTTGCATCGGTCTTGATCTTATAGATCCACTTCACACTTATCACATTCTTCTTCTCTGGTTTGTCCACTAGTTCCCATGTCTTGTTCTTCTCAATCAAGGCGATTTCTTCATTCATTGCCTTTCTCCATTCCTTGTTACCACACGCTTCATCATAAGTGTATGGTTCTTCATGTGCATGAAGACAATACTCTATTGCTTGAGCCGCCTCTTCAAACTCTACTCTTGGTGCCTTTTCCATGATCTTAACCATGGACTTAAACTTCTTTGGTGGCTCAGAATCTTCTTCAGCTTCATCACTAGTATCATGATCATTATTTTGAATGAAGCCAGGGCTGGAAGTACCTTCGGTTTTTGTTTGTTCCTCAGGCGATTGAGAGTCTTTCATAGACATCTCCAATGTCTTCTTGACTTCTTCTAGCCTTTTCCAGTCCCACTTCTTGCTTTCTTCAAACTCTACATCTCTTGATACTTCAATCTTCTTATTCTCCAGGGTGAGAACTCTATACCCTTTGGATTTACTGCTATATCCAATAAAAATTCCACGCTTTGCCTTGATATCTAATTTCCTCCTCTTCTGATCCAGAACATGTATGTAACATATGCTAACAAACATTTTCATGTGTGACACATCAGGCTTGTGTCCACACCACTTCTCTATAGGAGTGATATCATATTCTATTGCCTTTGATGGTAGACGATTTTGAAGATATGAGGCAGTGTATACCGCTTCAGCCCATAACTTGAGAGGTAAATCTTGCTCTGCCAACATAGTTCTAGCCATCTCCACTAAGGTCCTATTCATCCGTTCTGCTGCACCATTTTGTTGTGGTGAATAAGGCAATGTAACTTGCTTGTTGATTCCTTCTTCTTCACAAAACCGGTTGAATTCTTGTGAAGTAAACTCACCACCACCATTTGATCTCAATGTCTTGATGGTACAACATGATTGCTTCTCCACCATTGCTTTGAACTTTTTAAAAAATGAGAATGTCTCTGATTTTTGCTTCATGAAGTATACCCAACACATGTGAGTATAGTCATCTAAGTATAGCAAAAAATATCGACTTCCATCAATAGATTGGTGCTGCATCAGCCCACATACATCCGTATGTACAATCTCAAGCTTTTCCCTTGTCTTATTTTGAGATTCTTTTGGGACGCTTTTGCGTGATTGCTTTCCTAGTCTACACGCCTCACATGCTCCCTTCCTCACTTTAAACTTTGGTAACCCCTTTACCAAGCTTTTGTCTTGCATTTGTTGCAACTTTTTGTTGCCTACATGACCAAGTCTCTTGTGCTATGTCTCCATTTTGCCTTGCTCACTTGCGCTCATGGCTTCTTGTTCCTGAGCCGAACTCATCCTGATTCTGTAGCTCTTGTGAGTCATTGAGATATTTATTATCCTCCTTCCTTTTGCATCCTCTATGATGCATCTCTTCTCTTGGAAATTCACCCGGTATCCACTTGAAACAATTTGTGGAACACTCAACAAATTTTCCGCCAAATCCGGAACCAAGAACACATTCCTGATGGTCATTTTGCCATCATTAGTCATGACGGTAATATCTCCGTTACCAGCTGTCATGAATATGCTTCCATTTCCAATCTTTATTGGAACCTTGATACTCTTATCAAGTCTTGAGAAGTAATTATCCTCCTTTGTCATATGATTAGTTGCTCCACTGTCTACTAACCAGACATCTTCCATCAATGTTGTTGTTTCACTCGCACTGAACAACATGTGATCTTCATTAAAGTCTTCTTCAAGAATTAAATGTGCTTTCTCTTTTTTCTTTGAGTAGCATTAATTTGCAAAATGGCCTAACTTGCCACAATTGTAACACTCCTTGTTACTTTTGTAATCCTTCTTGGGATCATCCTTCTTTTTTTCCTAAAACATTCACTCTCATTGTGATTGTTTTTCTTGCAGAACCCACACCACTTCTTGCCTCCATTGCGTTTTGAGTTGTCTTGTGTGACACCAGAATTTTTTTGTTTCACACGAGCATCGAATGCTCCTTCACTTGTAATTTCTTCTCTTGCAGCCAGCCTTGCTTCATGAGCCTTCAAAATCCCGATCAGTTCTGCCATATTTGTTGAAGTCAAATCGCTTGTTTGCTCCAATACACTGACTATACTATCGAACTTTGCTGGGAGAGAGATGAGTATCTTTTGTATAAGTTGGATGTCTGTCTTTTGTTCTCCATGATAAGTTAATTGATTTTCCACTGCAACTAACTTATCTGTGAAGACCTTGATGTCTTCATTCTCATCCATCTTCAGATTTTCGTACTCCCTTCGCAACGTTTGAAGTTGAATCAAACGGACTTGAGGAGAGCCTTCATACTCTGCCTTCAATGCATCCCACGCCTCTTTAGATGTTGTTGATGCTGCAATCCGTGAGAAGATCTCATCCGATACGGCAGTTTGAAAAATTTGCAGAGCGATCGTGTCATTCGCCATCGCTTCTTCTTTGAGCGATATTGCTCTTGTTGTCTCAGGAGTTTCATTTACTCGTGCTGGTGGGGCTCCCATGCCTTCTGCAACCACAGACCATAACTTTCTGGTCTTGAGAATGGTTGTCATCTTAATGCTCCAAAAGTTGTTTTTCTCCCCATTGAATATGGGGATCACTTGATTTTGATTCTGCATTGTTTCGTGTCCCTCTGATAAATGGTATGCAAAAAATCTCTAGCCTCCTTTTCTTCAAGTGTTTTTTTCGTTGTCCTCTCAACCGTAAAGCTCTGATACCATGTTAGTTTTTACCAACCGCTTGTGTTACACAAAGATCGCAGTGTGTTACACACAAATACGAGAGAAGGAATAAGATAGAATTTTTCCAAAAAGTTTTGACTAAATTAACTTGTCTGAATTACTTATATATTATTGAGATTCTGTGTATTATGTTTACAACAAATGATTGACCTTTATATAGAGATCGAATCATTGCAATGTAAAAGACACAACTCTTCATTCAAAAGATGCAATATGAAGAGTTGCAACTTTCTGTGTAAATAACTAACTTGTGTTAATGTACTAAGGAGATATTAGATTATATAGTTTAACAATATCTTCATTTTTAAACTTTTCTTCAGTTGAATTCATTATTTAAATACGCTTTTTGAATTTTCTGATATATATATTGTAGGATAGATGGGTGATACCCCATCATGACTTATTGACTAATAAATGAGGTAAGAGGTTTTTTAGAACAGGTTTCACAATTGAGAAGAAGTTAATGATTTTGAAGATATTGTGAACCATCAAGAATGAGAAAATTAATTTTAACTTTTAGATTATTTTTAACATTTTACCCAAAAGGAACATGAAGATGTCTAATAAGGAACTCATGTTTGTATGGTATAAGAAATGTCTAAACATTGAGATCAATATCGCTGTTTGATCCAAGTTAATGGTTCACTCGCTTTTTTATTCATTCAGTGGTCGACAACAAAAGAAGAGACACAAACAAAGTAATGTAAAAAGCTGTAGATCAAAATGGCAAACATAATAGTCTTATGTATTTAAAATTTAAAACCCAACTTATAAAGAAAACACACAACACATTACTGGGAAGGAGAGTACCTAAAGTTCACAACATTATTCATTATTTATAGAAAAATATGCAAGAATAGAGAGTTCAAAAATAGTTTGGATAAAGTTATGCTAGACTCCCTTGTTATTCTTGTCCTCGATGTTGTGGCTATTATTGATGCTCCAGTCATACTTCAAGGTAAATCTAGGCGAGCCACGGTACTTGCCAAGCTTCTCATTTGAGTAACTGATATGATACCACAGTAAATGAAAAATAGTGTTCTAAAAATTGGTCTAGGCAACGCCTGTATCTCCGCCTAGTCGGCAAATCGGGTATGAGCGAAACGATTTTTTTAAGCCGATTTTCAGAAAAATCGGTCTACGCATTCAAAAAATTGGCCTAGGCGTCCGTCTAAACAATAATCCTATATAAAACGCGTAGTCACCGCCTAGCGATTTTTAGAACATTGATGAAAATAATGTGATCCAGCTAAAGAACGTAATTCTGTTACAGCTCCCACTTGCATCAACGTAACACAAAAGCAGAGTCATGAAGATCCACCAAACTCCTTCATATATTCAGTGGCGCTTTCTGTGGTATGCAAAGAACTGCAGTAACTGTAACAACAACATAACTGAGAAACGATCCATTCAAGATTCTGAAACAGACCTTTGTAATGTTCCTCTAAAGATTTTGTGCCATCAGTTTTGATGAAGGATCTTTGTAGTTCTCGCCATCTGAAATATATATTTGAACGTTAGTGTTTCTTGTTAACAATAAGTTTGCAGAGATCACTCCATTTGCATCCTAAGTTTTCGAGCTTTCCATAGAGAATCCTCCTTAAATCAAAATTTGCTCAAAATCTTCAAACAAATGCAACCTCCTTGTGCTTCCAATGCTGATGCAGAATCCCCGTTACACCATCAAATATTCCTCTTCTACCTAAATAACAAAACATATACATATTGAAAATTGTGTAAACCAACCTTGTAGCCATTGGATAAGGAATAAGAAGAAGCAAAGAACAGATCTGGTGGCTCCTACCGGGTACCAAGAACCAAGCTACTGTTTATATTCAGTCCAATTATTCTCAAGCATTCTCTTTTTTCATTAGTCAGTACTATCTCAATTTCATCGTCGCGCTCAGATGGTTTCCATACAAAATTAAATTTAAACAACTTTGTTGTTGATTTCTCTATCATTGATTTCAGCAGACAATAAAAGGAGAGCAACTCATGGGAAGTAATAATCCATTGGACCGACTGCATAGTCCACTCCCACTCAGTTGTAACCTTTCATTCCATTTCAATCTAAATCAAAACCTAAGAGCCAAAGACTTTAATCTTGAATGTGTGATTCTTCTGTTTGTTTGAAAATTTGGATTTTGATGAAATGTTGTTAATGCATCACATAATTTCTCGTAGTAGTTATTACTATGACTGGAAAATTCACATTTTACCAAAACGTTTTCATATAATAATATGAGGAATACCCTAAGATTCTTATTTTACTAGAATATATATTAATACCTCTTGGATTAATTAATCTAAACTTAAGATTTACAGTTATGGGATGCAGTTTTGGAGATGAGGTTTAGAATTGAAAAAAAAATAAAAAAATATTAATTTTTTTAAAATACAAAGGTTTATTTTGGTCATTTTTCCTTTGAGATTTAATTTTATGAATAAAACTTTAAAAATGTATATTTAAGATATTTTCTCTAATACCATTTTTAAAAAACTTAAATTTGTTTATTTCATATTTTTAAATTTACTATTTTGAATTATCTGTAAATTTGAATATTATATGAAACTTTACTATTTTAAATTATCTATAAATAAAAACTAAGTTTATTTAATTTGGACATAGAAAGACAAAAGCATATAACGCATATTAAACATGTTGACATAAATAATAATAAAAAATTTACACATAAAAATGTGCAGTGGTTTTATACATATATTTAATATTCTAATTACACATAGTAATTATTGGTAATGTTCAAGGTAATAGTAATACTACCTTAAACATTGTAATAGTTTGAAAAAAAATAATTTTTTTTTAGTAAAACCATATCAACATGAAATATTTTTTAGTAAAACCAATTACTTTATACAATGAATGTCATTAAGTAATAGTTGTACATAAACAATTTACTGAAAATAAGTATTTTTATAGATTCATTTTGAGAAAATGATAAGTATTACTGAAACTATAGAAAATAATTATCTAAATAGTTTTAATAGTCTTATTTACTATATACATAGCCTACTAATAGATAATATATTGGTCTTATATGCTAAATATATGTACTACTTGTATTATATAGGAGTTTCAAACTATACACGATAAAACCTTATAATTCTAGTAGTCCGAATTACACACAATAAACTCAGTAATTCTAGTAGTCCGGTTATACACAATAAATCCAGTAATTCTGATAGTCCAATTACACACAATAAACTCAATAATCCTATTTTTCCGATTATACACAATGAAAATATAATAATATTACACATTCAAACACCTAAACTACTTCCACATTCAAATCACGATCCCATACCTCACTCTCTATCTGTGCTTGTAGCTCACTTTCTGTCTCTTTTTGTCTGGTATCAGACATATGAGAAACATGATATATCGATATGTGATAAATCATGATATCTTTTCTTTATATCTAATATTTTAAATCATAAATAGTTTTAACTTAAAATATGCTACACTACTATAACGCATAGAAATATACAAAAAAAGAAGATATTGTTTCTCTTTTTAATACTAGCTATCCCAATAACATGCATAAATTTTATTTATTATAAAGAAGACTAGAAGATATGTTTCCCATGGCTTGAATGACATCTTATGTTCTTTTAATGTTTTAAAATATTGTTACTATATAATTATAATAGTTTTCTCATGTTTCAAATACCTAATTATCTTGTTAATATATATTTTTTTGAATAATATTGTGTTGTCTTAATAAACTAGAAGTTATGTCAATAGTATCAGAAAATTTAGAAAATAAATTCAGTTGAAAAATAAAAAAATACTATATTTTCAAATATGATAATATTTAAAATATGATAAAATATATTAGAATTTATGTGAAACTATTTATATTTTTAGAAAATAATTTAGTAACAACAATATTTATGATTTAAAATATTATAAAATTATTTATTCAGTAATGAATATAAATAGAAAATAAATTTAAGATATTATTTAAAATTTTAATATTTTAAAATAATAAGTGGTAATAATAAAATCTTTTTAAAAATTATTTAAACGATTTATTTACTTAAACTGATGATTGAAATACAACAATATCATTTATTCTATTATATTATTGTTTATAAATATTATTGAATATAAGTAGAAAATTTCAGATGAAATATATTTTAAATATATTTTTATTTTTGTATTAAAATAGTAATAAAATTACAGGAAAATAATATGATTAAAAAATTATTTTGGGAAGAAAAATTGGTTACATGAAAAAAAACAAAGAAAAAGCAAAAAAAAAAATTGGGGACCCACCAAAATCTTGACCGCATGAAAGAAAGGGAAAACAATGTGGAGCTCACAAAAAAAAAGGTAAAGAAATAAAAAGAGAGAAAAATTGAGTGTTGAGAATTAAAGAAGGGTAATGAGAATAACTTTTGGCCAATAAAGGCATATTGAGTTAAATTCCACTAAAAAGATATATGACATGGCAAATTGTAGGTATTTCATTGGCAAATTAAATCGATATACCTCAATGTCCAAAAACCTTAACCTTTCTTCACGTAATAAATTTTTCCACATAATTTTTTTTTTCGATTAACCTGGGGTATTCCATATCCATGGAGAGGCTCAGACTAATCCCCAAGGGAGGTACAGTCCACAGATAGATCATCTCTCTGAATATTCAAATGGACCCTAAAACATGAGCCAATATTCGTGTATGACTAAAATAATTGTGATTTATTTTCATGCAGCATGTAGATTAAACCTGAAACGTGTTAGCATTTTGATCTCGTCTTCTTTCCACTCGATCACAATCACCTGGTCCACATAACCCATCTTGCTGTCGACCTGCTTCCTGATACTCCTGAGTAATCGAAAACCAAGTAGAACCCTTTGACAACCCTTATGACCCCCCAATCTTCTTCTTGTCGATTTCATAATGAAAACCTAAAAATCGCTGTCGCCATATTATACCTTATTTATTGATGAAATATGATAGGTCGTGCCTTGCTGATATATTTGTTCTAATATCTATTTTATTAAAAGAGGATCACTATTATCTATTATGCTTATATTATTCTAGCATATTACTTTTTGCCATTGATTTGTCAAAATGAATTATACCTTTCATTAAAGATATAATAGTCAAAACATTTTTGTTACTCCAACTAATATGTATGGTGGGACCCTTAAACTTATATATCACTTAAAATTAAATAAAGCGATAGTATAATTATTATTAATATTACATCTACACATGGAAATACTTTTTGCGTATATGCATATGACAAATCATCATGTTGCGCCAACTTGAGCCGGTCTCCATTCAACATATTCTAATTTTAGTATAATGTATAGGTCCAGGTTTTAACCTATGTTTTCTTAGTTAACTATAGGTCATGCTTTTTGTTAAAAGGTTTTCATAACCTTTTTTTAATGGTTTTCATAACTTTGAGACATGCTATCTGATATTATTTGATATATGACTACAAACATTTGTGTTAAAAAATAAGAAAATAAAGATTATGAAAGTTTATGCATGAAATTAAACCATAATATTATAAATATGAATTATGAATTTAGTTGAGGAAGTGAAATAGTTTAAGTATTTATATAATGTTGTATCGTTAGAAAATCCGATGATTAGTTATTTTTAAAATTTCTTTTGTTTTTATCTTATGTAAAGTATGATTTTATTTTTATAAGTTGTTTTACTTTTAACCAATGAATATAAAATCATAAGTTTAATTTATATACACCAAAATAAAATAAATAACAATCTATGTATAAAATTTGAAATTTTCAAAACCATGGGTTTATTTATTATTTGTCACAATAAAGTATTTTTAGTGTTTTCGTAGAAGTTTAGTATTGAAAACTATTAAAAATAAAGGTTTTATTCGTATCACATAGTCAATGTCAATATATATATTCATGCATATATATATTATTGATGTACTATGAAAGTTTAAGTTCTTGCCATTATCATTTTTGTGAATTATATTTATCTAAACTTACAAAACATTATCTAATACAAAACAGGTTGAACAAACATATCAATTATTTTATACTATAAGATATTAAAATAAATTTTTGATCAATGCAAAATGGGTTGAAAATTATTTGTCAACAGAAAAAGTTAAATAAATGAATTATCTTATTGGTATATTATCAGTTTTATATAAAACCACTAAATCAAATTTAAATATAAAATATATATATATATATATATATAATTTACATACTAAAGATTATTATTAGAAACAATATCTAACCTATCTAGCAGAAACAAAAACAACTTCAAACATTAATTCACACACATTTTTTTTGTTTAACATATTTTACACACATTATGCAAACCAATAATATAATATAAAAGTTTCAATGATTTTTTTTAAATCAAAATATATAAATAATGCAAATTTATAAAATAATCAACAAAATTTGAACCTCGTTCTAAAAGCGCAGATCAAGTTTTAGTTGATATTCAATTGTATTATATCAGTGTCCAAATCAAAAAATTACACTAATTTAATTTATTGGACCGGCATTTTCTTCTCCAAAACTGAACAATTGTTTTTCAGGAATCTCCGAGTCCACCATATCATATTTTGCACAAGGCCAGGATATTTTTTTAAACCCATGATGACGTAGTATGTGTTCATCCTTATTTAATTTGTGTTATCCCTATATTACACAATATACTATATATGGATAGTGTTAATCCTACATGTATACTATATATGTTGATTAGAATTTCTTTAGACATTTTCACGGTGAGCAAGGTGTGAATCTCAACCTAGTACTATATAGCAAAAACATATAATTTTAATGTATTTAACTATTGATTTTATCTTTGAGTTTTTTTTTGAAAAATCCAAAATTTGAGAAAAAGCTTGATGATATATATACATCCAAAAATGCAAAAAATTACCATCAACATGATATAGAACAAAATTTTCTTATTTTTATCGGACGGATATATTTTGAACAAAAACTTACGATAAGCAATGAATATTTGCAAATCGTTCATATCAAATTAATATGAAACTATAGAATGAGACAAATAACAGATAAACTCATAAAATTTCAACATGTTTCTTATTTTTATCACTCGAATATATTTATAATTAATTTTAAAATATAATATTAAGTTTATAAATTATTGACAAGAAAATTACAAAGCAATAGATAGCAAATTGCATAATTGCCTTGTAACTAACACGAAAAATTTATAAAAATAAATTTATGAAGATGATAAAAGAAGATAAATTTGTGAAATCTCACAATCCATGGAACATCTGAACCATGGGAATTAAGGCTACCGAGGCATTCATATGTCAAAGTTACATGAACATCAACAATACTCTCAATCAAAGAAAATGTTCCTAAGACACCTCTATATTTTTGGGTGAAAATTACAATCAGTTGCTACGTTTCGTACTATAAGTGCATATCTACCAAGTATCTTCTCAAATTATTTTAAGAGAAAAACCATAAATTAAAATAAATTGTTATTAAAACAGACAAGATAAATACGCATTATACAAAGAATGTATCTCCAAAATCCATAAAAGAAAATAAATTTTGTAATATAAACATGCATATACTAAAAATCCAATTAGACAGACAAAATAATCACCTAGAACGGATCTTTCATATTATAACATTATCGCGTTTCAACATTTATACCTCTCTCTGTATGGAATTCAAGCGGCTCATTTCAAAAAATTAATGAGCATCAAAGACCGAAACTTTTGAAGTGGATTTATTCACTCGGCCAATCATTGGAGTGTGTATAAGATAACAAATAAAGTCATCTTGGTAAGAAACATTAATATATAAAAATATATAAAGTTCACAGAAATAAAAGCTCAAGTTAAACTACCATATACAATATTTTTAAAGTTAAACTCACCCCAACAGCAACAGCAAAGATTAATTCTGCATAATTTTGAGATGAAAAACAGTAGATAAATTAAAATGCAAATATAAAATACCCACATACATTAAAACAAAAAAAATAGCTCCAAACATTCTCTTTTCCTTTATTATGTTATTCATATTGAGGTTTTAGATTACTAATATGTAACACTATTAACAAAAGATGTGTGTACATATTATCTCAAAAAAAAATATATTACAAATTAAAAAAAATGAGAAAATGATAGAAATAAAAATTCATTGGACAAAAATCTATGAAATAATAACAACCCCATAGATACAAAAGATATCAAAAACACAAATAACAGTGAATACAATTTTTTTTACAAAAATTATAGCACATAATTTGCGCGTAGCGCGAAAAAACGATCTAATCATATTAATATTCGCATATGCATACAAGGCTGTCCATTCAATTAATACTCTCTCCGCTTCTTAATAGATGAAGTTTTGACTTACTGGACAAAGATTAAGAAATTTACATTTATCTATAAAGTACTTTTAAAGATATAATTTTAAAATCATTCGACTAATTATAAAAAAGACAATAATTTTTTTTTGGTCGAACAGTTTCCAATAAAGTTAAAATTAACCTTAAAACATCAAAAGATACCTTAAAATCTTTAAACATCATCTATTTTGAAACAACATAATCTTCTAAAACATTATGTAAAAAAAACCGGATGAAGTATTATTTTGGAAAAACATTCGATATAATTGTCATTAATTCTTTTTTTTCTATCTGAAGTATTTGCCATATCAAACTGAAATACAAGAGAAATTTTTTTATTACAAGACAACCAAGTTTTTGTGGATAGCATGCAATCGTTTTCAAGTCTCTTACACCATTGGATCCAATGCAAACCAAACAAAACTTTTGTAGTTCCAAATATAAAATCAAAACATACACAAACTTCTTCACCTGTTGATATGTATCCCAAGCAACCCACTCTTACACAGATCATCAGAAATGCAAAATAAGAACAGCCATATCGGCATCACCTGCTCACTTGTATACTATATTTTAGCCTTAAAAGTAGAAGGATTCGAGCTTCAACGGATACCTCACTATCACAGGAACACAGATGTTCAAACAAAACAAAAGAAATACACAGATGTCACACGGTTTATGTCGGCCTATCTTGACCCGCCCTCCCTGAAAAGACATCAATCAATAAGAAAATATATATCTGACCAGTATTGTTGTTTTCCAATTGAATTTTCTTAAGGTTTCGAGGACTTAAAAATAGAAGAGAAGTTTTCTAAATTAACTGTAATAGAGTTGAGTTGTTACCATCAGGCATGAAGAGACTAAGTTGTTCAGTCACTAGTTTTGCTGATGATTCCTTTCCCAAAATACTCTGCAATTACAGAAAACCCGTCTTTGGAGCTCTTTACCTGCTGGAAGAACAGAGCTTGGTCTTTCGAGTTCTGCTCCAAACTTCTCTTCATTTCCACTACGGATCTGTACTCGGGAGCACACTCGGGACATTCTGTATCGTTGTCACCGAGACAATGTTGATGGAATGAGTGCATACACATGAAATGGACTGCAGGGATATCCAATGTGAAAGTGCAAGCAGTGCACTTGCTTAGTTGAAATATTCTGGCATTTGTCCTAAGGTCCTCGATCTCTTTTCTCATGTTTTTTGTCGTTTCCTGCACCATTCAAAATGCAATAGTTAGGGTCTGCAATTTTTCTAGAAACAAATAGAAACTGTAATTTGATGATGAAACTACCAACCTGATACTTCTCAACAGCTCGCCGATCCTCTTCAATTATTTTTGATTCTTGTTCAAGTTTCCGTGCGATATAGTCTTTGATTACAGAGAGTGTGAGGCATGGATTCTTCGCTAGGGTCTGAAGTACAATGATAGGAGGTAAAATATCATCTCGTTCAATGTAAGTAAGAACCTCTTTCACCTCTTTAGTACAGTCCTCTCCGATTTCACCAAAATACTTGAGAAGATCTGCCCAAAGAGACGGATCCCCACCCTTGCCAGAATCACCTAACTTTTTGCAGCAAGCAATCAGTCCTTCGTGATCATGATTCTGCATGTAGCAAGCAATAACCTCCTTGTATAGTTTCATCTTTTCATACAGATACAGAAGCCCTTCTTTAAACGAATTCATCTCACAAAGAATTATAGCAAGGTCAACATCATAAAGTGGTTGCTCTTGGTCTGATGGCCAACCCATTTTAAGCAACTCCAGTCCTTTTTGCTGTCTTTCCACACAATCCTTTTCTATTGTATCACTAGAATCAGCAATTTTCTTCTTTCCAGAACCAGTTTTGGACATCGCAGCATCTGTGAAATTCTGATCTAGACCATTTTCAGATAGAGAGATTGATGGAAAGTTCAAGTCCTTGGACAGGTACAACTCCAAGAGTGTGTTGTTGATTTCTGCTTGAGCAGGTGAATCTTTAACTATTTCAGCATATCTTTCGAGAAAATCCATCAGCGAATGTGGATGCTGAACAAACACATTGATGAAGTCTACAGGTGACGGCAACATGGACAGGTAAACACCATTTGAAGTTCCTTGCTCAGTGCAAAGTCGCATTAGTATATCAATAGCCTCTTTTGGCTTGTGCTCTATAAGGATCTTACCATACTCTTTAATTGTTACGCCAGCTTGACTTGGTTCAAGACTCGAAATATATTGCAAGGCTTCGTCGTAGTTTCCAAGATCCTCAAGCAAAATTTTCAAATACCACTCATGTTTTCCTGCCTTTTTTGCAACATACATCGCATGCTCGTGGTAGTTAGCTGCACGACAGACCCTGATGGCTGTTTCCACATCGAACTTGAGCTCGCCGATGCCATCTTCCTTCCTAACGAACGTGTTAAGCTTTTCTACATCCTTCAGTTTAGTGTAACAGTTTAACAAAAGAGTTGTGTGGTCTTTTGATGCTAGACCCTTCTCATGCAACTTCTCCAAGTAATTAGTAAGATTGTAGATCCTCTGTGCATCCAGAAACTTTTGTATCACAAACGATGGTTCAAGATGACCAATCGTGTTGATGTACTGAGACATAGCTTCGTCATAATCTTGTTTGCCATATAAGTGATCTCCGTACTTCCTCATCACATTGGCAGTAGCAGCAGCATCAGCATGTTGACTCTGGACAAGATTGATCGCCACAGTGTAGAGGTTTTTCTTGAACAGCATATCTAACTTGCTTTCCATATCTTTTTCCGCAACGCACAACAATGATTTGTCAGCCGTTATAAGTATTACATTTCCCCATTCGCAGAGCATGTTAGAGACTTTATCAACGACCAGGCTATATGCTATCAGCCGGTTCCTGAGGTCGTAGACATTGAAAACGTTCGTCCGAGTTTTAGGATCAGCGATGACACATAGAAGGTAGCCACGGAACCACCCCATGAACTTCTTCTCTCCTTCAAAAGCCCAGCAAGGACCGCGTCCATCAACTTCATAGAAATAAACAGCTTCAGGTCGACCAACTATCAATTCCTGCAGAAGAAAACATTGATCAAACTTCTAGAAGAAAATAACAAAAGAAGATTCAAGTAGAAGTATATACCGAACGGTCACTCATTGTAACAGTATTGACACCACCCCCAATATGATCCAACGTCTGCGGTCTAGGAGGCTGCATTTGCATAGCAAACGAGTTCACTGAGTCCGGAGTTACAGCAAACAACAGAAGCGACAGACCATCCAACCTGAAGCCCAAGCCTGTGATAGGGGTTTGTCTTTTGTCTGAAACTCCGTCTACTTGAAGCTTAAACCTGGTGATACGCTCTCGTGCAATGTCTCCTTTGACACAATAGATACAGCCATTATCTAAGCCAATGGCTATGAGCAATATTGGTGGAACTTCCTCAAGGACAAGAAAAGAAGTAATCTGTAGTGGCCATGGTAATCCTCCGTCAAGAAACATCAAAATCATATATGTTATCGCATTAAAAAGATGATCTTCTACCTTAGCTTCAGGAAACTGACTGGTGAATATTCTTAAGATACCAATGCATTCGGGAGCGGAGGAGCTCGTGCTTTCCTCCTGCGCTTTGTCGAGGTCAAATACCTTCAGGCACATCCCTGACTGCTGCGGGGATATCTGTTCATCTTCTCCAACGGTCACCAGGAAGTTCCTTTGCTATGATAATCACAAAGATAAAGGCAAAAATCTCAATTTCCATAGAGATGTGAAATTGCAACCGCTAATAGTTCCGTCGTTGATGAAACTAATAATCGGATTACAGAAGGGATCATCAGCTTTGATGAAGAAAGGGATCGAAACCTTGAGATGCTGAAGGAAGAGGACGGAGGAAGAGTGAGCTTGGAAACCGGAATCGAACTTGATACCGCGATCGAGGAAGCTCACGGATCCGTCACTGGAGCCGATGACGACTTTCCCACGGCCACTTGAACAGCATTGTATCTCTCCCGTCACGTCTTCAGGTATCTTGCCTCCGTATTTCTCCTCGAAGAATTCGAATTTCCTCCACTGGTACATCTCCTTCAATCCGCAAGATCGCGTAATCAGTTAGGCTCTCGAATTGGATTTTTCTAGGTTTTTCCTTCTCTTTTCGTTTTTCTTTTTATTTTTTTTTCTATTAGATCAGCCCTCAACGTTTAGATAAAACAAGGACTCTCACACACCCACATTTTTTTAAAATTTTGTCACAAAAAAAAATCTTAAAAAAAAAATTAAAATAAACCTTTTTAGTTTGAAAATTTTATTTTTTTAAAAAAAATTAAATATCACCTCCAAAATCCTACTCCATAACTCTAAACCTTAATTTTAGATTAGTTAACTTAAAATATAAATTATTATTTACGTCATTTAATAAAGTCTATTTTGATCATTTTCTCATTCCAAAATCCTACTCCATAACTCTAAACCTTAATTTTAGATTAGTTGACTTAAAATATAAATGTATATTTACGTCATTTAATAAAGTCTATTTTGATCATTTTCTCATTAAGTGTTATTTTGGGGACAAAATTTTTTTACGTTTATTTTCATCATTCTCTATTTAAATAATTTAACTAGGTGGTTACCGCAATTTTACAGCTATAAATATTATATAAAATATATATAGAAAAATTATTATAAGATATACTTCAAAAAAATTTGATAAAATTTCACTTTTACCTTTGATTTGGTATTATTATTCATTTTTACTTTTTCTAAATAATGTTTTTCAAAAATAACTATGTGTGAGATTCTATTAAAGAGGTAAAAGAGATTTATGTCTTTGATTTATAAAATAATTATTTAACTAAATAAAAAATAAAAACTTTTCAAATTTGAAAAAAAAAATTATAATTTTTTTTTCGAAAGTTTTATTTTTCAAAATTGTTTTTCACTTTTTTTCATGTTTTCACATTTTCATTTTTTAAAATCAAAAATGCTTTTTGAATCTATTTAAAAAATATATATATTTTAATTTATTTCTGTTTTTTATTAAAATTATAAACCCAACCCTCCCAAACCCTACCCTTCAAATCTAAACACTAAGGGGATCACTGGTGTAACCGTAGCGGTTGCGGCTGCGGTTGCAGGCGTTTGCGGATGCTGATGGTTGCGGTTTTATACGTTATTAAGAGATTTGGATGACTGGTAAAACTGTTAAAAATTATTGCGTTTGCGGGATATTTATGACTAGTTAACTACCAAATACAACAATGGTTAAATATAAATGAATAATATTTATATTTTATATAATTATAAAAATATTGAAAATCATTATTATAATAAATATAAAAAATATATTTATAAAATTATACTATTAATATTTTAAAAATATAGAAATATTTTTCTTTAAAGTTTTATAATAGAAATTAATATATATATATATATTGGTATTTATATTATTTCAATTTAAAATTTTAATTGAATATTTTTTTTATTTATATAGTTTTTGGAAAACAAAAAATTTACCCTCCCGCAAACTCTAGCTGGAACCAGCTTTTGAATTTTAGAGATTTATAGCGGTTTAAAGCGATTTACAACGTTTTGTATGATTGTTGCAAAACGCCAACAACCTCTACCAACTGCAAAAGGTGCGTTTGCGGGTGGTAGCGGGAAAATCAGTCACGCTCTAAGTCTAAATTAGTTAACCTTAGGATTATAAATGTTTATTTACCTCTTTAAAACTAAAGTTAAATGTGATTAAGGTAAAAAGAAAAAAAAATGTACTAAGAAATTTCTTTTTGGTAATTTCTCAAAACTTTTGTCACCAAAATAGTTTTTAAAGAGAAAGTTAATCAAAATAGACTTTACAAAATGATGTGAATATATATTTATACCCATTGAGTTGACTTCTAGACTTAAAAGACTTTATTGGTTTATGTACTTTAATGTATTTTGAAATCCATATAGTATTTACAAATTAATGTCAAATATATTGATTTTCAAATATAACAATAAGAATTTTAATTAGTATTTAAAAATCCGGAAGTTTTCCTTCGGATTCGAGTCTTTGTATTTTTAACAAAGAAGTCCATTCAAATGCATTACATTCATTATAAAATCAAATCCATTAATAAATTTGGATGATTGAATAACACATGATTTAAATTAGAAATTATAAATCATGAAACCAATAACACGTGGTTTCAATATAGATTTTAAAATCATAGAACCAATAACATTAGTTTGGTTTCCAAATCCACTAACACACATGAACCAATAACCCGCACTTTGGATTCCAAATCCACTAACACACATGAACTAATAACCCGCACTTTGGGTTTAGAGTTATGTATTGAATTTTGGAGGGGAGGTTTAAAATTAAAAAATATAAAAAAATAAAATTTTCAAAATAAAAGTCTATTTTTGTAATTTTTGTTTGAAGTCTATTTTTGTGACAAAAACTTAAAAATGTTTATTTGAGAGATTTATCCATATGAATATTATATATAATACTATCAATTTTAAATAGTAATTAAAACATAAAAAATAATTTTTAACTTCAAATACTTTGATAATCTAAAGGGATTTTTATAGGAGTTGAGCCCATGTGTTGAGCTCATGTGTCATTTGATCGATATTCCCAAAGTAAAGCTTGCACGTTATTTTTATGCAAGGAAATAAGATCATTAGAGGGGTGAGTCAAATTAGTATTTGTTGAGTTGCTGACAGAATGGATTTGGTTGTTATATTAGGATAGGGCATATAGAGTTTCTGTTGATTAGCATTATTTTATGTGGTTGCAATATAGTATCGGTGATAGTTATACTTATACATTATGTGAGTCCCCGCTTTCAAACCTTTTTCACAGGCTACCTTTGTTTTGCTTGAGGACAAGCAAAAGGCTAAGTTTGGGGAGAGTTGATATACCTTGTTATTTACCAGTTTTAGACCATCATTTGGACCTTATTTGAGTTTATTATGTGTGTTTGGACTGTGTTTTAGAGACTTTACAGGTCCAGGTACATCCAAAAGCATTATGGAGATCATAGAGCTTGTTAGAGTATTCAGAAGAGATATCCAGTAGTTGTTCACATTCAGCTAAGTACAAGTCAAAGTCAAGCATGAACATCAATCGACGAAGCATCCTTATTGTCGATTGACGGCCCATTCTTAGAGTATTGGCCGACTTCAAACCCAAGTCAAGAAAAATTACGAGAATTCCCCTAGATGAGTTTTGACATAGTTTATATAAGTTCTGCCATTGTTTAGGCATGGAAAGAAACCCACCTTTTATTTTATAGCTTTTAGTTTTCTTCTCCGCTAAACTACTAAAAACCCAATGCCATTTATTATTCTATGCATTATATTATTCTGTTCATCATGTTTTCTTTGATCATGTCTGAGCAATTCCCCTGTTAGATTTAGGGTTCATAATGGTACTGATGAATTAGCCTCAAAATAAGACTGCTAGGATGAAGTAATAGCAATCTTTGGAATTGTATTTAATGCTTTCGTTCTAGAGTAGCTAACTAGAAACCTGAACTTAGAACATGGACAACTACGAGAGTATGCACTGTGCCAGAATTGATTTCATTGAGCTAGGTTGTTAGATTCATGTGAGATCTGGTCTAAATAACATAGTGGACGAACCTCATGTCTGATTAGCGTCGATCGAAATCAGGCCTTAGCCGTCGATTGACAGTGGACTTCTCTATCCGCATACGAGAATTGGGACAAAAGGGGGTCAGACTAGTTAACATTTATTGTTCTCGCATATTAATAATTCCCTGGATCCTATCCATTATAATTCACTAGCCAAAAACCTAGATCAACTACTTTTCCATATTTGCATTCGCTTTTATATTTTAGATAATTTCCTATTCTTGATAGCCTTATAACCAAAAAACCATTATTTATATATTACCTAGTTTAACCATTAGAGTTACAAAAATTGTGTCTCCTCGCTCTCTGTGGGTTCGATCCCTAAGTATTGCAATTTGACCTCTCTTGGCAAGAGTAGTTCGTAGGGTTAATTTGATAGACTGCATTCTTAAGAACATAAACCTTAACCCGCACATAAACTAATTCCAAGGGAACAACTCCGGTAACAGTGGTTTTCAGCAAAAAACAACAATACGGAAGTTTCCAAATTTAGGGAAATGCATCACTCTCATGAGTGAACACAAATGTAAAAGTCATGGAGACACAGATTGCTCAGACTTCGTTAGCTAGCAGAGCACCACCAGCTACCTTACCAGGAAAATCTGAGAAGAATCCAAAAGAGTTTGTCGAAGAAATCACTCTGAGAAGCGGTAAAACTGTTGAGAACTCAAAGAAGCATGAAGGTGATCGGTCTAAGGGGAAAGAGATCGACTTATCTAATGAGGAGAGAAAAGAAGACAAGATTCCAGAGTGGGAATATATTGCTTCTAATGTTGCTCCAAACTTTGAGGAAATTGAGGAAGTTTACGTGCCACCCCCACCTTATGTTCCTAAACCTCCCTACCCATCCAGACCTAGGCAGAAGATAAAGGAACGTGAGTATGAGAAGTTGAGAAACCTTGTAGGAGAGCTACATGTGCGTTTGCCTTTCATGGAAACAATCAAAATGGTACCTACTCTAAAAAGTTACATGAAGGAAACATTGTCTGATAAGCTCAGTTTGGAGCATGGAGCGATGATGCTTACTAAGGAATGTAGTGAACTCCTTCAGAATGTTATGTCAGAAAAGCATGATGACCCATGACCTTTTGTACTACCTTGCCGCATCGGTTCTCTAACTTTTGAGAAAATCTTATGCGATTTGGGCTCAGGAGTTAGCCTTATGCCGTTGTTTGTTTATGAGAGGTTAAGCATGTGTAACTACAAACCTACCCGAATCTCTTTAGTGCTAGCTAACAGACCAGTACAAAGACCAGTGGGCATTCTGGAGAACATCCCTGTTGGAATTGGAAAAGGCTATGTTCTGACTGATTTTGTAGTTCTAGAACGAGCAGAAGAACCCAATGATCCTGTTATATTGGGAAGGCCTTTCTTGGCTACTGTTGGAGCCATGATCGATGTGCAAAATGGTCATATTGACTTACATTTGGGCGACTTGAAATGAAGTTCAATGTTGAGAAGAATCTGGAAAGCACACCATAGATGGACATACTTTTTTGGGTTGATACGCTGAGCAAGCTAATTTAGGAATCAGTAGAGGAGCTTCATGTCGGGGATCCACTTCAGATTGCGTTGACTTAAGTAAGGAGTGATTTTAGGTGTCTTGACAGTGAGGCTACCGGTTTCTCTGAAATCATGGACTCAGCACCACATGTCTACAAAGATGTTGCTTTCATCAGTCTTGCGAAGACAAGTTCAAGTACTATTGACGTTTCATCCAGATCAGAGCCGGATTTGAGCGAGCTGAAAGCTATGAAGATCGAACTTAAAACCCTCCCATCTAGGTTAAGGTATGCATTTTTGGGCCTTAAATCTACATATCTTGTGATTATTTGTGCTAACATATTGGGTCTTGTTCCAAGGATGTAATCCATCCCCAACAATAATTTGATAGTTTGAAGGTGGTTATGGCTTATGCTCCGAATAAAGGAGTGGTGGACGCATGCTAAGAGGTCGGAGAAGGTTCAACTTGGTACCTATCTCTTTTTGTGTCTCTCTTGCGGTCTCTCTATGTCTCTCTTGCGGTCTCTCTCTCTCTCTCTCTCTCTCTCTCTCTCTATCTATGTCTCTCTCTCTCTCTCTCTCTCTCTCTCTCTCTCTCTCTCTCTCTCTCTCTCTCTCTCTCTATCTCTCACACACACACACACACACATTTTTGGAACCCATATAGCGTCTTCATCTAAGACCCAGAATGACCCGACCTACACTCAGGAGATGGTGAATACAACCACAAAGAGACCCATGTTGTTATATACAGACCAAATGGTATGGATGAAGTAGTGGATACTGCAAAATGATTGAAGAGCAAGAGAATGAGAGGTTGGCGTTTAACTCCGGAATATTTCAACATACAATCTCAGCTCCGCCCTTGCACCACTGATATACCATGGATTTTATCACTTTTAGGCCATGGTATATGTGATTTTTTGATACTATTTTATATATGTTTGGAGTATATTTTAGAGTGTTTTCAGGTCTAGGTACGGTTTCGAGTAACGTGAAGATTATGGAGCATTCTAAAGCTTAATGATGAAGAAACTTGTAGTTGTTGAAGAATAAGAAGACAAATTCGAGCTTTGAGATGTCTGTCGATCGACAACACCTTTTTGGTATCGATCAACAATGATGCGAGTGAATGAGC
This sequence comes from Moricandia moricandioides, assembly GCA_905132885.1. Lineage (NCBI taxonomy): Eukaryota > Viridiplantae > Streptophyta > Magnoliopsida > Brassicales > Brassicaceae > Moricandia > Moricandia moricandioides. The sequence continues at coordinate 212,173 of CAJHQQ010000043.1, forward strand.
CGAATTGTTCGTGACCAACTTAAATCCCAACTCCCACATAATTACAAGACTAACCTTAGATGACCTAATACCTATTTAGTTATATGCTTTGCTATTTCGGAGAAAGAGAGAGACACAAGAAGCTTTTATATTATTCTAAAGTTTTTAGTAGTTTGAAGAAAATATCAGAATTTCTTCAGAGATTTTTATTGGAACTCCATTACCTTATTCTATTTATGCATTCTATTTAGATATCTATTATGCTTTGCTTGAATATGTCTGAGTAGTCTTCTTTGTTAGAGCTAGGGTTTTATTAGGGTTTATATGTATTGCTAATTATAAGACTGCTAGGGTAAATCCATAAGGATCCTTCATTAGAATTGATCTTAGTTCTTGTGTTCTAGAGTAGCTAACTAGAACTCTGAACTTAGGATATAGATAAATACGACGGTACGATCTATACATGATAATAATTTTGTTGAGCTAGGTTGTTAGACGCAGGTAGAAAGATGTTCTAAATTAACTTAGTGAACATAACAATTAGGAGGGTAATGATTTTCTAAGGTAGTATCGATCGACACTCGTTCTTTTCTCGAAGGTTGAAAGCTGGACCAGACTTAGTCATCTGATTAGACTCGCAGCGATAGCTGAATATCTTGCTTTAGTATTCGAGTTCTAGGACGATTTACCACATACCCTTAACATCTATATAACGATACTATAACCTGAAACTCTAGATCTAGCTATTTATTCTCATAAGTTGACAAACTAACTCTCAACTGATTTCTACTGTTTAGTGCTTTAAAATTACGTTTCTAGCTTAATCTTTATATTTATATATCTATTGTGTGTCCACACTCCCTTTGGATTTGATCCCTAAGTACTACAATTAATCCTCTTATTTGAGAGAGTAAAGTTGCTCATAGGGTAATTTGAGTGATATAAACCACACTAACAAGACTCCTACCTACAGTCCTCCCAAGGGAAACAAACGTGTAGCTCCATCTAGGAGGTCTTTTGATACATGAAGAGATGTGAGGGGTCATAAAAATAGTGGGGATAATCGCAGAACAGCTTCAACCCCTGCAGGTATTGTGGTGAGAGATTGTTTGTGGTCATAATTGTAAAACTCAACAAAGGTTTAAGTGCCTAGAAGTTTAAGAAGATGACGGTTTGATGGAGAGGAGATTGATAAACAAGATGAGCCAAAGGCAAAAGGTTCCAACTCAGAAAATCCAAAGCTGGAGTTATCTGATTGAATTAGCTAAGTTTTTGATGCACCTAAACTAGAAAAGGACACAAAAGGAATTCATCTGGCATTGAGAAGATTTCTTAAGAAATATAATTTGGGTTTTGAAATGCCAGTGGGTCTGCCGCCAGAAAGAACGAGAGAGCACGCGATCAACTTACAATCATGATCAATACCGGTTAACATACGACCTTATAGACATTCATTTTCTCAGAAGAACGACATTGAATTTCTAGTAAAAGAGAGGTTGACAACAAGAATAATTAAAGCAAGTATGAGTTCTTTTTCAAGCCTGGTCATTTTAGTGAAGAAAAATATGGTGTGTGGAGGTTCTGCGTAGATTACTGAGCTTTAAAACAGTTACAATACTCTACGAATATCCCATTTCAATCATATAAAAATTGTTAGATGAGCTACACGAAGCTGCTATCTTCTCTAAATTGGATCTAAAGTATGTATACCATCATATCAGGGTACAGAAAATAGACATTGAGAAGACAACTTTCAAAACTCATGAAGGTCGCTACGAGTTTTTACTTATGCCTTTTGGATTAACAAATGCTCCAATAACTTTCCAATCTGTGATGAACCAGCTATTCCAACCTTATCTCCGAAGGTTTGTTTGGTCTTTTTGATGATATCCTTATCTACAATTCAGACATTAAGGCTCATTTATAGCATTTTGGAGATTTTCCTAAACATTTTAGAAGCTCATCAGTTATATGGAAATCACAAGAAGTGCTCTTTTGGGTTATCAGAAGTAGCATATTATCTCTGGGAAAGGAGTAACTGCTGATTCAGAGAAGCTGAAAGCAATGCAGAGTTGTCTGATCACAAAGAACATCACAAAACCAGAGGTAGTTTTAACGAGCTATTATCGGAGATTCTTCAAGGACTATGGCTGGAAAGCGAGACCCTTGACAAAACTACTATAGAAAGACATGTTTATTTGGAATGAGAAAGCTGTGAACTCCTTCATGTGTTTGAAGAAGGCAATGACATAACTACTTATTTTGGTTTGTCAAATTCTTTCGTCTTAGAGATAGACGCCTCAGGAACATGTACAGGAGCTGTAATTTCTCAGAACAATCGTCCCATAGACTTCATCGGTCGAGGTTTCTCAGCTAAAGGCAAACTTAAATCTGTTTAGGAGATAGAACTGTTAGCAATAGTGTTCACAGTCACCAAATGGAGGCATTATCTGACAAGAAATTATTGCATAATCAGAACTGACCAAAAGAGTTTAAAGTTTTTATTGGACTAGAAGATAGTGACTTTAAAACAGCAAAATTGGGCCTCTAAACTGTTGGGGTTGGATTATAAGAATGAGTACAAACCTGGCAAAGACAATAACGTTGCACATGCATTGTCATGAAGACCATCAGAAGAGACATTCATGGACCTGAAGATCACAGCCCCCATGTCATTGGACATGACATAATTATTCATTAAGGTGAAAAATGATGTGGAGTTACAGAAGTTGGTTGAAGCGATTAAAAGAGAAGATTACGAAGTTGTGGATTACATATATGTAGATGAGTTGCTCTATAAAGGTGACATGCTAGTCATACCAAAACAATCTTCACATATTCTTGTCATGCTCAAATATTTTCACTCTAGTGTGATTGGTGGACATGAACAATACTAAAGACTTATAATGCTTGAGTAGTGAAGTGTGGTCGAGGGCATGAAGTCGGAAGTTCTTAAGTTCATCAAGGAGTGTGTTGTATGTCAGCTGAACAAGCACTCTACATTAACACATGCTGGTTTACTGGTTCCTTTAGATATTCCCAAGCAGTTGTGGTCTGATATCAGTTTAGAAGATTTAGGTTCAAAGGGAAAACTATATCAAACATAATCTATCAAGATCACTTCAAGACTATAGTCTCTTCTCAGCTCCTAAGATGATAAAAGTGGTATTAAATGGGAGAAGGATATATGTTAGATTTAATGATTCTGTAACTTCTAAAGCGGAGTATCACTCAATACTTTTCATGGTTATTCACCTCATGAGTATGAAATGGGATCTTTTCTAGGTGAAAGAATGTAAGGCTATATTCTCTAAGTTCTCTCATGAAAACCAGGAAAACTTCAGGTTTTAGATTTTAATGATTCCATAGCTTCTAAAGCGGAGTATTACTCAATACTTTTCATGGTTAATCACCCCATGAGTGTGAAATGAGGTCTTTCCTAGGTGAAAGAATGTAAGGCTATATTCTCTAAGTTCTCTCATGAAAACTAGGAAAACTTCAGGTTTTTGTTCAAATGAATAAAGTTTTGAATATTCTAGTGGCTTTTCAGGACGAACTGGTGGTTTTCATGACCGGATTAATAGCTAGTTGGAAAGCTTGTAACAAGCACTACAATCTAGTATTTCAAGTGTCAAAACAGATTTAAATTGAATGAGAAATGAAGCCATGAAGTTGGCAACATGAAATGATCAAAGACTCAAAAACATGTTATAATGTAAAGTCTCACATCATGAAGAAGAGAAATACTTGAGTGGTATAAATACTCACCCACTTTAAATTGTTAAAAGGCTCACATGTTGGTTGGGCTCTGCTCCTCCACAAGCATGCTAATTGCTACCGCCGCCGTCTTGCCGTCTCAACTCGGCTCGGCGTGGGCATATGCTTGGGTCTTAAGTCTTAGGGAAGGATCGCAGGCCCATTAAGTATTTTGGACCAAATTACTTTCAGTTTTTTTTTTGGATCATTACTCAAAATACCACTCCCAAGATTTTCGAGGGATTTTCGGAACTGCAAGGTTAAAGAAATCAGCTCATCTTCTCTTCTTTAAAGAATTCTTATCCTCCTCATTCATTAAAAATATTTATCTCGAAAAACCAACAAAAACCTTCTCAATGCAAGTCGAGAGTGTGTCGTAATTTATTTGGTTCACAGAAGCATTCACGAGTGATGCGTGAATCATCTTCCATGGTTTTATCCTAGGATTCGTTATTAGTTTTGGCATGTCTCACTACGGAGCGAATATTAAGAGTTAATGAAAGATATATAATCTCAGATGTTTATGAAAACGTTTTCAAATCTTTTTTCATTTTTTATTAGTTCCTTAACATTGTTTCTATTTAATCGTTTATGTCAAACTGGGTTTCCGGCTTCATACACTTATGTGGTTCACCATACCACTGAGAATGTCTTCTCTGGTTGAGATTGCTTTCATATGTTCATAGTCTATACTTGGTGCGTTGTAATAACTACAACTGTTGTAATGCCATCAAGTTATGAAGGGAAGAACATGTTGAGTTTTATTGATAAACTGTTTCCAATTCTAATATGTTTTTCAAAATTTGGAGTGGTGGAAACAACATAGTTTAAATTCAAAATCATATATTCTAAGCAAAAACAAAAACAATGGACTGCAAAGGTTAACCAAATCGTTTTTATCTGAAACTGATCTTAATGGTCAAAGACAAAGACACCACTAAGTGCTACACACATACAGGTCTTAATTAAAACTAAATGCATACAAGTAAAACCCATAAACACCAAGTAATATATTGAGGAACTAGCTTGTTGCTTAGATTGACATTCGTAAAACGCCATTGGTCAACCAACAATATTGAGTTTCAATTACAGAAGTATATAGAGTTACGATTCAGTCTTACAAATGACAATTTTCTTAGCACACTCAATATTCAGACAAAAACTCTGGCTTTTTTTTTCTTACAGAGAGAGCTGTGTGAAGAGCAGCTCTAATTCCTCCTCTTGCGACAAGGTTCTCTGTCACAACAGGGAAACGAAAATGCTCAAACAGGTTTGATATTTATTATTCTGTTCATCCAAACGTTGAGAGTTTTACTTACTTGGACAGATAAAAGGTCGTTGATTTTGTTGAGAACCTTGAGACGATGAACTGCATAAACGCTGTTTGAAGGAAATTTACTAACCCTTTTGATCTCTTCCTGTATTACGCTCGACTTTTCTTCACAGCCCATCTGACTCCATCTCTCTCCCACACGATTAGCTCTGCTTCCCATATTTAAAGAGCTTTCGAAATCGATTACGCTGAACAAGAAGAACTTTAGTTTAAAATTGAATCGGTAACCAGAGCAGATATCAAAGAAGTGTGTGTTTGGTTGAAACGGAAAAGTTGAAATTTTACATCAAGGCAACGGATTCAGAGCTCCCAGTTTCGGATCTGTTTCAGAGAGATTTTGATAAGACCGGGGATTAGATTCCCCTTTTTGATTTTTTCAGACCTATGGCCTAGAGCTGGCCAAAAATTTCGTATCCAAAGAAGCTAATCAAACCAAACCCAATTTGAAAACATATAACCAAATCTGAATTGAAATTGATAGAATATTTTAGGCTTGCGTATTTGAATTTTAGATATTTAGTAAATATTGAGGTAGAAGGTCGGAGAAGACTTCCTAAGAAGTTTTCTATAGAGAAGACTTCCAAAGAAATCTTCCGTTTAGTTCATTTTTGCATTTACGAAGAATATTTCTTAAGAAATCAACTATACATAAGACATCTTGAGAAGTTTTCCTTTGTAAATGTTGACTTACTTTTGAATTTGGAAAATTCTCAAAATTCCAAGAGAAAATTTCTTTAGAAGTCTTCTCGAAAGACAAGTTAGCTTTGAAATTGACCGAAGTTTGTCAAAAATTTAACTTTTGTAATAGACTTCTCGAGAGTCTTCTAGTGGAAGACTTCTAGGTAAGTCTTCTTTTCTATGACATGAAGTCTTCTCAGCATCGTCCAGTGGCGGATTTAGAACTATTATTAAATGGGGGCACAAAATCTTCTAATAACTAACCCATTTAAATAAAAAAGTTTTACAATTAAAAAAAATATCTTACAAATTTATCCTATGAGAGTTCATACTTTAGAATCTTTTCACTATTACTTCATTTGTTATTTTCTTAAATATTTTTTTTTCAACAAAACAAACAACACAATCATTAAAAAAACTGATCACTTATTCGATTTCGTAAGCTAGTCTTCACAATCTTAATTGCTGAAAAACATCTTTCGACTGTAGCGGTGGCAACATGTAAAGTCAAAACTAGCTTCAAAAGTCGATAAACCTAAGGATGTGAAAGATGTTTTTTTGTCTTCACCATCATATATGTAAGATCTCTAAGATCCTTCAAATTTAAAAAATCTTTCATCTTTCCGAATATTGTCAATATAGAGACCCCGCTTCTTTAGTTTTACCTTATAGCTTTTCTCTTGAACTTGTTAGGCACAATTTTTTTTGGCTGCCTCGTTTGGTTTTTAATGATTAGGAAAAAAAACAATAAAAAACATGTAGGTAGTACTTATGTAAACTTTAACTTCCTTAATTATTTTTTTTTAGTTTTTGATTAGGCTTCTTAAAAGTAACTTATATGTTAATAATGAGTACAATAAATTTATGTAATATAGTAATGTATTTTTGTTAACACTGAAACATAAAGGTTTGTTTATGTTACGTAAATTTATCTAGTTAATATACATATAATTTTTTTAGTAGGGGGCACGTGCCCCCATAGTCACTTAAGTACATCCGCCACTGGCATCGTCAAAAGTCTGCATGAGTTACTTTTGCAATTGACAATATTTGATTTTTCCAGTGAAAACTTCTCTAGAAGTCTTCTACCAAAAGTTTGACCATAAACCCGAAATAAAACTTGAGAAGACTTCTTAAGCAGTCTTCTGGAAGAAGATTTCTTCAGAAGTCTTCGCATTAATATTTAATATTTTGCCATTAATTCTCAATTGCAAAAGTAACCTAGGCAGACTTCTGGTGATGCTGAGAATACTTCATGTTATAGAAAAGAAAACTTTCGTAGAAGTCTTCAGCCGAGAAGTCTTCTACAAAAGTAAAATTTTTGACAAACTGCGGTCAATTTCAAAACCAACATGTTTATCCAAGAAGACTTCTATTATTTTATTTGGTTATCAAAGGAAAGTTCTTATTGTCAAAACGCAAAATGTCAATTGCAAAACTAAACTATGCATTGACCAGAAGACTTCTCTAGAAGTTTTCTTCGTGAACAGACCTGAAAAAAATATTTATTTCATACCTTGGAACGTCATATGACTTGCTTAGGCTTCTCCAAGCGCACGAAACTTTACTACACAAGCTACCAATCCGTTAATGATCAAGATACATGAGGTTCGACGTCTCTATGAACATTACAAAGTTTGGAATAAAAATCTTGTGTTTTTGGATGAATATTTTTAAGGAAAGTGAAAGAGATCTGGTTTGAGTGCATAACAAATGAGATATCAAGAGAAAAAAATCGTCTTTCGGCCATTAAGACCTTCAAAATGGTTGTTCATGGTAGTTAGGAAATTGATGGCAATGACAATATTGTAAATATTTGGTGAAAATGAGGATTCTAGAGTAAAAAACTTATTTTCGAAAAAAATAATGGCATTCTGTGAATAATCCGAATTTTAGGGGTGAATGAGAGAAAGCAAAATTCCGAAGTTTATGGGTCACATTTGCATTTGACTTCAAATTTTAAGTCACTTTTACAAAACCCTCTTGAATATATAAGTGTATTTGTGTAAATATATTAAAAGGTTAAATACCATTGATAATCATAAAACATAAATGCATAAACTATCTTACGTGAATATACCTTCCTTAGATAATAGAGTATAATTAATTACATGAAATAATATTAAGTAGTCTAAAAAGGATAATATTATACATGTCTATCCATATTAAGTCACAACATATTCAATAGTTTTTTTTTAGAAAATATGACGGTAAAATTTAAATACGATCTTAGATTAATAAATTAAATTATTAATAATTTATTTTTATTTTTATTATTGGTTCGATTAATGGGAAAATATCTCGAATATAATTTTTTGAAGTTTTTGTCACAAATATAGACACTAAGAAAAAAAATAACCAAAATTTTTTTTTTTTATTTTAAAAAATTTAATATTTTTTATTATTTTTTTAATTTTTAAACTTAAAATCCAAAACGCCAACCCTATAACTCTACACCCTAAGTTTATATTAGTTAACTCAAGGGTATAAATATATATTTAAATTCTTTAATAAACTCTATTTTGGTCATTTTTTTCCTTGAGTTCAATTTTAGAGACAAAAAGATTTTAGGTTTATTTTGGTCATTATGTCTAGATTAATAGGTTTGTTATTGTTATTTTTATGATTAATATATAGATATGTCAATTTTAGTAGGACTATTAAAAAACTTAAATAAATAAACTTGTATCGATAAAACATGTAATTCTAAATTAATAGATTAGATTATAAAAAACTTCTTGTTAAGTGTTTTTTTGGTTAGAGTTAATACTTAAGATCGAATTTGAATAAATCTCAAATCCAACGACACAAACAACTCATATTCATCGTAAGCTTAAATTTTATTTTAAACAGCTATTGGTTATAAATCCAACCATATTTAACCGTAATCCCAGCAACTGCAGGCAAAAATATAGTTATTATGATTACGAGTTATATAAAATATTGGTAAATCGTAATCCCTGGTCATACTCGAATGGTGGGGACTTAAGTTCATCAACTGGATCGATATACCGGTCACGACTATGTTAATATGCATTATCCTTATCCAAAAACACAATATGCGCGCCACATGTACATATAATACAAAACAGTTGAATCCTGAAGCATGAAATATGAACCGTCGATTAATAAAAGAGAAATAACAAAAAGTCAAAACCACCCAAAGTTTCTGATCTTACGGTTAATTCTTAACTGTGATTTAACGTAATTTAAAAGTCATAAAATCCCAAGGTTTATTCCTCCAACTAAGTCCCGATATTTGCTGTAACGATATGGAATGAAACTAGTTGTCAAACAAAGTTTTTTATTTAAAAAACAAACAACTCGCAACAAGAATTGGTTTGATTTACAAAAATCAAATTAATATGTACCTAGGACTCATCGTTTCTTCTCTCTACCACCCATGATTCCCTAGAAGATCTTATTCCGTTTTACAGTTACTGTAAGTCTGCAAAGATTAAGAAAAGGTTTTAAGTAATCAAAATAATTGCACGATCTCCCATTTGTTTTTATTCTACGTTTTCTATTTCCATTTCTGTTTACCTTTTTTTAAAAAAAAAGAATTATTGTTCTTCTCATTCGGTTGTGGTTATCACGCTCTTACGATAATTAATTCAACAATGGAGTTACAATGTGAGTTGTTTTATTCAATTAAGACTTTGAGTTTTCTTCACGCACAGACCTATTCATTTTTCTTTTCTTTTCTTTTTACAAAATCCAGGTTTGTCCCAGCGCCGGCACTGACCACAATTGTCATTAGTATTGGTACTTATGATTAAGTGGTGTTCGATTTTTCAAAGTTCTTTTCTTTCACATGAACAAAGATCATTAACTCCGTTTGGATTTGTGCTAAACGCATTTATTTCTCACAATCATTTTCATTTACAGAAGCACATTGTCTAAGAGAAACGCTGAAGGCATATGAGTCTATGAACATATGATCGAGAAAATTCACAAACAGATTCCTTAAAAAAGGTTAAACATCTAATTCTTTTGGTTTGTTCGTCAGCAATAATCTTAACGCTTCTCCTTATTGCTTTCAGGTAATTCATTTTCTAGTTTTCTAAATCGCTATTATTCTTCGATAGAGTTTACATTATTGAAAGAAAGACTGTTTTTTAGGAAAAAAAAAGACTGTTTTTAGGGAAGTTTTTTGCTACTTTTTTGAGTTTTCGAGGTTGTTTCCTTAATAATATAAGGAAAATATATATATATATATATATATCATACAAAACCCCGAAAGAATCGGATAACATACTAGTGGTTTATGATAAACATGAACAGTTTATGTTAAAATGCTAATTCTGAAAGTAAAATGGGATGTGTATTTCTGAGGGGTCAAATGTTTTTTATCCATTACATTGTTTGTTATCATTGACTTACAACGTAAATCCATTTTTGTACCTAAATTAACATGTGCGGTTTTGAGTGAGTCTCACTCTTCTCCTTTTTTTGGTCGTTATGTTATCTTTGATTCATCCATCCACATAAGTGTTTCACTAAAAACTTGTGATTTGCTTTGCAGAAGAAGTTTGAGAGAGATGAATTTCACAGAATCGATGAACGTTGTGCACAGCAGAATCCAACAACTTGAACCTGAAAATGCATCAAAAATCATAGGTTATCTGTTGATGCAAGACCATGGGGACCTTGACATGATCCGTCTCGCCTTCTGTCCAGATTCAGTGATGCATTCTATGATCAACTTCGTGAAATACGAATTAGCTAAAGATCCTCGTTACAACAGCCCTCCTTCTGATCACGTTCCTAGTCTTAGTTTCGGATCATTCACTGGTTCATCTATCCAGCCTCCCTCAGTTTCGGTTTCTCCTCCTTTGAGAACCGGTTATTGGGACAACTCAACCGAGATTGATTCTTTGCATAACAATGTTCAGTTCTTAAACTTTGAGGATTCTGTGACGAGCCCTGAGTTCTCGAATGGCTTCTTCTCTCGAGATCATCAATGCTTGCCTTTAAGAACGAGCAGGAGATCACCGAGTTTACCCGAGTTTCCAGTAAAAATTTGTCATTACTTCAACAAAGGGTTCTGCAAACATGGCAACAACTGCCGGTACTTCCATGGGCAGATCATACCCGAGAGAGAAGGTTTCTCTCAGATGTTTAATCCAAACAACTTAAGTGATGAAGAGCATGTTGTCTCTCCCGGATCACTTGAGAAACTAGAAGGAGAGATCATCGAGCTGCTCAAATCGAGAAGAGGCGCTCCAATTTCCATTGCTTCACTGCCAATGATGTACTATGAAAAATACGCTAGGACCCTTCAAGCTGAAGGATATCTCACGGAGTCACAAAGACATGGCAAAGCTGGCTATAGCCTCACCAAGCTTCTTGCTCGCTTGAACAACACCATCCGCCTCATCGACAGGTTAGTTAGTTTAATGGCCCATACAAAGTTTTGTGTTCAGTAATTTTTCTTAGCAAATGATATTCTGAATTTTCAGGCCTCATGGGCAGCACTCGGTCATATTAGCAGAAGATGTATCCAAGTTTGTGGAATACATGGGAGAGAGAAACGAACATGGAGCCATCCTTGCTGGTTCCAGGCAGATTTACTTGACCTTTCCGGCAGAGAGTAGTTTCACTGAACATGATGTCTCAAACTACTTCTCCAAATTCGGACTTGTTGAAGATGTGAGGATTCCTTGTCAACAGAAGAGAATGTTTGGATTTGTAACATTTGTTTACACAGAAAGCGTCAAACTCATTCTTGCTAAAGGCAATCCTCATTTCATTTGCGGGGCTCGTGTTCTCGTCAAGCCTTACCGTGAAAAATCACGCTCTAGTCGATACCTTGACAACAACAAGCCTCTTCCTAGGATGCGGTATGGCTCTCAATACATTGACAGAGACTTGGAGATGAACACATGTTAGTAGCTATTAAACTCAAGATTATTTTTGCACTAATATTTGTTTTTATAGTTTTATTTAACTGTTTTTTCTTTGGTGTCTTAAGTGCCACCACGAGTTAGCGAGAGCTCAAGACTAATGAGGAAGCAGTTTCTTGAGGAATATGAGCAATCAGTTTCAAAGTCTTTACCTACCAATTACTCTTATCTTGGCTTCTCCGATGACTTCAAGCCAACATCAGATGGTAAATATACTCTTACATCCATTCCAGAAAATATGGATTCAATTGCCTGATATTCTTAATTTATAGCGGAGCAAGAGGAACAAGTAGGACGGTTGAGCTATCTGCTGGACTATTTGAACACTGAAGATAATGTCATGAACATAACCACAAACTACAAAGACACTGATCGGTACGCAATGGATAAGATCTTAACAAACACACATTTAGACCGTTCCTCTTTATTTGATTGATCATATGATGTTTTTTTTTCCTTGTTCAGGAGAATCCATTGTGATCCTTTGGACAGCCAAGTCTTGAACCTACCAGAGAGTCCTTTTTCTTCCCTTTCTGGGAAGGAGATTTCGACAGTTACCTAGAGATGAAGAGATTAATATCTAACCAAAAGGGAGGAGAAGATAGAAACATAAGGTTAGAGGAAATTCCCAAATATCTAATAATCATCAGTCAGCAAAAAGAGACTTCTTTATAATCCTCTTGCATGGAAACCTTAGCATCATTAGCAATAACGCCAAAGAAAAAGAAAAAAAAGAGGTAACAGACACACAACAAGCTGTTTTCTTTTACGACAACATGATCCTAGCAGTTTGAGAGACATAAAGTACAGGGGTTTACATTAATAATTGAAATCTTTCAAAACGTTTACTTATCTGTTTTCATTCTCTCCTATCAACTTTATGATGCGGATAGATCATCATTGTAACATATGACAATCATTCTAGTATTAAGAACCAAGTTTTAATGTATGTGGGTATTTCTACAAGTTTTAACTAGAAATTACTGAGTGAACAAAAAAAAAACTAGAAATTACTGCCACCAATTTATATAGATTCTCGTCCATATAAGACCAATACAAATGTTTAGTTTGATGAAAGTAAAAGCAAAATACATGTTTTTTCTTCCATCATCTGCAATTTCTATACGCAAGTTTGGAACTAAATTATGATAGGACAACAAATACTGGTAAAATCTATTAGGCTACACGCCCCGATTGAAACAAGAGAAAAGCATGTTATTCTATTTTAGACATCAAGTAAATTCCAAATTGTTGGAATTCAAGTATTTTGTATTAATTATATTCCAGCTAACATGACGTATTGTACATAACATCTACATACGTGTGATCAACTCCGGATCACAATATGATAAATTATTCAAAATTGTTAACAAAGACTAAACTCGACCGTGTAATAATTCAATTAGATAAATGAAAACGATTAATTCCTTCTTTTAAAAGTCAAACTTCAACTTCCTCTAAATCTAATACCCGTGCAAGAATGAACATTATGTATATAAACTACTTTTACATATTATTATTTATGTTGTATTTATTTACGTATTATAAAATAATATTTATATTAAACAATTGAGAACTAAGTAATTATTATGTATATAATTAAATTTGGGTAAGCACATAAATAAAAAAATCTTTCTTGTTTATTTATAATATTTTTATTGGTAAATAAATAGAAACAAAAGACTTCTCTAAAAAAAATTGATGACAGCGGCGATGATCAGATATACTTACGAAGACGATTCGAATCGCAAGCCCCTGCTCCCCTTGACGGCTCTCTCTCTCCCCCCCCCCCCCCCCAAAAAAAAAAATCAGTGATAGCCCTCCTCCTCCTAGTGATGGTTCTCCCTAGCAGAAGACTCCTCCTCTAGAACCACTGCCTCCTTCGGAAGCTATCGATGGAGTGGTTTTGATTACAATACTAGATGAGATCCTAGTGGATCCGAGGTTACTTCATAAGGGGTGGCCCTTATGTTGGTTCCATTCACGCCGCAGTGAATCGACTATAGTCCTCACCGAGAGCAAATTGATGTGCATTTCCTCGACAAGACCACTGTTCTGTTCAGGATTGGGAACCCTCGTATTAGGGCTAGAGTGATACAGAGGCTTTACTGGCAGATAGCAGATATTCAGTTGGTAGTTAATGAGTGGTCTCTTGAAACAACTCTCGATTCACCAGACCTCTCTGCCATGCCTATCTGGATTGATCTTAAGGGTGTGCTGAATCTTCTATTCTCTCACAAACATCTGAAGGGAATGAGTCGTGCAACAAGAAAATTCGTCAAGTTACATCCTAATCCTAATAATGAGAAATGCACTAGGCTGGATGTGGCTCATATTCTAGTGGAGGTGAATCTTAACAAACCATTGGTCTAGAAAATTAGTTGTTTGGATAAGGACGGTGTGAATGTGCTAATTGAAGTGAGATACCCTTGGCTATCTCCAAAGTGAAATGTTTGCAATGCTTGGGGTCATAAAGGTTCGAACTGCAAGTCCAAGAGGATAACAGTGTTGCAGAAAGATAAAGTAGTGGAAGTTCCTAAGGGTGATTCTAATGTGATCATCAGTGGAGCTGGTACAATGAGATATGATCTTAATACCAATCGTAATGTTGTTAATGAGCTACTCCAAGAGCTAGGGGGACGACCGCCTGTGCTTGGTAGTAATGTGTTAGGTGATGCATCACAAGAAGAATTTAAGGTTGGAAACACTTCACTCTCCGCAAGATCTGAGGGACCGAAGCAAGAGTGGGCTTTGGTGGGAAGGAATTCTTTAAGTCTGTCCGTAATGGAGGCTCTGAGGGTTTGGATGGATCTCAGGGGAGGGACGATTTCATAATCTCACCTTCCAGGTTCAGTGTTCTAGCTTCAGAGGAGATGGAAGAGGATGGTGATAATGAAGAAGCAGAAATAGAGGAGGGAGAGGTGGTTGCAGATATGAAGATTGTAGGTGCGAAGATGAAAGACTAAGCTAAGAGTACTCGGTTTTTTCCTGGCACGAGTCTCAAGCTAAGTAAGCAGTTTCCTGCTCATTCAAAAGATCTTAAAGTAAAGACACAAACCACTTCCAAAAAAAACTTACAGTAGGAAGTTATGACATCTTTTTCACATGGAATATGCGTGGCTTCAATATGTCACGCAAACATAGAGAGATTCATCGATGGGTTCTGGTAAAGAATTTCTCATTTGGGTGTTTGTTGGAGACGTGTGTTCAGCAGGAAAAAGTATGAAGATTGTTTGGTAGCAGAGTATCAACTCAACTGTTTGGGTCGCATTTTGTTTTGTTGGTCTGACAAGGTATTAGCTACTAAGCTCCATATCAGTTCTAAGGTCATCACTCGTGGAATTCAGATGTAGGTACAAATGAGTAGTTCATATTCTCGGTTGTGTATGCTTCCAACAGTGAAGTGGAATGAAGGCGACTATGGGAAGAGTTGCGGGAACTCAGGCGGCCTATAAGAACCGTGATATGCCATGGATAGTTATCGGAGATTTTAATGTGACTCTTAACTCTGGTGAACATTCTCGAGAGGATGTTACTAGATCAAATCAAATAGGAATGAGGCAGTTTCAAGAGGCTGTGGGAGATTGCAATCTTACTGATCTAGGTTATAGAGGTGTGATATTTACTTGATGGAATAAACCGTATGAGGATCTCATTGGTAAGAAGCTGGGTAGCGCTCTGATAAATGGTTCATGGCTAAGAGCTTTTCCTCAATCATCCTCTCGCTTTGAGGCAATAGGTATATCTGATCATGCTAGGTGTGTGGTTCAACTGTCAAGAAATCTTAACGAGGCAAGGAAACTTTTTAGTTTTTAATTATCTCACCGAGCATCTTGACTTCCTCCCATCGGTCAAGAGAGTCTGGATTTGTTGCAAGCGATTCATCATTCACACTCAACCTTGAGTAGATTCCATGCTAAACTAAAGCTGTTGAAGTATGTTATGAGAAGGCTAAACAAGACCTACTATGGAGATTTACCCACTAGAAAAAAACAAGCTTTTGAGGAGATGTGTCATTGTCAAAATTTGGTGTTATTGGATCCAAATACGGTCACTTTCGCTGCGGCGGAAGAGGCATCGGACCGATGTAATAAATTTGCTAGTATTGAGGAAAACATTTACCGTCAAAAGTCTTGTATCAGGTTGATAGGAGTAGGAAATCACAACACTGTTTTTTTTATATTGAGCAGTGCATACCATATCATCTACGAACACAATAAAATTCCTCGTAAATGAGGCCGGAGAAAACCTTACTCAACTCTCAGATATTAAAAAGTAGGATGTATTGCCTTTCTAGAGATTTTTAGATATTCAGGATCAAGATAATGATGATGATTGTTTCTTTATGCTGCAAGAGTTATTAACGTACCGCTGCTCTACTGGGTCTGCTGCTGGGCTTGTTGCACCCATAACAGCAGAGGAAATTCAATCTGCACTACATGATCTACCTAATGATAAGGTATCAGGTCCTGATGGGTTTACAAAAGAGTTCTCCATTGCTGCTTGGCCAATTATTGGAGATGAATTCATCATTTCAGTGCAGTCCTTCTTCTTGTTTGGCTTCTTCCCCACATGAATAAATGCTACGATTCTCTCTCTAATACTAAAATCCGAAGAGGCAAAAACCATGAAGGATTATCGGCCAATAGCTTGTTGCAACTTGTTATATAAGGTCATCTCCAAAGTTCTTTCACAGCGTCTCAAAACAGTGCTCCTTGAGGCTATTGAACCTAATCAAACCTCTCTCCTTAAAGGGCAGTTACTACTGGAGAACGTCCTTCTTGCATCTGAGTTGGTGAACGACTACCACAAGACTTCTAGTTCCAACAGATCGACCGTGAAGTTTGATATATCTAAGGCCTTTGATACAATAAAGTGGTCGTTCATCACCTCCTTCCTAAAAGATATGGGCCTCCCACTGCAGTTTATTCTCTAGATTAACGTCTGCATATCTACTGCTGTTTTCTCGGTCTTAGTAAATGGTAATTTGGAAGGCTTCTTCATGAGTGCTAGAGGAATTAGATAGGGGTGCTCCCTCTCTCCTTATCTCTATTTTATTTTGATTAATGTACTGTCGAAGATGTTGAACAAGGCTGCAAAAGCTCGGCAGTTTGGCTACCATCCTTAGCTGCTATTTTCGGCATATGTCAGAATATCACTCCAGTGTTAGCAGAAGCCATGTGAATAGGGATTTCCGTTTGTGGCTTGCCAGTTCGGTACTTGGGCATGCCACTTACCACCAAATCTCTTACAAAGCAAGACTATGAGCCATTGATATATAAGGTGAGGGGAAGAATGTTGTCCTGGAGGAATAAGTGCTTATCCTATGTTGGTCGGCTACAACAGATCAAGTCAGTCATATCTAGTATCGTCAACTTCAGGAGCCAAGATTTATACTCCCAAAAGCTTCTCTCGATACAATTGAAAGTATGTGCAGTGGTTTTTATGGTCTGGATCTCCTACTCAGACTCATAAGGCTAAGGTGGCTTGGGAGGATCTTTGTTTTCCTTGAGAAGAAGGAGGTCTTGGTATGCGGAAGCTGCACGACTTGTCAATGGTCTTTGCTCTGAGTTAAATTTGGAGGATTTATTTGAATACTGAATCATCATGGGTCTCTTGTATTCAGCAATACTTTCTGCGACAGAATTCATTTTGGGATGTCAAGGAGGATGAAAAGGGATCTTGGATTTGGAGGAAATTATTAAAGCTAAGGACAATAGCGTATCAGTTTATTCAGTTGAAGATTAACAATGGGCAAACTATTTTTTTTCTGGTACGATGACTGGTTGCAGTTGGGTAAGCTTAGTGATATTACAGGCGCTGTAGGTACCTGCTATCTTGGAGTAGCTCGTAATGCTCGAGTAAGTGACGCAGTTACACAGTTTCATTGGAGCATAAGGGGTTAAAGAAGTCGCCATTTTCATGCTCTGTTTGATCGTATTTGTAGGAGGTAGGTTTCACCCCCCCCTTTTCAGGCCCACGAGGTACTCGGCTTGGCCCATCGACAAGCTATCCAATCGACTCGGCTCAACATTGGCGGCAAGTGGTTCGGCTTGTGGGTACTTTTAGCCAGGAAAGACTATTAGAAGCCGGCTTACCGAGTGAATCAAGAATGGGCGGCTGAAAGACCTCTAAAATAGTTATATAAGGGGAGAAAAGGGCACAGTAAAAAGGGGATTGTTTCTTTGGATATGAGAAAAGAGAACATTGTAAATTCAAAGGAAACTCATTGTTAATCATTACTTAGAAGAACAAACCAATTCCAAGCCATAAAACGTCTTCACAGCAAGCCCACAAATCAAACTAAATCTTTATCAAACTCATCAATCAAATATCAGATCTAACATTTGGCGCCCACTGTGGGGCGACGCCGAAGTAACGTTTCGACTTAAAAAATGAGCACCGATGAGGCTACTACCGACAAGCGACCAGCGCCCGTCGTCGCCGCACCTACCATGACCAAAATCATGGACACCATCCTGGCCTGTTTCGCCCAGCAGGACGAGATACAGAAGGCAACAAATGAATGCCTCGACATCCTCGCCGCTGCCCTGTCCCCTCCTCTTGGGACCACGAGCAACCCACCTACCGTCCGCCGCCAGCTCTTCTCTGTCAACCCTCTTACCGGCGCTCCCGAGCAAGCGGCCACTATTACAACAGCGCCAACAGAGCATGCAGCCATCGATCCAGATCTAGCGTCTGACCCCTCAGATCCCAGGACAAGCCGACATATAGCACAGCTTCAACACTCACTCCAGGACATACACTCCAAAATACACCGCGTGACTAGTTCGGCCCCGAAAATCGAACGAGTCCTCGAAGCCACCCTGCGTAACCCCTTCACTCGCCGGATTACTGACGTCAAGATTCGACAAACAGAGAAGCTCCACATCCAGCCGTACAGCGGCGATTCAGACCCCACCAACCATATGACAACTTTCAACATCGCTGTCGCCCGCGCCCACTTTAGCGACGAAGAAAAGGATGCCGGCTCTTGCCAGCTCTTCATCGAAAGTCTCTCTGGACCGACTCTGATGTGGTTCTCTAGGCTCGCTGAAGGGTCTATCGATAACTTCTACGACCTATCAGCCGCCTTCTTGAAACATTACGTCATGTTCACCCGCGACGGAGCTTCTATCTTCGACTTGTGGAAGATGTCCCAAGGTTCTTCCAAAAGCCTGAAAGATTATATGGAATGCTTTAAGCAAGTCGTCTCGCGGGTCCACGTTAACGACAAAACCGCCGTCGAAGCCCAACGACTTACACTGTGGATCAACTCCGAGTTCCGCAAAAACCTCTACTCTCACCCCACCGTATCCCTGCAAGACGCTCTCCATCGCGCCAAAAACTTCATCATGCTCGAGGAAGATAAACGTGCGTTCTACACGAAGAAAAATACAGTCAAGCAGACGGCTCCAAAATCAGTAGACACGCCTCTTGAGCCAAGATAACACGCGCCCTATGCCAGAGGTGACAAGAAAAAATCCGTCGTCTACACTGTCGCGGGAGACGAGGCCTCAGGGACCGGTGGTCGTACGAGAACCAGGGTGGAACGTTTGGGAAAGGGACGGTGATGGGAAAGTCATCCCTCCGCGGACTAGCACAACAAATGTCCCCCAAACGACCTTCGACGAAAACAAGTACTGCGATTACCACAAAGTTAAGGGGGACGACACCAAGGAGTGCAAGCAATTGCACAAACTCTTACTAGCGGCTTTCTCTAACGGCCAGACAAACATCGAGCCCGCTAGGTCAAAACAACAAAAGAGCAGTAAGAGCTGGTCCAAAACTAAAGACAAAAAGAAGAATCCCCAGCGCAAGCAAGATGCAGAGCCCTCACGACGATCCGAACCGGCTACCTCTCATCAAGACGGTCATTCGTCCTCCGATGACGATAAACCTAAATCCCGACGAAAAATATTCGCCATACTCACCGGTTCTTCCTCACCACCCCTGAACAAGGAACCACCTCGCCAAGATCTTCGAAGTACACTCAAACGAAAAGCCCGCCTTAACTCACAGAGTCCTTGGCTGACTCACGACAAAAAAACCGATCTGCGAGCAAAACTCAACTCCAAGGTCACGGATCTGCGTGAGCAACTCGATCACGGCCCCGCCGATCTGCAAGCAAAACTCAACTCCAAGGTCACGGATCTGCGCGAGCAAAACGATCACGGCCCCACCGATCTACGAGCAAAACTCAACTCCAAGGTTCCGGATCTGCGCGAGCAACTCGATCACGGCCCGCCGATCTGTGAGCAAGACTCAACTCTAAGGTCACGGATTTACGCGAGCAACTGGATCAAGGTCCTCTCGATCTGCGAGCAAAACTCAACTCCAGCGCCACAGACCTCCGCGGTCATCTAAACTCAACTGTCCCCGACCTTCGGATTAAACTTCACAAACTCCATAGCAACCATAACACCGCATCATACATCCAGGAGACTAGGCTGAGCGTTATCATGGGAGGGTCTCCCCCATGCGAAGACTCGGTCCGTTCTGTCAAGGAGTTCCGTCGAAAAGCCACAACCGCCAACAATTGGCCATCCATCCCAGAGAATGATCCATAGATCACCTTCTCCGCAGCGGATTTGGCTGGAGTCTATGTACCTCATAACGATCCTCTCCTCGTCGAACTCGGAATCGGCGATTGCGAAGTGACTAAGATACTCATTGACACCGGCAGCTCAGTTGACCGAATTTTAAAGGCGACCTTGGATAAGATGCGCGTCGATCCCGGTCAAATCAAGCCATCCACTAGAGCGATTACAGGCTTCAACAGGTCGTCCGAAACAGTGTTGGGCACGATACGTCTCAATGTATCCGTTCACGGAGTAACCATACACGTTAAGTTCTCCATCATCGACGTCCGCGCACCTTATAACGTGATCCTCAGAACCCCTTGGATCCACTCTGTGAAGGTAATCCCTTCTACCTACCATCAGTGTATTAAGTTCCGCGAAACCAATGGTCGCATACTCACAATTCGAGGCGACCAACTCGCGTCCCGCGACCTACTGGTAAACTAAATCAAAGCTCGCCGGCATAATCCACATGTTAACACGGTGGCTCGATCGATTGAGAAACTCTACCCGCTTAAAGAAGAAATCATCAAAATCAGTATCGACCCCGCCGACCCGACTAAAATGGTCCGAGTAGGAGCCTATTTAGTCACAAGGATCGCATCATCTCTTTCCTCCGTGAGTAACGTCTCGACGTTCGCTTTGGCAACAACCGACATGCCAGGGATCGACCCGGCCATGACTATGCATGAACTCAATGTTGATCCAACCTTTAAGCCTATACGCCAAAACGACAAAAGCTCGGACCCGAACGTGCTAAGGCGGTAAACGACGAAGTTGATCGCCTCCTTTCCACCGGTTTCATTTCCAAGGTTTGGTACCCCGAGTGGCTTGCGAACCCGGTCGTCGTCCACAAGAAAAATGGCAAATGGCGCGTCTGCGTCGATTTTACTGACCTCAACAAGGCTTGCCCTAAGGATAGTTTCCCGCTCCCGCACATCAACCGCTTAGTCGAATCCACCTCTGGTAACGAGCTCCTTAGCTTCATGGACGCTTTCTTCGGATACAACCAAATTTTGATGCATCCGGACGATCGCGAGAAAACTGCATTCATTACCGATCGCGGTACATACTGCTACAAAGTCATGCCCTTCGGTCTCAAAAACGCCGGCGCGACATACCAGCGACTCGTTAACAAGATGTTTGCCGAGAAACTTGGCACCATGATGGAAGTATACATCGATGATATGCTCGTCAAATCGTTACGAGTAAACGACCATCTGGCGCACCTGGAGCAATGCTTTCTCATCCTCAACAAGTATGGAATGAAGCTTAATCCAGCCAAATGCACATTTGGAGTAATATCCACGGAGTTTTTGGGCTATATCGTCACTCAAAGGGGGATCGAAGCCAACCCGAAGCAGATTTGAGCAATCCTCAAACTCCCAAGTCCCAAAAACAGCAAGGAAGTCCAGCGATTAACTGGCCGAATCGCGGTTCTAAATCGATTCATCTCCCGATCCACGGACAAATGCCTACCGTTCTTCGAACTCTTATGAGGAAATAAGAGATTTGTTTGGCACGACAATTGCGAGGAGGCCTTCTGTCGACTTAAAGCGTATCTTACCACACTGCCAGTGCTAACAAAGCCAGAAGAAGGGGACATCCTCTATCTCTACATAGCCGTGTCGTCTACTGCCGTCAGCAGCGTCCTTGTCCGGGAAGATCAAGGCGAGCAAAAGCCCATCTTTTACACAAGTAAGTGAATGGTAGGTGCAGAAACCCGCTACTCCACGCTAGAAAAATGGCTCAGCCGTAATCACCTCAACAAGGAAGCTCAGGCCTTACTTCCAGTCGCATTCGATCGTTGTGCTGACAAACCAACCTCTCCGGACCGTTATGAAAAACACAAATCATTCCGGATGACTCTCCAAATGGGCCGTCGAACTAAGCGAACATGACATCACCTAAAAAAACCGATCGGCCGTCAAATCACAGGTCCTCGTCGATTTTCTAGTCGAATTGGCACCCAAACTTGAATGCGACCTTGTCCCGTCAAACACCAACTGGGTGTTACACGTCGATGGATCATCGATGACTAAGTGTTCCGAGGCCGGTGTCCAACTTCAATCCCCTACCGGCGAATTAATCCGCCAGTCTTTCCATCTGGACTTCCAGGCGTCCAACAACGAAGCTGAATACGAGTCCCTAATCACCGGAATACAACTCGCCAAAGCCGTCGGGGCAGTGCGTGTTGACGCCTATTGCGACTCTCAGCTCGTCGCTAATCATTTCAACGGCGATTACGACACACATAGCGACAGCATGGAAGCATATCTCAAATTAGTCCAGCGACTCGCAAGCTCCTTCGAGCACTTCACCCTCAGCAAGGTCCCTCGCGGGGAAAATGTATGTGTCGACGCACTCGCCGCCCTTGGTAGCAAACTTCAAGATCAAGTCCAACGTACTATTCCAATTCATCACGTTCCTCATCCGAGCATAACAATCTCAGATGACGATGCGGAGATCGTCTGTACTATTTTGGCATCCGATGCCTCCGAGCCTCAGGAAACGGACTGGCGCACCCCCTTCATCCAGTTCCTCGCACATGGCACCCTTTCTTCCGACAAATGGGAAGCTTGACGACTCAAGGCACGCTGCACTAACTACGTTCTAATGAGCAATAAGCTTTATCGGTGGACAGCAAAGAAGATCATACTTACTTGTATCTACGGAGAAGAGACTTACCTCGTCATGGCCGAAACACGCAACGGAGAAGCTGGCAATCATTTCGGCGGACTTGCTCTCGCCCTCAAGGTTAAGAGCCTTGGATATTACTGATCGACCATGATAAAGGATTGCGAGAAGCACGCCCGAGCTTGCAACAAGTGCCAGCGACATGCGTCGGATATACATAGCCCTCCCAAATTCCTTCGCACAATGACGGCGCCTTACCCCTTCATGCGTTGGGCGATGGACATAGTCGGACCCCTCCCTAGCTCTCGACAACGTCGCTTCCTGCTCGTTATGACCGACTATTTCAAAAAATGGGTGGAAGCAGAATCATTTGCCAAAATAATGGAAAAAGAAGTCTAGAAATTCGTATGGAAATATATCATTTGCAGACACAGTCTCCCATACGAAATAATAACGGACAATGGCTCCCAATTCATTTCAAACAGCTTTCGTGGCTTCTGCGGCCAATGGCAGATTCGACTAACTACATCTACCCTGTGTTATCGTCAAGGGAACAGCCAAGCCGAAGCAACGAACAAAACTATAATCAACAGGATCAAAAAGAGACTTGACCTAAAAAAAGGCCATTGGGCCGACGAACTAGATGGAGTCCTATAGTCGCATCAAACAACACCACGAACGGCCACCGGCCTCACGCCACTCTCCCTTGCTTATGGCGTCGAGGCCATGTCACCGGCCGAAGTTAATGTTGTCAGCTTACGACGAGCAATGTTGCCCATCAACGACGACATAAACCGTGACATGCTCCTTGACGCACTTGACGGCATAGAGGAACTCCGCGACCAAGTGATACTCCGCATCCAGAACTACCAAAACTTAGCGGCGAGCTACTACAACAAAAAGGTCAACCCCCGGCCGCTGCTCCTCAACGACTTCGTCCTACGCAAAGTATTCGAAAACACGAAGGAATGGGGAGCCGGTAAACTTGGTACGAATTGGGAAGGACCTTACAAGGTTATAGAAGCAGTCAAACCCGGAGTCTACAGACTAGAAACCTCTTCCGGAGAGTCAATCCCGCGATCTTGGAACGCCTCCAACTTACGTAAATACTACAAGCAGTAAACTTCGACCGCCGAGCAAAAGACAATAGTCACTTTCGCCCGCCAAAAATAACCGAGTATATGCGCCCCTCCATCACTTTTACCCGTCGAGCAGATGCACTCTTCGGGTCACTTCTGCTCACCCAAACGAACTACGAATGGCTTGATCCCATACCAGGGTACATAGGCAGCCCCTCTTATGGGTTCCAGTTATAACCACCACCCAATCCTTTTCAGGAAAAACTTGGAGGTGATCCGACAAAAAACGAGTACATGACCCTTTCCTAAGATTCACTTTTACTCAGCCCAATGATGCTGACAACCAAGCAAAAGACTAAAACTCGCCAGGCTCCGGATTGTATACCAGCATTCACACCTGCCAAAGGAATACGTTCTGATCAGACACGTATCCGGGGGCAAAGAACGTATCATACGGATCAACGGCTCAGGGAATAATTCCCACTCCCTTTGAAAATTTCTCAGCAGGTTTGGCCAACCGGAAGCAGACAAATTACCTCAAATACGGAATGAGAACCATTATTCCGTTCAGATCCTATAATCGGGATACCGACCAAACAGATTACTTCGATTAAAAATGTACTTCGATAATCTTAGTCGGTAAAACGACTAAACGGATTACTTCGATTAAGAACGTACTTCTATAATCTTAGTCGGTAAAACGACTAAACGGATTACTTCGATTAAGAACATACTTTGATAATATTAGTCAGTAAAACGACTAAATGGATTACTTCGACGAAGTTTACTTCGATAATCTTAGTCGGTAAAACGACTAAACGGATTACTTCGACGAAGTCTACCTCGATAATCCTCGTCGATAAACGACTAAACGAATTACTTCGATTGAAAATTCACTTCGATAATTCTCGTTGCTAAACGACTAAACAAATTACTTCGATTAAAAACGTACTTCGATAATCTTGGTCGGTGGGACGACAAACGGATTACTTCGATTTATAAACGTACTTCGATAATTCTAGTTGATAAACGGACAAATGAATTACTTCAACAAAAATCACTTCGATAATTCAATTCGATTGACAACTTAATAATGAACTTCGAAAGCAAAAAGGAAAAGAGAGGCCGAGGCAGTGTACCGGAAACATTAATTCTTCATCAAAGATAGAACGTACAACAAACAACGGGAATTTAAAGGCGACAGAAAGAAAAAAAAAGAGGAGGGTGTAAAGCTAACAAGGTCCGACAAGCAGGATGCGCGCCCCATCCGCATGACTTAGTTGGAACTCCCCTCTCCAACTTGGTTATCTGATTCAGAGGGACCCTTCGGAGCAGCAGGCATCGATTCAGGGCCGCCAAACCCCTCGGTCTCCTCTAACTCCTCACGTAGGGGTCTGGCTTTATTGCTCTCTAACAGCTTCGGCGACCCTTCGCTCAACCCCAAATTGAAGTCCTCTGAAGTATCAGAGACTTCAATTCCAGCATCGCCTCCATCCGCCGCAACCCCACCAGGAGCGACTAACACGGCTTCCAGGTGTTCCCCGGTAGAATGCCTCGGAGTCCTAAGAGCCGATGCCGCCTCCTGATTGATTAGACCTGCATTGGACCCAAACAGATCTATCCCAGCAAGAAGCTCCTTAATTGTGAACGGCGATCAAGAACCAGGGGGAGAAAGCGACAGATCGGAGTCCGGTATAACTCCAACTTCTAAATCGGTCGCCTCTGCCTTGAACCTCTCCTCCTCACCAGCAAATAAGTCCACGGTCTCCTGTGGGATGTTGACACCCCGTCGCTTAAGCATCTGCAGGCATTTCCTCGTCCCGAACGCCTGGCTATAGAAGCACCGTGCAGAGTCGTAAGCATCGTAACGCGACTCACGCTCTCGAATTTTTTCGAACCGGCGGTAGCATTTCGCGATCATGGCTGCTTCAACCCTTGCTCGCTCACGAGAAACCTCGAGGCCGCGGGAGTACCTAAGACGCGCGATCTCCCTCAGAGTTTTTTCTCCCGCTTCAGGGCCTCCATGCCCACCTTTAAGGCGGTGTTCTCTTCCGGACGCCTTCCACCTCGGTCGTCACTACCTCAAACTTCTGCGCCAAAGCACGTACCTCCGCCTCCAAAGTCGCGCCCCGACTAACTGCGTTGTCCCGTTCTTTTGCCATCTCGTCAAGGGCGATCCTCGTCTCTTCCTTTAGAGAGGTAATACGCCTCTTCTTGGCCCGAACCTTCTTCTCGGACTTTCCCAGCTGAGCGAACGTCGTTTTTAGCTCGGAGTCATACTTCTCCACCAGGAAATTCATGCTACTGGTGGCCTGCAAAAAGAAAGGGGGGGGGGGCAAATTACCTCGGGGTAAATAAAACAAAGCAAACCCATTTTGATTAATAAAAAAAGAGAGAAAAGAGGGATGAGCCGAACTTACCAGCAGTTGGTTCCGAGCCACATCGAAATAGGCATCCCTAAACATCAAGGACTCGGTATCGGGCAGATGATCGGGACCACCCCTGATATGTCGAACCAGATTAGAGCACTCTAAACCATCGCAGATTAACGGCACACCAGCTTCGTACGAGAAGCTAACCCGGTCGGGGAACAAAACTCTAGGCCTCCGAGTGGCACACTTCCCCACATCATCGGGTACCACCGGATCTTCCTTCGGCGGTGGCTCGTGGACAACGGGTGGGCTTGCGTCCATCCGAGCTTTCTCCCTTTTCTTCCTCTTGAGAGGCGCGGATTCCTTCTCGGAAGAAGTATCTCCCCGCTTAAGCGATGAAACCCTCAATGTTTCATCCTGCTCCAGGGCATGGGAACTCCCCTCCGCATCCTCTACTCGAGCCTGAGTGCCAACCGCAGCGACGTCCAGTTCTCGTCGGGACGACTTCTTCTTTTTCTTTCGCTTTGTCCCCTCCTCCTGAACGTGTTCAGCGGCACCAATTTCATTTTCCAATCCATCCCCGGCAGAGGAATCACCAAGGGCTCTCTTGCCGCTCACCTTGGTTGGCTTGGGATCCACACCCCCAAGATGGAGTTCTGAGCGAGAAAATTCGTTGTTTCCCCCACCAGGAAGCATCTGCGGCGCGTGATCCGATGGGTCTATCCCATCCAGCCCCATTCCGTCCAACAAACCTATGAAGTTAGGAGCCACCGAAGGAACGCCCAGCCGGCCCTCGACGACGGCAGAAAGATCCGGAAGCGTCTTCATCTCCCGCGCTATCTTTACTCGTTGCTGCTCCCCTTTCGAAAAAAGCATTAAGCGTTTCTTACCAGGACCAAGTTTGACCGGACGATCGGAAGCTCAGTCACCTATGTGAGACGACAGTCGATTAAACAAGGAGTTATCGATAAAAAAAATCGGGAGATAATTACCTTTTGAGATGTTGACAAGAAGCAATAAAAGGAGGTGTGATCATTAACAAGTAAAGAGAAGAAGGATAAGAAGTCATCTGGATGGTTTCAAAGTCACTTGGTCTGCACAGACTTGTGGAGCAAGTCTATCCGTACAGACTTGGAGCAAAAGCAACCCACGTGACCTAGACTACTCTACAAGGCAAGAAGAAGACATTGTAACTTGCAAAGTCGAGTGAAAGAAGGGGAGGAGACCGTTGGGAAATAAAGACAAGAAGAAGGCAAGTTGCACATTTCAATACAATATAAGTCACATGTTCTCCTTGCTGTTGGGAGTTGTCTCTCTCCATCCAAACCTGTCTCTTTCTCGGATCAGTACACAAGGAAGACCAGCATAGTTTAATATAATTCTTCTTGTCTTGTTTCCCTTTATTTGTTCTATTTAACAATGTTGTATGCACACCAAATTAATCAGAAACAAAATTTTCCTCTTACTCTCTCTCTCTCAATTCCGCAGCATATCTCTCTCTCATGATTCTCTCTAATGTTCATCAATCTGCTTACTTAATCTCTTCATAAATCTCTAAAACTATCATGGTATCAGAGCATGCTCTTGAGACCTAATTCTCTCTACATTCTCACCTTAATTCCGCAAATATCACTCTGATTCTGCTCCAAATCTTTTTCTTTTCTTTTCTTTTCTCACTGTTCCTGAGCTGTTCTTGCTGTTCTTGATGGAGATGGCAGAAAACTCAAAAATGGTGGTAATTCCAGTTACTCTTGAAAGAGCAAACTATCTACACTGGGAAAGACTTGCTAAAACAGCTCTTGGAGGCAGAGGGCTCTGGGAGATTGTTGAAGAAGGGAGGCCACAAAAGAAGACCATCCTAGGAGAGGATGGCAAAGAAGTTGTTGTTGCTGATAATGGCACCAAGAAGAAAGGTCAGGAGGACCTGCTGGTGTTGTCTATCCTTCAGCAAAGCCTTGACCCCTCACTCCAAGAAGGTTACTCCTATTGTGAAACTTCTAAGGAGCTGTGGGATACACTTCAGAAGGTGTATGGAAACAAATCCAACCTTAGTAGGGTCTTTGAAGTCAAGAGGGCTATCAATACTCTCAGTCAAGAGGACACTGACTTTGATAAGCATTTTGGGAAGTTTAGATCCTTATGGGCTGAACTTGAGATTCTCAGGCCAGTAACCATTGATCCTGATGTGCTTAACCAAAGAAGCGAGCAGGATAAGGTCTTTGCTTTGCTGCTCACTCTCCATCCAAGCTATGGTGATCTCATCAAGCACATCTTGAGAAACAAGGACCTCCCTTCTCTGGATGAAGTATGCTCTGAAATTCAAAAGGAGCAAGGCTCAGTGGGTCTCTTTGGAGGAGGAAAGAAGGATCTGGTACTCGCCAACCAGGCTGATGGAGCAGCAAACAAAAGCTACTACAAGGCTGAAGACAAGAAGGTGTGGGTCTGTGATCACTGCAAAAAGAAGGGTCATGGCAAAGACAAGTGCTGGATACTCCATCCCCATCTCAAGCCACAGAAGTTCAAAACAGGATACAATGATGCCAAAGCTAACTTCTCTGGTGATATTGGTGAACCATCTACACAAAACACCATGCGCCAGATCAGTGAGACTTATGAGGGCAAGGGAGGGGCTTCCAGCAGTGGCTCAGCCTTAAGGAACAATCAAGATGAAACCATCAGGAGATCTGACATTGAGGCTCTCATCAAACTCCTTAAAGATAACTCTGGTAACTCATTTGGTACTTCTTTACATGCTATGGCTAGTGGTACTTCCTTGAATGCTATAACTAATTTTAATTTGGCAAAACCTTTAGTTATTGATTCAGGAGCTAGTCACCACATGATAAGTGATTTAAAATTGATTAAAAACATTGTTTCTGCCCTAGGAAATGTTGCAATAGCTAATGGTGAAAGAGTACCAATTAAAGGAGTAGGTGATCTTAGTCTGTTTAACAAAGACTCTAAAGCTTTTTATATGCCTAGTTTCACCTCAAACCTGTTATCAGTAAAAAGAGCTACTAATGACTTGAATTGCAGTGTTATTTTCACTCCTAATTATATCTACTTTCTTGTTGCACGACTATTTTCACTCCTAATGATGTCTATTTTCACTACCAAAATGCGTGTGAAGGCAATTAGGAGATTGTTTTAGGGGCGATCAAGGGGAAGTTATGAACGAACTTCTGATGGGTTTTGATGATTATTACCAACACTCAAGGCCTTCTAAAGAACCTGAGAGCACACTCAAATCACCAGAAAATAATAGAGAGGGCCGGACTTCACTTTCTATGGCTGAGACAGCCTTAAGGGCGGTTCTCCATGGTGAGGCAGTTCCTTGGGGGTTCAAGGGAAGAGATGCACGACCCATGGATGGATCTTATCACTACTGGGAGTACATGATATGACTTGATATATGCGTGTGTAATAGTAGCATGGATGTACAAGGTAATGAGTGTGATTGGCGAACCATCACCTTAAACCATTAGTCGGTATGATCGGGCTTATGGGTCCGATTTGGTTCAAGTACATTCGATCTCTCCCTCTTAATTTTCAATACTTCCGCTTCTTCTTCTCTTCTATATTTCCGAATGTTAATGGATGTAATGGGATGTCTTCAGTCCAAGGTTAATCGGATTCAACCAAACTAGTTACATGGCCATATACCGGATGTGTGTGATGTCCGATCAGTCCTTAACAAAGGTCGTGGGTTTCCTTGGATCAAGGGGTCAGGCCGGTTGGTTATTGAGTGTATTCGGATCGAAAGATTGCGACCTGTGACTGAGTCATATCAAAACCAAACCACAATCCTAGCTATGGGCCAGATCCGCGGATGATTTAACTGGTCTACATGGGACGGTTGGGTTAAACGGTTGGAACAACCCAACAGGCACAAGTTGCCAAAGGACACGAGTCTTCAAGGGTTACGAGTTGCCAAGAGGTACTAGTTTCCAAAGGACTCGAGTTTCCAAAGGGTACGAGTACCAAAGGGGTATGAGTTACCAAAGGGTAAAAGTGATCCAAGAGGTTCGATCATATCATGATCCAAGAGGTGCGATCATATCGTGATCCAAGAGGTACAAACATGTCGTGATCCAAGGGGTACGAACGTATCATGATCCAAGGAGTGTGAATGGGTCGTGACTGATACTCTAAAATTGGATCTTGCTACTGTCAAGTTAACAGTGATTGTTGTAATATTTGTGATTCAGTTCCAGAGGACCAGTTTACACTTTACTTTTATTGGTTCAATTTCAAGTTAAAACAATCGAGTGTTCTAAACTAAAAGTTCACAGAGAGAAAGGTGGTTTGAATTAAGGTTATAAGGATGCTAACCTAGTGTGGTTTGATCAGGTGTAAACAGTTGTGAGAAAAACAATTATTTAAGTTCAATTAAGAGGTAGTCTAGAATTTAGAACACACACTTAGATCAGCCCACTCTCGTGGTGCTTCACCTTTTATCAATCAATCTCAGCACCTAAACTCTCGTTTGGATTGAGACGTGATGAAAAACATTAATATCAAGTCCGATTCGTTCACAAAACACCTAACATCTACTCCAGCTGGTTAGGGATGCAATGCTCATTCTTGCTATGTCTAGCAACCTATTACACGATTAATGAACAAATTAAACATAAATTCATGTACTAAGTGATCAGATTAATGCAAGCAATAAGACAATCAATTTATAACTTATTTATGTCAAGCTCACGGATCTAACACCCTTACATCCTAGACTAAGCAAGCCGACTACTCAGCCATGGAACAAGAAAACATATAGATCATAATAGGAGAAGACATGAAATACTGCTGCAATAAAAGAGAAATAGGGTTCAAGGGGTTCTTCTCTAAATCGAGAGAGATGGCCCTTCTCCCTTCTAAGGTAGCATATCGCCAAGTAAAAATCTTTAAGGTTTGATTTCTTGTGTAAAAGTAATGTTGAAAAATAATAGAAATCAGAAAAAATTACGTTGCAGGTCTCTGGCGGCTACATGGGAGAAAATATGGATGATTAGGGAAAATCACGAAGTATTAGAAGTTTCCTTAAAACTCTCTGCCGCGGGAGCAGTCAGTCGGTTTCTCCACTCACTTGGAAGAACTTGTCAGGTTTCTCCGCCCGGTTTAAACGCAAGAAAACTCCAATTTGCATTCCTTTCGATCATAGTTTCCTTTGGGACTTTACAATAAAAATCAAGAAAACTCGTTTTCCCGAATGAAGTTCATGGTCATCGTATAAACGAAAACGGTTAACTTAACACCACAGTTGTCTAATCTATGTGTGAAGTGTAAACTTCCTTGTTAAATTGACGTCGTATAATTAAACGTTCTTTCAAAGAAATCGTGAAAACGTTTAAGTAGAAATACGGCCCAAAGAGGCCTAGAACGTGGTTAAAGACTCACTTGCGATTTCATACAAAATTAAGCCCAACGATGTTATGACGGTGTCTCTTCACACGCAGAAGAAGATAAATCTCGTGAAATCGGAAGATAAATGTCAAGTTTCCAAGATAATGATGAAGATCGAGATAAAAAGGATTATATCCGTGAAACGATAAACTCGACCTAGGGGAAAAAAAGGAAAGGGGAACCGACTCATAAGGCATATATAAGGGGAACTAAAGAAAAAGGCGCAGGGATCCGAAGATTTAGACCTAGAGAAGCTCTGTTAGCTTATAAGAACTTAGAACTTAGGTGGCTAGAAGGACAGAGTTATACTCAGACGTTTCTCCATCTTTGTTCGACGATTCTGGTTTCCTTAGACTCTACAACTCATTGCATTTAGAAACCCTAAGCTTTATTCTCGACAAGCTCAGTTTCTCTGACTGGCACTCGAATACCAGACAAACTTGCTCCGGCAGTTCGATCTCTTGGTCCAATCTTTCTTAAGGCCCAGTCCCAAATCCTTCAAACATTTTTTGTCTATTGCTAAGCGAGTTGCAGCCACATAGGTTTCTCTCGACATAGGTGGTAGAGCTAGAAAACTTAGTCTCGTTTTACTGCTTGTGTTATAGAATTCATTTGTGATCCCGTTTCGAGACAAGCTTCATGTATGCTTTTGTCTCTCGGGCGCTCGTACGCAAATTCAAAATAAAGATCTATTGTTTTCTAAATTCGTTTTGTTATCTTTTCATATTTTCCAAGTTTACTCGATTACTTGTCGTTGGCTCTCGCAGAGAATCTGAGACCTCAGGGGAAAGTTAGGGTTTCTTGAGTTTCCTTAATTTATGAAAATCGACGGTGTTGTTCTTCCCACAGTTTGGCAGCAGCATACCATCAAAACTCGAGTTGGACCGAACGAGTCGACCAAATCGCCCATTTAGAGATTTGGACCAAACGAACCGTCCAACTCGCCCGTTCGGCGAGTTGGACCGAATGAGCGGTCTAACTCGCCGAACGGGCGAGTTAGACCAATTGAGCCGTCTAACTCGCCCGTTCGGCTAGTTGGACCGAACAAGAAGTCCTTTGGACCACCTTTGTGTAATCCTTTGAATCCCTATCTAAACGCTTTTCGTTTCGTCTCAATCAGAGTTTCTGTTGAGATTTTATGATTAAAACAAGTTGGACGCACACCGTCCAACTCGCCTCGATGGCGAGTTGGATTTATTCCCTCCAACTTGCCTCATGGCGAGTTGGGAAAGCCCTGATGAGCATATCCTTTGTGTTATCTTTTGAATCTCGATCAAAACTCTTTTCGTTTCATCTCAATCGGTGTGCATTGAGATTTTTTGACAAAAACAAGTAAGACTCACCTGAACTCCTTGGCTTGCTCCTACTCGACCTCTTCGGCGTCCTACTCTCCCTCTCCAGCATCCTAGTCGCCCTCTTGGGCATGCTACTCGCCCTTACCTCAATTTTTGCATTCTTCTTTGAATCTCGATCAGAATTTCTCTTGTTTAGTCTCGGTTGGAGTTACCGTTGGAACGTTACGATAAAAATCGCAAAGACTTGTTTTCTCGTATGAATTCAAATTGATCTTATAAAACGGGAACGGTTAATTTAACTCCTTAGTCGCCTCAACTATACGATTAATTTGAACCTTCTCATAAATATTGACTTCGTATCAAAGGTACTATTTCGAAGAAATCGTAAAAACGTTTAAGTCGAAAAACCGTCCGAAAAGGTCTGAAACACGACTAAAATCACAGTTACGATTTTATACAAAATCGATCCCAATGATATTATGACGGTCTATCTTTTATTTCCATGAGAAAATAAAATTTAAGTTCGGAAAATAAATGTCAAGTTTCAAAGGATAAACACCAATATCGAAAAATATGGATCGACGAACCAAAACCGCAAGACAGGTTCGAGACTAAACGCGGCCAGGAAGAACAAATATTTTTACCATTCTTAAGGGGCATACAGACACGAGAAGAAGAAGGGGAGATGAGCAAGCAGAACATAGAAGAGGTTAACCCAAACCTTCGAGAAAACTAAGGTATGGCCGACTTGGTAGTTATTGAAATCAGACTTAGGAAGATACTAAGAAATAAAAATGCTTCAGAGATCGCCATAAAACTGTAGGGAACTTAGGATCTAGGAGAATAGTCTAGCGAGCTAAGTCTTAGGAATTTTCCTGTCTCGATCTATTGTTCTAGGACTGTTTAGGCATATCTTGAAAACCGATCTAAACTCTCGGAAAACCGAGAAACGATCGCCACGCATACTCAGCTCGCTTCCTAAAGAAAGAAAGAACTAGAAACGCGAACGTCATCTTAAAACCGACTTGTTCCTAGCAATTTTCTTAAAACCGACATATTCTTAGTCGTCAACCCGAAACTCACCAAGTCACAATCCTAGCGTCGTCTTTAAGCCAACCTGGATTCTCGATCATCCCAATCTTCGAAAGAAAAAACGTACACAACCCTTCAAAATAGCAGTTCAGCCGTTTTCTTTCGTAAAAAAGGAGGGAGTAGGTACGTATATTATACTTGTATACTCCCATACTTCAAATTTTTTTTCTGTCTCGGCATCAAGATAATGCTTTCGACAAAGAAAACTCTCACAACAGTAGAAAGAAAATCATTTAGGCAATGCGATGCCTCATAAAACCGATCATCCATGAATTTCGTATAACTATAACATTATATACGGAAGAGCCGTCGGCAAAACAAGATCGGTGTCTTGAGAAATGATTTTGCAATGCGGAAAAGAGAATGAGGAAAACACATTACTTGTTCGCAAATATTACAAGTAATCTGCAAGAGACATTCTCAATTTACTTCTATGCCACTCATTTCTCGTAAAACTTACGTGAAACATCCTTCTTATAGCCACACCAAGTTATGTGAAGAAACTTTCAAAAAACAATGTAGCAAGTTTTACCGAGAAGTGTTTTGGAAAATCTGCGTATAGCTAAAAAGAAAGTCATATGACTCGTCTCTCTACGAAAAAAATAAACTTTATCTCTTCGCACTACGATCTAACAAATCTCATTCCTTAGCCATGCGGCTCGCTGGCTTCTGCCTCCCATCTCCCTCGGTTCCATCCAAGCATGCAATCATCTCGCACGGGTTCTTTATCGACCCCATTAGGTTTTGTCTTCAGCATACAAAAACAAAACAATTTTTGTACGACTATAGGAAACATTATACAAAACATTCATCGTATAACTGATACCTAAAGTGGAAAATCGTTTCTAACGCCATTGGCCATCTTAGCACGGAAAACTCTGACTTGGCCCATTAATATCGACAAACGCTCTTTGGCGCTCGGCCAATTACGCCTTCCGATAAAGTCCAAACCGGAATTCTTCATCCTCTTTGGGACAAAACTAAACTAACATGACCTTAATGTTAACACGAAAGTGCCATGGTCTAATCCATAACCAGCAACGTCCTCAGCTATGCGGCTGAACACATCCTTCAGACCGAGCCAAAATGTTTGAGCGACCACTGCTCCATCCAATCACTTAACGGCAAAATGACAGTCCACGATTAGTCTAAAAATGCCAAGTGCAAATAATTATCGTATAACCCATAATCGGACATACGATAAATTCTTAACATCAAAACTTAGTTGTAACCACCAAATGGTTAACGGAAAACTTAAACTTGTCGATAACCGACCAAGTTCAATATGTTCCGCAGTTTACTCTAAACCCACAACGTTTTACAAGTAAAAAGCGGCACATAAGGAAAAAAATCATGACAAAGCTCCTAGAGCTATATGAAGCATCCTTAACTATACACGAAATAAGAACAATGAAGGAAGTCGCACATTCTCGGGGTCAAATTTGCACGACCCATTGGTCCTAATTCCTCGCTAACAAATCAAACAATTTAACATCTGAACAGGAACAACAGTTTTGGCAGCGAACATCCGCAAACAAAACAAAACGTTTCTCTGCCGTAAGGTTAAAACAAAACCCTTTCGATTCCACACATCTTCAAGCCCACGAACAGTTCAAGCACGAAATGCGGCATACGAAAGAAAAACTCAACCTTCGACACATCGAGATGTCGGTGATGCTCGAAGAACTGTTTTTCGTCAAAACTTTCCAAAACGGAATGGTCACCTTAAAAACAGTCCATTTGCGACAATAAAACATACACACCTTCTAAAACACGTATCCTTCGCGAAGATTCAAAAACGGTAATATCTACCAATAATTTTGTTTCTGATCACAACAAACTCTCAAAATCCTAAACAGACTAAGCCATCTCATAGAGATAGCTCTCGAACACCTGACACAAGGGTAATAGCGCTATAAAAGAAATCCGAAATTTTGGTCAGCACTTTCAGGATACTTAAAAAATATTCCCGAAGAGATGCTCGATTCCCACCATACAAGTCACATAAGCTGAGAACATATCGCGGACTTTAAAGCGGGACGGAATCGGTTCAAAAGCGATACGGGAAACATAAGCCGAAGTAGTCATCGCACCCCCTATAACCGTGATTAGACCTAGGTCTTACTTTAAACCCAGCACACTGGTCTCTAACGTCTCAAGGCATGATATTGAAAAGATACGAGATCCTGAAAGCATGTATCTTCGTCCATATCTACGCGCTCTCAAAACTTTGGAAAACTTCTCAAACATCTCGAATGAGTGACGAATAGGACGATCCGCAAAATAGTTGGGAGCGAGATGACAACTCATATCCTTCCCTCTATACTTAACAAAAATTCGAATATACTTAAGCTCCTTTTCAAGTGAAAAGCCTTGTTTATTCATTAAAAAAGTCACAAAGCGGCCGGGATCCAAAGTCACATGCTGTCAGTCCCAAAAACATAAATACGGCCACACTCGTCCAATATAAACAGCCTACGAGGCTAGTCTCGAGGCGGACAAAGGTCCCATATACAATGCAATTGGCAGCAACATGCCCGATAGTCTTTACGCGACACACAACTAAACCATAAAGGTCTCACTGGAAAACAAGAAGTAAGAACCTTAACTCCCGGACGAACTACGAAAGGCTTGATCCCTTCTACAAGGGTACGTAGGCTGCCTTCACAAGGTGCAGCCCTAATCCTACTGCATTCCGCTCTTGGAGGAGTGAGTAGACCACTTTCAACTGACCTTCTGAGCCATTGATTCCGCCTTACTTACCAAACCGGCCAAACCGCTCGCTAGACCCTCACAATTCTAACGAGCTGGGGGCTAACTGTTGGGGTCAAAATCGGTCACGATAGAATTAATGTTAGAAAACTCCCAAGAAATATCACTTATCTAAAAAAGAAGTATAAATCCAGGACAAAAGCTTTGTGTAATTTAAAAGAAAGAAGTTATACGACAAGTTCTCGGATAGGATGGTCCGATCCAAAAAACAGCTTTCAAGAAAACAAACAACTGTTGTGGTCAACAATGGTTATCTCGAAATCAAAGTTAGAATTGCGTTTATGTACGAAAGCTTTCTCGACACAATATATCAAATGACTCAAGAGAAATGGATGCACGGGATGCGCAAGATCCAACTCACCGAGCGCGCGAGTTGGATCGAACATGGACCAGACCTTATGCCTTTCGATCGAACCACGGTGGTTCCACCCCTAGTTTTGTCTCGATCAGAGTTACCTTTGGGACTTTACGATAAAAATCGCGAAGACTCTTTTTCCCGAATGAAGTTCATGTTTATCGTATAAACGAAAATGGTTAACTTAACACCAGAGTTGTCTAAACTATGAGAGAAGGGTGAACTTCCTTGTTAAATCGACGTCGTATCATTAAACGTTCTTTCGAACAAATTGTGAAAACATTCAAGTAGAAATACGGCCAAAGAGGCCTAGAACGCGGCTAAAGACCCACTTGCGATTTCATACAAAATTAATCCCAACAATGTTATGACGGTGTATCTTTACTCTCAGAAGAAGATAAATCTCGAGAAATCAGAAGATAAATGTCAAGTTTCCAAGATAATGATGAAGATCGAGATAAAAATGGAATATTTCCGCGAAACAATAAACTCGACCTAGGGGCAAAAAAGGAAAGGGGAACCAACCCATAAGGCATATATAAGGGGAGCTAAAGCCAAAGGCGCAGGGATCCAAAGATTTAGAATTAGAGAAGCTCTGTTAGCTTATAAGAACTTAGAATTTAGGTGGCTAGAAAGACAGAGTTATACTCATACGTTTCTTCATCTTTGTTCGACGATTATGGTTTCCTTAGACTCTACAAATCATTGCACTTAGAAACCCTAAGCTTTATTCTCGACAAGCTCGGTTTCTATGACTGGCACTCGATTACTAGACAAACTTGCTCCGACAGTTTGATCTCTTGGTCCACTGTTTTAATTGAACTACGCCTGACTTGATCCTCGAAAGGGGTACATTGGAAGCCTTTCTTAAGGTCCCAAACCCTGCAAACCTTTTTCGCACATTATCCGGGACCTCATGGAAAGTTCTGGTTTCTTGACTTTCCTTAATTTACGGAAAGCAACGGTGTGAATTTCGGTTCTCACATCAAGCACTAGGAGAAAGGTTTGAAAGTGTGGGAACTCTCCTATTCTCGATAACCATAGTTTAACCACAAATCTCTGAACTATACAAGTAACTAAGCTAAGACAACACACCCTTACGAAAACCTCACTGACTGCTGTTCAAGATCGGCTCTATACTCTATATCTCAAACCTGAAAAAATCACACTATCCAGAGAAAACTCCTTACATTCAATTAAGAGTGGCGTGAGCTTCTCATCACATGCATTAGTCAGTGTAAGTTTTTCTAGGTGTGAAACATGCTATTTAAGTGTTTAGGTGGAGCTAATCAGTGTTTATGGGTTACCACTTCTTTGTAGAGAATGCAGGATATTGCGCAAAATTGCAAGCGAGGATAGATCCATTGATGTCCACAGCCTCCACTCATTTTTGCCTGCTCTCTCTCTCTCTCTCTGAAACAATTGCTCCGATCATCCGCCTTCTCCTTGTTCTTTCAACTCGGTACCCACTCTTTTACTCAACCTTCCCAGTGGATCATGTTTCTTTGACTTCTTCCCCTTCTCCATCACCTTATTCTCGTCTTTTATTTTTTACTTGTGATGTGACGAAGAAGGAGGTAACATGTGATGGTTATGAGTGCCACTGGTGGTTCTGATTTTGCAACCATTCTGGTTCTCCATCATGTCTCACGGTTCATTGGTTATGGAGCGGTTGCTCCCCTTAATCCGTCTGTTCGCTTTGACTATCTGAACCTCTACAATAGTAACGAGTAAGAGGCTGCGTCGATCCTTTCCTCTCCGACCTTTTTGCACATATCTGCACATATAACACTGAAAAACAAATGCATGAAGGTGAAATAAAGGCTAAGGTGCAGGGTAGGAACTAGCCAAAAATGAGCTAGCCACTCAGGAATAACAAGATAGATAGAAAGAATAAGAAGTCCTAAGTGTGTTCTCATTTCCTTGATCTAACGCCCATAACTTAAATGATTGCAGTCAAGATTAAGTTCAAGTTAAATGGAGCTAAGTCTTTCCAGTGTAACCTCGACAAGAAAAAAGCTTCTAGAGAACCAAATGAGATAATGTCAGGGTGTTCTAGGTCCACATGTGTGTCTTTCGCCACTGCTAAGGTCACTGAATAAGATAACTAAAGCACGAGGTGGTTAGTGATCAACACAGAATAAGGTCCTAATTCCCACAAAGTTTTGACTGAATTGATCCTAAAACTGACTTAAATTGACTCAAAATAAAAAAAAATGAAGGAAACGAGTTAGTAAATGACGAAGGTCCTCCTCTAGACTTACTTCACACCATCCATGGTGTGAAAATAAATCTGAGAGAAGGTGTAAACAAGAATATGAATTTATTTTTCGGTCAAGATACTTACCTGCGTGGAGCGGGTGCTCCGGAAGATACTGGGTGCTCTATCGTTAGATCTCCACTTGGAGCAGCCGCTCCTCTCGGAGCGATGGGTGCTCCATTTTTGAAGAATTTTTGAAGTATCTTCGGTTTTTTCTTATTTTGACCTGAGACTCAATAAACTAAAACTAAAAATAAGTAAAAAGCAAATCCTAATGATAGTTACACTTACCAGTGGGTTGCCTCCCAACAAACGCTTGGTGTATGTCACTAGCTTGACTTGGTGATAGTGTTAAGTCAGGTTGAGCTTGAGCGCTTGCTCCAAAACAAGCTCCACAAACAAACACGTTCAGCTTCAAAACTCTACTCAACAACCCTTTAACAACAGCTTCCCCTTCCCCTTTCTCTTTCAGCTCATGTGTGAGAATAGCTCTGACTTTAGAGAATGGTTTAAAGGTACCTTTGCACTTCATCTCATACTCAACGTAGTTCTCATCACACATGCGAGGTATCAAAGTCATTGTAGGATCACCCTTGACCCTTTTCTTTTGGACCTTTTCTTTCACCTTTGCATACCCACTGAGTTTCTTGGTATCAGGGTGAGGATCTCCTTCCAAGACCAGCCTGCTCTAAACCTTATCACTAAGCTCCTTTTTAGGATCAAGTTTCAGCTTCTCTCCACTAACAAATGAGATGCAAGGGGAGTGCAGCGTAGGGAATCTGGTGGGGATAGCCTTGTAGAAAACCTTCTTGTTGATGTTAGAGAAAGAGACTCTCTTATTAGGCTTATCGATGATTTCTCCCACTGTAGCCATAAATGGTCTCCCAAGGATCACAGGCATCTCATAGTCCTTGCTCATCTCAAAAACTTGAAATTCAGTATGCATAATACATCCCCCAACTTTGACAGGAATGTTGCGAATGGTACCATAAGGGACTGCTCTGGAAGAGTTTACAAAATCAAGAGTCATTGAAGAATGGTCAACATCAACATTACCCAGCTTGTCTACAATCTCCTTTGAGACAAGATTCACACTAGACCCAAAGTCACAAAGAGCTTCCTTGAATTCAACTCCTGCGATGGAACATGGGAAAACAAACTTTCCAAGATCATCAAGCTTAGGCAATACCTTGAGTTCTGGTCTCAATGCTTCGATAAAGAGTGCCTCAATTTCCTTTAGAGTCTCTCTACATTTTTTGAAAAACATATGCAATGGACGAATATCCCAAGCATGTTCAAATGAGATCTTTTTAGGAAACCTTCTAACCATCTTCCTAAATCCATCCAGCTGCTCTACACTAATGGGATCCATCAGATGTTTAGATGGAATTGGATAGGGAACCTTAGGAACATATACTTGAGCTGGTGGAGTCTCAGCAAGTTTGCTAGGAGCAGTCGCTTCAGAGCTAGCAGAGTGCTTTGTTCTCTCTTCTGCACCTAAAGCAGTCTGAGAAAATAGCTTATCTATTGCATTACAGTGCTCAGCCCTATGATTTTTATCTGTTTTCCAGGAAGGGTTCCTCGCTGCCTCTTGAGATTGTCACCTGTTTGAGTAATCTGAACGTCCATATTTCTTATGTGACTCGCAACAACATTGTACTTGGAGTTTAGCTCAGTGAACATGTTATCCATCCTGGTGTTGATGTCCACGGTGACTTGATTCAATGCCTTGCTCTGAATCTGATGATCTTGCAACAGTTGTTGTATCTTGTGTACCACTCGCGGAAGCTGGAGCACCTTGCTGATTGCTCTGCCTGTTCTGCTGGTTCTGGTTCTGATTTTGGAAATGGTTCTGAGATTGATTGAAGATGAAGGTCTTACCTTGGAAACTCTAGGAAAACCTCTTTGCTGATTAGCACCTTGTGTTTGGTTGCTCTGTGCTTGATCTGCAGGATTCTCTACATTGTTGTTCTAGTAAGAGAGCAGGTTAGAGATGTTCCTGTAGTTGGGATCCTAGTAGTAGTTCTGATTTTGAACATACCCTTGACCGTTGATGTAGAGTACTTCCTGGTGATCATCTCCTTTCTTTCCACTGTTTGCGGCTAGATCATGGGCTATTTGCTTGGGTGTAGCTTCTTCCATGAACAAGACTTGCCCTTCTTTACTTTTGAGGAGTAGGTTGACCTTGGAGGTTAGCTCATCCTGAAACTAGGTATAAATGCTACTGACTTTGGAGCGATCGGTCTCTGGGTTCTTGTTCGCTGAGCTAGCACCCATGCTCTCTATCAGGTCGAATGCTCCATCAGTAGTTTGAGTCAGGAAATCTCCCTTTCTCGCAGAGTTTAGAGCATTGCAAAACTCCTAGTCCACAACATCATAGAAGATTCTCAGAATGTGATTATTATCAAATCCATGATGAGGACACTCCATGAGGGTGTCATTGAACCGCTCCCATGCTTCATTATATGGTTCATTAGCATGTTGCTTGAAAGAGGAGATCCTGTTCCTGAGAGCAGCTATTTTGCCTTCATGTAGAAGTGGCTCAAGAAAGCTACTCTGACTTGTTCCCATGTAGTGAGAGAGCCAGTAGGAAGTGACTTCAACCATCTAGAAGCTTTGCCAGCTAGAGAGAACGGGAACAACATGCATTTGACAACATCAGGCGACACTCCATTGTAGCGAGTCATGGCACACATTTCTTGTAAAGCGTCAATGTGCTCCATTGGTATCTCAGCTGGTAACCCATGGAAACTTCTTCTACCATGTTGATCATGTCAGGCTTGATATCAATGTCTTAACTAGTACATGGCAGTGCAGCAATGGCAGAGCGCGTGGTAGAGAAGTTATGCGGTAGGTTTCTCTCTCTAATCGGAGCAGCTTGATCCGCGGCTTGTTGAGTAGCATGCTGCTGCGCTTGGAAGGTTTGCTGCATCTGGAGCATCTGCTGTTGTATCTTTTGTATTGCGGCAGCGAGATCATCCTGATTGTGGCGTTGGTCGGCCTTGTTTGTTTTCGGTTGGTTCTTTCTAACCTTGCTAGCTCCTCATTGCTGAGTGTGAATAATGGAATTGACATGTTTCTTTGAGTGCTTCTACTGGACATACGCCTGAAAAATTAGCTGCAAGCAAAAAGGTAAAGCAAGTTAGAGGTCCTAGACTAGAAATATCGCCGAAAAATAAAGGTAAAAAGATGGTCCCAGGCAACGGCGCCAAAACTTGATAAACTAAACTTGGATCTTGCTACTGTCAAGTTAACAGTGATTGTTGTAATATTTATGATTCAATTCGAGAGAACCAGTTTACACTTTACTTTTATGGGTTTAATTTCAAGCTAAAATAATCGAGTGTTCTGAACTGAAAATTCATAAAGAGCAAGGAACAGAGAGAAAGATAGCTTGAATTAAGGTTATGAGGATGCTAGCCTAGGGGGGTTTGATGGGGTGTAAACACTTGTGAGGCGAACAATTATTTAAGTTCAATTAATAGGTAGTCTAGAATTCGGAACACGCAATTAGATCAGCCCATTCTCATGGTGCCTCACCTTTTGTCAATAAATCTCAGCACCTAAACTCTCGTTTCGATTGAGACGTGATGACAAACATTAAGATCAAGTCTGATTTGTTCACAAAACACCCTAACATCTACTCTCGCTGGTTAGGGATGTAATGCTCATTCGTGCTATGTCTAGCAACCTATGACACGGTTAATGAACGGATTAAACCTAGTTAGTTCATGCACTAAGTGATCAGATTAATGCAAGCAATAAGAACAACTATGAATGAAGACAATCGATTTATAACTTATTTATGTCAAGCTCACGGATCTAACACTCTTACACCCTAGACTAAGCAAGCCGACTACTCTGTCATGTAACAAGAAAACACAGAGATCATAATAGAAGAAGACATGAAATACTGCTGCAATAAAAGAGAAATAGAGTTCAGAGGGTTCTTCTCTAAATCGAGAGAGAGGGGCCCTTCTCCCTTCTAAGGTAGCAAATCTCCAAGTATAAATCT
Source organism: Moricandia moricandioides (assembly GCA_905132885.1). NCBI lineage: Eukaryota > Viridiplantae > Streptophyta > Magnoliopsida > Brassicales > Brassicaceae > Moricandia > Moricandia moricandioides. Next base: position 255,687 of record CAJHQQ010000043.1, read on the forward strand.
CTAAGGTATGGTTTCTTGTGTAAAATTAGTGTTGAAAAATAGTAGAAATCAGAAAAGATATATTGCAGGTCTCTGGCGGCTGCAGGAGAGAAAATAGGGATGCTTAGGGCAAATCCCGAAATATTAGAAGTTTCCTTAAAATTCTCTGCCGCTAGAGCAGTCAGTCGGTTTCTCCGTTCACTCTGGAGAAATTATCAGGTTGCTCCGCTCGGTTTAAACGCAGGAGACTCCAATTTGCATTTCTTTCTTCATGTGTCCCACCTAGAGCCTCTTAACTTACTCCAGATCTGTAATGACTCAAAAGGGACTAAATTGACTCTAGAAAGACCTGAAAACACTTTAGAAAACATATGCAAATGTGTCAAAAACACAATATATCAGTGACCCAAGGGGTGTGAACTTGGCGTGGCCGAAAGGGTATGAACGGTTTGGGACCAAAAAGGTATGAACGGTTCGGGACCGAAATGGTACAAATGATTTGGGACCGAGGAGATACGAATGGATCATGATCGAAAAGGCGTGATTGTTCAAGGAAGGCCGTGTATGATCTGATCATGGTTGAGAATGGTCGACCTGATCCATAGATGATGGATCAAGGTGTCTGATCTAACATGTTTAAGGAAGTATTGATTGGTATGAACAAGGCAGATCCGTTGTCTCGGATATAGTCCATGACCGATCAGGCAAGATAAAGACCCATCAGCTCTGAGTCATGTGAGGGTGGTTGGTTGATTCACTAAGGATCTTATGGGCACTGTCAGTCTAGAGAATGAACAAAAGGTTGTTGGATGGTGCATGAGCCGAGAAAGGCCAGATGCATATCCTTAACCAATGAAGACTTCTCAAAGGTCACAGAGTCAGTGGGGATGGTTGGTTGAATGACTAAGTACCTAAGTGAGTTGTGTGATGCAGATACAATTATAAGGATCTTAAGTAAGATCACTGAGTGATCGTGGTCCAGTAGACAAGCATGTGTAGTTCGGATCAATGGAGGGCCGATGAGCTACTAAGCTCTGTGGATGTGGCAGAGGTATGACTTAGAAAATACTTGGATAGATTAGTATTTTGCTAGGATGCTGGTAGAATGGTTTAGGGGAATGGAACCTCATATCAGTATGACTAGAACCATTTCAAGGATTGTTCTATAAGCTGAATGGTAGTAAGTGAACTGACCAAGGCATAGACAATTGGACCGGACAATTTCTATACTGGATATATACCAATAGTTATTAGAGATTATTCTGCTGCGTATAAGTTGAAAGGATCTAAGCTAGGAATCAACTAAGGAAGTCGTAAGCTAAGGTCTAAGATAACCCTCACCTTTAGGCAAAATTATAGATAACAGCAAAAAATTGAGAGGTTTGGTCAGTGTGTGGACCGAGCGACGTGAGGCTTCGACCATGGTCTAGTCAGCCGGTTTTGGATCTTACAAGCTGTGTCTAAAGCCATCTGATAAACCAGGGTGACACCTCTAAAGAATGTACTTAGAAGCTGCACCTCATTGAATACATGGTGCATAAGTCTCTCTGGTATGATCTGAATTTGATATAGGAGCTCTTATATGATTCAGTAGGCCCTTGAATAAACACGGTGATTATGTTCCTAAAGTCTTAAGATCTTGTATCATCAAAGAACTTATGTAGGAAGAGTCTTAATGGCATTCCAGGATATAAGAGATCATGGTGGTAGCTTCTTAACCTAATATGAAGCATCTCTAGTAAGTGAGAACTTGAAGAGCTTATAGAGAAGGTAGTCCCCATGGACTCAGTTGTCTTAGATAGCAGACAAAAAATCCTTGAACCTTTCCAGGTGGTCCATCAGACTCTCATGTAGGAGCCCATGATAAGGTGTATGTCTTACAAGTGTAAAATATGCATGCATCAGCTCAAAGTCGTGCCTCTGAAAGGTAGGAGGACAAATATCAGATATGTTGACGTAGAATTGATCTAGACAATTGTAATTAGCCAACGTTATGGGTCGAGCAGTCTCAGCATTAGCTGTAGCTACAGCTTCAGCAGCTTATATAGCATCTGCTTCTGGGTCAGGGATTACAGCCCCCTTGATTATCCAGTCTTGGACCTGCAACATTATGGAGATGACTCTCGGGTTCATGCATGTCTTCATACTCATCTCTGTACAATATTTGCGTCCATGTCTCTCGTTCGAAGGTCGGTGTCGATCAATGTTTCAGAAGTGCCAATCGATACTTGTTCACGAGTAGTGTCACTCGACGAATTAGAGGTGTTGATTGATGTTGTTTGCTTTTCTTTGCTGATGCTCTCTCAAGTTGAGTAGGATCCCAGTGTTCCAAGAGATTAGCTTCCTTGTTGGTTCTCGTACTGCTGGGCATGCACCTGAAAGACACAATAAAGATTTTTAAAGATACAAAACAATAAAAGAAAACATAGAGGAAATTCTTTATCTAAGTCTAATGGCAAATCCAATGCTCCCCGGCAATGGCGCCAAATTTGATATAGCTCAAATTACCCTTGAGCAAACTCTCAATAAGAGATGAATTACAGTACTTAGGTATCAAATCCATAGGGAATGTGGACACACAATAGACAATAAGAATCAAGATTAAGCTAGGCAAGTAAATAATAAAGCAATAAATAAAGCAGTAAACAAGTTGATTATCGGTTGTAAGATTTAAGGGAAAATAGCTAGATGTGGAGTTTCAAGCAATCAAAATTATGAGGTATAGATACTAAGTGAACTGTCCTAGAACTCAAATGCAATAGTAAAATATCCAGCTCTCGCTGCGAGTTTAATCAGATGTTTAAATCATGTATAATAGCTCTCGCATGCGAATACGGAACGAGTGTTGATCGTTACTACGGAGTGTTGATTGATACTTTTTAAGCAAGCATTAACGTCCTAATCGATATGTTCACTAGATTAATTAAACCAGCTCTCGCATGCGCCTAACAACCTAGCTCTCCAGAATTATTATCAAAAGTTGAACCCACTCTCACTGTTTTCAGTTATCCTAAGTTCAGGGTTCTAGTTAGCTACTTTAGAACACAATCAGGTAGATCAATCTGGGAAGGATCCTAATTAAATCACCCTAGCAGTTCTATGTTTCAATAATTTATCAAAACCCTAAATCTAACAAAGTAATTACTCTTGCATATAGTACAAAATCTCTGAAGGAGTATTTGATCTTCTCTCCAAAAACTACTAGAAACCTTTTAGAAATAACTATAAATTGTGGTAATGTGTAAGGTGGTGTTTTGCCCTAGACAATGACAAACACTATAAATTAGGTATAAAGTCGGTTAGGGGAATCTTGTATTATGTGGAACTTCTGGGCTTGAGTAGGTCTTGAATCTAGTCAGGCCTGTCTACTTGCACGGGTGTCGAGCAAGCCCAATAAAGAATTATCGATCGACACTTCTTCTAAACCTCGGCTCTAACTTATGATTTCTTGAACAACTACAAGTTTCCTTATCCATAAGCTCTAAATTGCTCCATAGTCTCCACATTGCTCCAAAATATACATATACCTAAAAAGATTCTAAATAGACCTGAAACATAACATAATGACTCTAAATGTGGTTTATATTATGGCTAAAAATTGATAACTTCCATATTATATCATTATTCTTGTATCATAGCCTATAAAAATGAGACTTTGATTGCCTTATCTTATAGAGGAGTTTCGTTAACCCAAAACCTTGAAAGAGTCAAAATATTCTTTATGAAAAGTGTTCTCGTGCACGATTAAATCATTATATATGTTCATAATTTACACCCATTTGGGTTACCAATTAAATTAACCAAAAATCTTACAAAGTAATTTCTTGGGACTATGGATATTTATATTTAGGGTAAACGACTTATTTTCACACCAGAAGTATTGTATATTAATAGTTTCACACAATCTTTTATTTCGTCCTAATTGCACATATTTTATGTATATGAACTCAGTTGCATACATTTTAAATATATTAACCTATTTACCCCTATTTTAAAGATCAAAACCCAAATCACACAGACGAAGGTTTAACTTAGTTTAGACTCTGAACCAATATCAAACTTATTGAACTCATATCAAACCAGTTGGTATCAAACTGAAATTATAATCTGATCCGACCTGATATCAAAATAAAACATAACCCAACATCCTACTAAAGAGTTTGGTCGAGTACTATTTGAATATCAGGTTGGGTCGGGTTTTAATTTCAGTTTGATACCAACTGGTTTGATCGGCTTAACTGGTTTGATATTGGTTTAATTCTAAACCAGTAAAACCAAGCTAAACCTTCGTCTGTGTGGTTCTGAGTTTTGATCTTTGAAAATAAGGGTAAATAGGTTCATATAATTAGAATATGTGCAATTAAGACGAGCATGAAAGAATGTGTGAAAATGTTACTATACGATAATTCTAGTGTGGAAATAGGTCGGTTACCCTTATGTTTATGATAGATGACATCAAAGTTGGAAATCTTAACGGAGTAAACTTTAGAAGATGAAAAATAAAATGAGGTAAGAATTTAAAATGGAGAATGACGACTACATATATTATGGCTAAATTCTTTATAGTATGTTACTTTTATTATATTGATAATGGTTATGAGACTTCTATGAGGATATCATAAATGATATGATGAACTCCGTCATGGAAAATAATATTTGAATCTTATCAAATTTTCTACCCGGTTGCAAGAATTTGGGTTGTAAGAAGGTCTTAAAAGAAGATGATTGAGCTGGCATCATCAGCCGCTGTACAAGGGAAATGGGTTGATGGTCAGATGAGTGGTATTTCCAAAGGGTGAAAGTGTCGCTCAGAAAAAGAGTGCGGACATATCATAACCTAATGCCTACGTACATATCATCACCAAACGGGTTCGAACATATCGTCACCGAATGGGTGTAAATAAATCGTCATCAAAAGAGTGTGAACATATGTCAGCAAAAAGGGGAGAACATATCTTCACCCAAAAGGAGTGACATATCATCGCCAAAAGGGTACATATTATCACCAAAGGGATATGAGCATATATTCACCGAAAGGGTACGAACATATCATAACCAAAAAGGTACAGTATCATTACCGAAAGGATGCAAACATATCATCAACAAAAGGGTGCCATAATATTGTCACCTAAAGTGTGCAATAATATTGTCACCTAAAGGGTGCAAAGGTATTGTCACCTAAAAGGTGTGAACGTAGCATCACCGAAAGAGTGTGAATGTACCATCCCCAAAAGGGTGAAAATGTATATGTATCGAAAGGGTGTGTATGTAAAGTCACCAAAAGGGTGTGAACGAATGGAGGCGAATATAACTTGACCAAATGTTGTAAAAATAGCCGGTTAAGGTATGCATCATGGATTCAAGATTCAAGACATGCTTAGACATATAATGGATTGTGAAAAACCATGCAGGAAGTTGACCTGTATGGATTCAAGTGGCTTGCGGGTAAATTTGATTTGCTATACGTGAACAAACATATCGTTCATGCCCATTGTCATGGACCATGATATATGGGTTATAAATCGATAACACACAAATTAGTATATATGAAGGAAACTAAAGTTTTTATAGTGCCTTACATAAGTATGAAGTGTGTAAGTTGATAGAAGTTAGTGTATAAAAAAAAAGAAGCACATACACATGTCATAAAAAGTTTGATGAGGTTTCTTCAAGTGGTTTAACTTAAACCTATAGAATAAGTGTTTGTATATCAAAATAATGAATATAACTAATGATTTACTATTTGTTGGTATGATAATAACATATTGATCTTTGACACTGGTCTCAAAAAAGTAGAACTTACAAAATAATTTTAGTATCAAATTGTACAATAAAAAATATGGGGAAATAAATCTGATTTTTAGAATTTAGAACAAACTTTATTTTTTTAGGAAAAAATAGAATTTTATTAATATGATAATATCCATGTTCTAAAACATGGCCGCCCACGTCCGGATTTCCGGCGGTTAAACGTCAGGCGGCTCCCAACCGTTTCGATTTGTTGTTAATCGGACAGTTACACGTTGTATTACAAAGAATCTTTGTTTTTTTTTTACAGTTTTGAAGTTCAAAAAACGAATGTATTTTGATAAATCTATAATTGTGATTTATTAACAACAGTCAAAACGCCAAAAGAAATGAAGAATAAGTGATGAAAATTAATGGCTGTCGTAAAAGAAAGTTGCAAACCACGCAAAACCCTTAAAAGAAGACGAAGAGGTATTTACAAATCTTCCCCTCATTAAGAAAATATCAAATATAAGCAAGCTAAGAAAATTAAATGTCGAACCTACGCTTAGATTGACAGACTACATAGCCAATACCACCAGACCACGAAAATTTCATTCTTTATGCGTGAATTGTTGAGAAGAAACCGATTGTTGGCCTTGTATGTTTACCAAATGTAGAATTATATCTTCAGCCAAATCCACATATTTATAGTAGCAGAGAATGGCAAAGAAGATAAACGCCAAATAGCCATAAATTCAGAACAAGTAAAAATCAATGAGTAATTGTTTTTGTTTCAAGTCCACAATGTTGGCATAAAGGATCAACATTCATTCTTCTAGAAATTAATCGTGTAGTAGTACCAATAGCCTTTGATAGGATACACCACAAAAACATATATCGGAAAAATCAACAGTTTTTCCAAGAAAAATCGTAAAAGCGCATAAGTCGTAAAACGGTCCGCAACAACCTACAACACGACGAAAGTCCACTTATTGTTTAACGTGAGAATTGGCCCATAGTGCAATGACGGTTTAATTGGCTTGGAGAACAATAAAGAAAAAGAGGATATATTGAAGATTTTCGAGGATAAACTAAATCTCGAGCAGATAGAGAAAACACTTCGGAGAGGATAAACACAAATAACGACCAATAAAGAAAAATGGCCAACTCTAGAGGCATATATAAGCACAAATGGGGCAGAGAAGAAGAGAACAAAAACAATAAGAACTCTAAATCACAAAAAAAAAACAGATTTATAGAGAATAACAAGAACCCTAATCATACAAAACCCAAAATCTTAAAATAAAAACCTTATATCAAAAAAAACACAGATCTGAAGCGTGCTAAGAAACAAATATGAAGCGCATAGGTTGAGCCATCTCCATTAAGTATCTAAAGACAGTTGATGTTCCGTTTACGTCATTTTCTCCGTCAAACTGCGGATATCTAGAATTATATGTCTATTCGAAACAATTTTTGTTTTCCTGGTGAAGGAAGAATGAGAAGAAAACAAGAGAAAAAAGAACTGTCACAGGGAATGAGAAAAAAAAAGAATCGAAGAGAGGGAGAAGAATAGCAGAGGAAAGGAGAGCGAATAAGGAAGAGAAGAAGAAAAGAAGAAAATGAAAGAATAAATTTTCGGCTATTCCTTTGTTTTAGTTTAGGTTATAGGGTATAAGAAACAAATCGATAAATGTCTTAATTTTTACATTAAAAATAAATAAATTTATTAAAATATATAGTCAGAATCCTTTGAAGATTGACTCCAAAGAGATGAGGGTATGGAAGAAGATGAGTTCTTCGTTGAATTAAAACTAGCACAAGACAACGAGCTCATATTGTAACGACTCGCTCCCGAAGTATTTTTATTTATTAAGGAATATGATCGAGAAGAGGTTTCTTCGTAAGAGAGCGAAATAGTTCTAAGTGTTGGAACATTTATATTTGTCAAGAATGGGATAATAACTCAATTTTTTTGAAGTATCAAATTTTCCTTGCTAACAAGTATTATTGCTAAGACTGTATGGCGATAACTAATCATAAAACGATCGGAGTATAAGCAAGGTATCAACGGAACGTGGAGCCAATTAAGGAAAGTTCGGTCCTTCGAGAATGTGGGTTCCAAGTAAGGCAAGTTGACTAGTCATCATTGTCGGGATTATAAGAAAGGAAGGTCGGGTTGGCGGGAGTCATATAAGGAAATAATTGTAAATCGGTCAAGTCTTTAAGGGAAAGTTTTGACCAAGCTGATTAAGGAAACTGCACTTAATTCTCGGCTTGGTGAGCAAGTCCAAGGGTAGTATAAAAGGGACCTCCAGCTCTTAGTTTTGGACAAATCTCAAAGCAAGTCCTAGAGAGAGTTCGGAGCAAGAACACAGTTCTAGAGAGAGAGAGGGTTTGGAAAGCGAGGATCGAGCAAGGAGGACCGTAGGAATCTTCGCCGGAAAAAGCAGCTGAGTTCAGAGTCTTCGATCTTTTAAAGATCAATTCAGGTGAGGATGTGATTCGTGACAGTCCAATAAAGATTGTTTTTCCTAGTTTGATTCCTTAGGATCGATTTTTTCTTGGATAGAATTCGTTTGTGGTAAGTTTGTTCATAATGTTCTTAGGAAAAATATGTGATGAAAATTGTTTATGGAAAATTCGTTCCTCAGTGTTCGAGATAGTTCTCAAGGATCGAAGAACGTTCATACATTCATAGGATATTTGCATGATAGATTGCGTGAAATAATGGTATGTTTTATTGAGATGTTTATGTGAAATACTTAGATTTGATCCGAGAAGAATTGAAATGTTAGATTGAAAATGTTATAGAAACAGAGTGAGAATTGAAGTAATTTAAGGAAAGTACGAGATTAGAAGAACATGATTAAGTTAAGGAAAGTATGTTTTGGCTTCGACCGTGTATGTTGGCTTTGGCCGTGTATGTTGGCTTCGGCCGTTATGGACCTTCGGGTCGCAAGTTGGTTTCGGCCGCAGGTTTGGCTATGGCTGTAATGGACCAACGGGTCGCAGGTACGGCTTCGGCCGCAGGTATGGCTACGGTTGGAGGTACAGCTACGGCCGCAAGTTGGCTACGACCAAAGTCTGATGGACCTTCAGATCGGAATGTTAGAAATTTTTAAATTAAAAGAATGATAGAACCGGATGTTAGGTTGTTTGTTGGGATGCATGAAAATGAATAAGTAATAAAAAAATGGCTAAGTAAGAGATGATGGAAAACTGAATGCTAAGTTGATAGAATGGGACTGCTAGGTTGTTAGGTTGGAATGGAGAATTTGATTGATTAATTATTGGAATGTAGTGGGCGGTATTGAGCATTCTCACTGAGTACTTTTGTATGCTCACGCCTCCTTCTTTGATGCATGTGACAAGTAGTTGTTTGGACCGGAGCGCGAGACGATGAAGACCATCGGGACGGGGTATTCAGTATTGGGATTGTTATAGGATTTTCATGAGAATTTTACGAACCTTATTTCATACGATTATGATGTATTGACTCGGATTTATTATTAAAACTACAGTATTTACTTATGTTATTTAATGAAAGATTTCTAAATTATTTCTACTTAGAATTTCTCTTACGACTTCGCAAAGATTTCCGGGTTTGGGTGTTTCAATTTGGTATCAGAGCGGGGTAGGCCAGTCAGTTCTGTCTTGGCTGGCCACTTTTTAAAATTTGGATTTGTGGGTAAGGGTGGAAAGAAACCGATGGTCTATTTCTTGTGCCAAGGATTTGTGGTATGATGTTTCTAGGGTATATCTTAGTATGTGTTGATGATTGGATTGCTTAGAAAATGGCTAAGCGAAATTGTGTTTGATAGTTGCAGGAAGTTAGTGAAAACTAACTTATGTCTTGTTAAAGAGAAAAAGTGTCGTCGATCGGGTTTTTCATAAAGTAGACAATGAGGGTATCGAGTTTGTTCGGTCAGAAGGAGGAAATGTTCTTAAAGTCGGGTGCGATGGATGAAGATACATCTGCTTTAGTGAGGGAGTGGATACGATGGTAGGAAGTACGAAGCAATAGGCAAATTGGATTGTGGTTGAATAACTATAAAGCTAGGATTGTGAGAGTTGCTAAGTTAATTCCTGAGAATGAAGGAAGTTAATGTCTCATGGAATTATGAAGTTATGGATGTTCGGGGGTGGTGTAGCACACTTGTTGGAAGCTTAATGGGTCGTTGGAGGTGCAACAAGAACACGTGTGTGGTTAGTAGAACGTGGTACTAGGGGTTCACAAGGTGGACGTAAGGATGGAGTTAATCTACTTGTTAGTGGTGTGGTGGTAAGATGCATTGCGGTGTGTGTCGTTATGGTCGAGGGCTGAACAAAGTGACAATAACGAATAACTACCCCTTAACTCGAATCGGTAAGTTATTGGATCAGCTCAAGGGAGCATCGTGGTTCTCGAAGATTGACTTGGCATCGGGTTATCACCAAATCCTTATTGCAAAAGAAGACATTAGAAAGACTGCATTCATGACAAGGTATGACCACTTCGAATTCGTGGTTATGCCATTCGGGTTGACAAATGCTCCAGCGCCGTTTATGAAGCTGATGAACGGAGTATCCCATAAGTTCTTGGATGAGTTTGTAATCATCTTTATTGACGACACTTTGGTGTTCTCGAAAATTCCAAAGGAACACGAGGGACATCTCAGAGTGGTGATGGAGAAACTGAGGGAGCAGAACTTGTTTACTAAGCTAAGCAAGTGCAGTTTTTGGCAAAGGCAAATTGGGTTTTTAGGCCATGTGGTCCCCGAATAAGGAGTTGCAGCGGATCCCGAAAAGGTTGTGGCCATCGCAAATTGGCCGAGGCCGGGAATGCCTGCAGAAATCAGGAGTTCTTAGGGTTAGGGGGTTACTATCGTCGGTTTGTGAAGGGCTTAGCAAGATTAGCTAACCATTGACTCGGTTGACGGGCAAGGATGTGAAGTACGAGTGGATTGCGGAATGCGAGGAGAGCTTTACGAGCTTAAAGGATAGATTAATTAGTGCACCGGTGCCAGTACTACCTCAGCCAGGAGTGACATATGTTGTGTTTACAGACGCATCAAAGAGGGGGCTAGGTTGCGTCTTGATGCTAGAAGAACGTGTGATTGCTTATGCGTCTCGACAACTGAGGAAACACGAAGAGAATTATCCCACTCATGATTTGGAGATGGCAGCGGTAGTGTTTGCACTCAAGATTTGGTGGTCTCACCCTTATGGGGAAAAATTCCAAGTGTTTACGGACCATAAGAGCCTTAATTACATCTTCACTCAACCAGATTTGAACCTAAGACAAAGAAGATGGAGGGAGATGGTGGCAGACTATGATTTAGATATAGCTTATCACCCAGGGAATTCTAACCTAGTAGCTGATGCAATGAGTCCCGAAAGGCGAGTGTCTCGATCGAGAAGGAGATGGGAGGGTTGATTTCTATGATGGGTATGCTACAGATTAATATGTGGGTAGACGAGTCCGTTTGTCTAGGCGAGGAAGCAGCGAATCAAGCTGGCCAACTGACCCAAATAAGATTGGCTCAAGGGGAAGATGAAGCATTGTCTAATATGATCGAAGATGGTGTTTTGGGGTATTGGAAGACCGGCAACGAGACGATCATCTTCCATGGACGAGTATGTGTCCCAAACGACAAGAAGTTAAGAGAGAATGTATTGAAGGAAGCACACCAATCTAAGTTCTCCATACATCCGGGGGTGACGAAGATGTACCATGACCTTAAGCGGTACTACCATTGGCCAGGGATGAACATGGGTGTAGCAGGATGGGTAGCCAAGTGTCGGACATGTTAGTTGGTGAAAGCAGAACACCAAGTTCCGAGTGGCTTATTGCAGAGTTTACCAATGCCTGAGTGAAAATAGGATATGATCACGATGGACTTTGTGTGCGGGTTTCTAAAGACTAAGGGCTGCAAGGATTCAATATGGGTGATAGTGGACCGCTTAACTAAGTCAGCACACTTCCTTCTGTTCCAGATGTCAGATGGTGTGGATAAATGTGTTGAACTCTACATGAGGGAGATTGTGAAACTTCGTGGTAATCCTGTTAGCAGTGTGTCAGATCGGGATCCACGATTCGCCTCAAATTTCTTGTTGGCATTCCAGAAAGCACTGGGAACTAAAGTGCACATAAGCACGGCATATCACCCGCAAACGGATGGGCAATCGGAGCGGACGATCCAATTCCTCGAGGATTTGTTGCGAGCTTGTGTGGTGGATTGGTGTAAACTATGGGAGAAGCATTTACCACTAACTGAGTTTGCGTGCATCAATAGTTACCACTCAAGTATTGGAATGTCATCGTACGAAGCTTTGTATGCCCATCTGTGTCAAACCCCCTTGTGTTGGATTGAAGTGGGGGAGGGCCGAGTTTCCTCCCTAGGGGTGGTAAAAGAAACGACAGACAAGATTAAGTTTGTCAAGGAGAAAATGAAGGAGGCCCAAGATCGGCAAAAGAGCTCTGCAGACAAGCGGATGAAGGAACTGGAATTCCAAGTGGGGGAGATGGTTTACTTAAAAAGAGTGATGTTTAAGGGAAAGGACAGAACGACAAAGATGAGGAAGTTGCGGCTGAGGTATATGGGACCGTTTAGAACCGTAGAATGGGTTGGACCAGTAGCATACCGTTTGGAATTGCCCGACAAGCTCCATCCATTCCATGATGTGTTCCATGTGTCACAACTGGGGAATGTGGTAAGGAATCCGACACTGATAGTCTCACATCCACCTGAAGATTTGAGTTCTGGTCTGTCGACTCATGGTAAACCAATACAAGTGACAAGGCTTCCAGACGAACAAATTAGAAGGAAGAGAATTCCTGAGACTACAAAAGAGCGTGCGAGCATGATGAGGGCTGAGTATTCAGAGTTATTTGAGACCCAAGTGGATGAGCAGATTGTGAGTGCAGATTCAGGGACGAATTCCTCTTGAGTAGGGGAGAGTTGTAACGACCCGCTCCCGAAGTATTTTTATTTATTAAAGAATATGATCGAGGAGAGGTTTTTTTGTAAGAGAGCAAAATAGTTCTAAGTGTTGGAACACTTATATTCGTCAAGAATGGAATAAGAATTTTTTTTCTAATTATCGAATTGTCCTTGCAAACAAGTATTATTGCTAAGACTAGATGGCGATAACTAATCATAAAAATATCGGAGTATAAGCAAGGTATCAACGGACCGTGGAGCTAATTAAGGAAAGTTCGGTCCTTCGAGAATGTGGGTTCCAAGTAAGGCAAATTGACTAGTCATCATTGTCGGGATCATACGAAAGGAACGTCGGGTTGGCGGGATTCATATAAGGAAAGAATTGTAAATCGGTCAAGCCTTTAAGGACAAGTTTTGACCAAGCCGATTAAGGAAATTGCACTTAATTCTCGGCTTAGTGAGCAAGTCCAAGGGTAGTATAAAAGGGACCTCCAGCTCTTAGTTTTGGACACAGCTCAAAGCAAGTCCGAGAGAGAGTTTGGGAGCAAGAACAGATTCTAGAGAGAGAGAGTTTTGAAAGCGAGGATCGAGCAAGGAGGACCGTAGGAACCTTCGCCAGAAAACGCAGCTGAGTTCAGAGTTTTCGATCTTTTAAAGATCAATTCAGGTGAGGATGTGATTCGTGACAGTCCAATAAAGATTGGTTTTCCTAGTTTGATTCCTTAGGATCGAATTGTTCTTGGATAGAATTCGTTTATGGTAAGTTCGTTCATAATGTTCTTAGGAAAAATATGTGATGGAAATTGTTTATGGAAAGTTCGTTTCTCGTTCTTCGAGATAGTTCTCAAGGATCGAAGAACGTTCATACATTCATAGGATATTTGCATGATAGATTGCGTGAAATGATGGTATGTTTTATTGAGATTTTTATGTGAAATACTTAGATTTGATCCGACAAGAATTGAAATGTTAGATTGAAAATGTTATAGAAACAGAGTGAGAATTGAAGTAATTTAAGGAAAGTACGAGATTAGAAGAACGTGATTAAGTTAAGGAAAGTGTGTTTTGGCTTCGGCCGTGTATGTTGGCTTCGGCCGTTATGGACCTTCGGGTCGCAAGTTGGCTTCGGCCGCAGGTTTGGCTACGGCCGTAATGGACCGACGGGTCGCAGGTACGGCTACGGCCGCAGGTACGGCTACGGCCGCAGGTACGGCTACGGCGCATGTACGGCTACGGCCGCAGGTACGGCTACGGCCGCATGTACGGCTACGGCCGCAGGTACGGCTACGGCCGCATGTACGGCTACGGCCGCAGGTACAGCTACGACCAAAGTTTTGGCTTCGGCCAATGTTTTGGATACGACTAAAGTTTTGGCTACGACCAAAGTTTTGGCTACGGCCAAAGTTTTGGCTACGACCAAAGTCTGATGGACCTTCGGGTCGGAATGTTAGGAAATGTTAAAGTAAATGAATGATAGAATCGAATGTTATGTTGTTTGTTTGGATGCATGAAAATGGATAAGTAATAGGAAAAATGGCTAAGTAAGATATGATGGAAAACTGAATGCTAAGTTGATAGAATGGGACTGCTAGGTTGTTAGGTTGGAATGGAGAATTTAAGTTCGGGTTTAAAGCATACAAATCAGACTAACGAAACATCTCTTTTTCTTGCAAAAAATCAAAGGATGATCTGAATTTTTTTTTATAAAGAACTCAAAAATTAAAAAGAAAAATCCTTAAAAATACACGGACTAATGTTTATTTGTTAATAAAATAAAGAAGCTTTCTTTAAAAATATACGAACTAAATTTCATTTTCTAATAAATACACTAACTATTTTGGATCCTCATTTAGTACGCGAATTATTTTTGTTTTCCATTAAATACACAAATTTTAAAATTTGCACATTTTACACTAAATCGTCAACTATGTTTAACAAACTATGATGTGGTTAAACTGTCAAAAACACACTTACTCTTAGTCAAAACCTCTCAATCGATTGAACTTTAATTCAAGTTAGTTTTAATTCGAGCTTGACACCATAATTTATTTCATTTTCTTTTATTATCCAAACTTTATTCTTTTACTTTCTTTTCACTTTATTTTTTCTTTATATCGTTTCGAAATGAAGTCAATTTCCATGTCGTGGAAAATGACGAAGAAAACTAGATAGTTTTAGATGAGTTTATGATTTTCGAGTTAGTTTAGTGTTATTTGTTTCTAATTCTTACTCTTCTCTTTGATTAGAGTGATAATGATTAATGGAAAAAAAAAGCTAACAATATAATCTATTGGGAGGATTTAAAAAAAATATCCTTCATAATTTAACCACATATTTAATTAAAACCTAACTTCATCTCTACTTCTGTTTAATATAGTTGATATCGTCTAAATCATAGATGTCTAAGTTGATATATAAAATCTGTAAATTCAAAAGTTTATATATTTAATGGACAAAAAAGTTATTTCGTGTATCAAACAAAAATCAAAAATAATTAGTATATATTATTAGCAAATAAAAATTAGTTCATGTATTTAAAAAAAATATTTATGCAAGTTAACAAATGTTTAGTTAAATAATAATGTCCTTGTCATTGCCGTTAATGTAGTTGACGCCGTCTAAAATGATGTTAAAATCTGTGAATTTTAAAAATTTGTGTATTTAATAGATAACACAAATTAACACGTCTATTAGACGGAGATCTAAAATAATTCGTGTATTTTATTAGCAAATGAAAATTAATCCGTATATTTTTAAAGAATTTTCTCAAAATTAAATAAACTAGAAAAAATTGCAAAAACGAAAGATGCAGAAGAGAACCATACAATATAAACGCATACTTTGTTTTCTTTTACTTTATTTTACAGCCGAAGAAGATATCTAAGACTCATTTCATGTTTAGAGACTTAAAGAAGGGAAGAAGAAGTAAAAATGAAATGCTCAGCGAATAGGAACTTTGATCCACCCATTGGCAAAAGCAATGGCTAAGATGACGAATGGAGTTGACATACCAAAAATGATTATGTAAGGAAGAGGCGTCTTCATCGGATTCTCCCCTTCTCTTTCGCCAGCGCTTTGCCAATACCTACGTATTAATGGAAAAATGGGCAAGTAAGAGTAAATCACAAAAACTAACATGGTTAGACCACACCACTACAAACCTTTTAGTTCGGTAAAACCAAGAATGTGTATGAGTCACATGTAAACTCTTTTCCACTAACCATGGGAATCAGATTTTAGTTATGTGGTTACAAAAAGAAAATATTTTTTGGAAATGTGATTCGTCAGATAATAAACAGCAAAAGAGACAACAATTCGCCAGTGTTTTAAATTAAGTTGCACTTTTCTTGTTTCTAGATATAACATTTTTCACAATTTGGCCATTTTGTGATATAAAATTGAGAGTTGGAGATGATATGTAAGTAAAAACTAACTGTTCTGGTTCTTCCTCTTTGGTTATGAACTTCTTCTTTTCTTTAGGTTTGACTTCTCCATCTCCTCCATCTCCTCCACCTTAAGCAAGAACAGGGATAAAGAGAGTCTTTCTCCTAATAAAAAACAAGATAGGAAAATTCTGATTCGAAAGAGATAAAGTACCTAATTTGGCGTGAAGCTTGAACTGTGTAAAGCCTGATGAAGATGGTGTACAGAGGAATTGAGGTAGAGCAAGCAACGATGAATATGAGGAAGACGATGAAGTTTTCAAATCATTGGCCTTCTGGCTAAAGGAAGAAGAGATGTGGAATTTGGCTGCCATTTCTAACATCAATAGGTTTTTGTTTGTTAATATTGATTATATCATATGGTTTCAATTTTTTTTAGTTATATTAGTTGGAATACGTGGCATATGTGGTTCCACTGGATGACATTTGGTAAACATTGAGATGAATGAATCTTATCTCTTATTCGTGTTCAGAACACATATGTTTTGCAACACGCTACATTCTTGAGAGGATTTGCAAATAAGGTATTTATTAAAGTCCAAACTAAAATATAATCTTATTTCGGATTTATTTTTATAAACAAATGATCTTAACATATTTATCAATGAAATCCATTATACTAAAAGGCCCATCAAACATGAATTACGAATAAAGTATACGATAAATACTTTTTGGTAAGTAAACTAAAAAAACTTGAGAAAGAAATGAATATATTTTTTGACTGCGAATTTAATTTTACATTTCCTGAACTAATACATATTTTATACTCTATTTTTAAAAAAAAATTCTATGAGGACTATTATATATTTTTAGATTATTAAAATTTAAAATACTGGATTTTTTTTTAAAAAATTAACTTATTTTAGAATAATAATTTCTTAGAAGTATTTCATACTAATAGAAAAAAAGAAAAATATTTAATCAAGAAACTAAAAAGTAAATAAAATAGTAATTTTTGTTAAAATATATTTTATCGTGTAAAACTAGTTAACAAATTATTATAATAAATTTTCTTATGTTTGTATAAACAGTTTGAACTAAATGTTCTTAACTAATCCCAATAAATATAATTTGTTAAGTTTTGTTAAGAATTAAACAAGAAACTCTACGCTACCTGAACGAAATAAAAATAAATACCAAAATGATCTCTGAACTAATTAAGCACATCTGTACGAATATTTTTCTATTTTATAAATTTATTAGATATTATTACAAATGTTATAAATATATAATTTATATTTTAGTGTTATATATTGTGTAAATCTATAATATTATTATTTATATTTCTTATTCAATATTATTAATATATATTGATTTGCTTAAAACATTTTACTTTTTATTACTTACTAATATAGGATATTTTTTGGATGTTATGATAGTAAGCTTTATTTTCTTAAAATTAAGACCTCAAAATATTAGATTACTTTAATTTTTACAACATATATAAATAGTTTTTTTTGTGGTGCATTTCAAAAAGTTATTCCTTATTATCTGTGATTTATCTTTTGTAAAATTTTCAATATTATGATTTTGATTTTATATATTTATTTTTTTAATTTTATATTTTGTCAAGAAAACTTTGGAAAAATACACAACTATTTTTGAGTTTGAAACATTAAATGAATTTTAAATTTTTTTGTGACTACATTTAATCTATCATTTTATAAATAAAATATTTGAATTTTTGGTACTATTTTAAAAACATTTCTCAATATATTTTGTTATAATAACATATTTTTAAATAGTATATGAACTAAAGTTTATTATATACTATTATATTTTTGTAAATAAAATTTTTTAAACAATATATTTTTTAGAGATTCAAAATAAATAAAAAGTTGTAGATATATATATATATATATATATATAACTTTAACCTATGTTTATACATTTATTTTGTATAAAAATATTATAATGTTTACGAATTTTAACCCATTTTAAGGGGTTTTTTCAAAAACAACCTAAAAATTCAAGTCAAATGCAAAACCAACTTTTTTTTTAGTTACTATTCATCATTGAATTTTCCATAATACCCATAAGTTTTTGAATTATTTACAAATTTGCCATTATTATTTATTTATTTTTTAATTTTGAAAAATACAAAAAAAACAAATACACCCTAAACATTTCTTCTTAATTACAACTATGCCACCATCATCAATATTTTCAACCACCATTTTTGATCTCTTAAAGCTTTAGAATTGAATTTTCAACCACTTTTTTCTCATTCTAAACAAGCAATTCTTCATTTCCTCTCATTTTCTCTACATTTCCATCTAAAAATCTCTCTTTTCATAATCATAAACTTCATAATTTCGTGTTTTTTCACTTGTGAATCATCAAAAATGTTTCATTTTGGTCAATATTGGAGTTTAGACGGTTGAAAAGGCTGGAAACGAGTTTCACACTGCAAAAATGTAACTATTTTCATGGTTTAAGTCGTTTCTCAGATCTGTGTCGCGATAGTAGACTGTTTTATATGTCTACGCTCTTATGTAGACATATAATGCAGTCTATTTGTTAACGCACAGGTCAGTTTTGCAATTGACTAAACGGATTTTTTTTGTAACGTAGCCTTCCCCGACAGTCTACATCTTAACCTTTGACAACAAAAACAAAAAAGTACGTAGACTTACAAAGACGACTACGCAAAAGAGGTTAGTTTTGTATTTGAATGAACTTTTGACTTTTCATAAGTAGACTTCAACATAAGTCTACGAAGCGTAGACTTCAACATAAGTCTACGAAGTGTAGACTTCAACATAAGTCTACGAAGAGGTCAGTTTTGCATTTGACCAAAATTTTGACTGCGTTGAAAAGGTTAGTTTTGTGTTTGACTAAAACTTTTTAAAAATAATATATTTTTTTAATATGTAGACTTCATATGCAGTCTTCTCTTCCCGAAAAAAAAAATGTAGACTACCCGTGAAGTCTATTTTTTTATTTTGGTCAAATGCAAAACTGACTCGTGGGATTTGAGAGTAGACTTCTTTCGAAGTCTACAAATCTATAGACGTTCATTTCAGTCTACCCCCTAAAAAGTCAAACATAGTCAATTGCATAACTGACATCATTCAAAAAAATTAAAACATGTAGACTGTATATTTAGTCTACCTCTGAAAGTCAAATCCTGGAAAATTCTGGTCAATAGCGAAAACTAACATTTTTGAAGTTGTAGACTGAAAACGAAGTCTGCTTAAATAAAATCACAACTTTTTTCAACTATAAAAAGTAACCCGTAAAATGGTCAATTGCAAAAACTAACCCAAAAAGTAGACCTATCTGACCGTCTACATTAAAAGTTAATTTGTGTACTATGCATTAAATGTTTTCATAATTTTTTCGTTTGAAAGTGTGTAATAGTTAATCCTAATGGGCTTGAGTGATTTTGGATAGAAAAACTGTTGTAATTATGAAAGTATAATACTTTTGATTTTGCTATATTGCTAGGAAACAATTGTAGACATATTAGTAAGTTTACATTAATTGTCACAGTGCAAACAACCAGGTCACATCCAAACTGTTTAAGTTAAACCAGTGTTGTCTCATTGCTTTGGATGTTGTCTTATGTATTATATCTTATGTGTTGAATTGACCAATTGTATTATTGCTTTGGATGGTGTCTTATTGCTTTGGATGTTGTCTTATGTCTTATGTATTTAACTTATCAGCTGTATTGTCGCTTTGGATGTTGTCTTATTTGATGAACTTTTGTTGAAATCGTAGGTCTTAATTTTTCTATTACTTTGAGTTCTAATGTTACTTTCTGTCGTGCAGACCAACATGTTAGTCTTCTTGAACAAAAAGTAGACTTCTTTTTAAGTCTCTTATAAGAAAGACTAATATGTAAATCTCTGGATTGTATTGGAATTGCAATTTTGGTCGAAAATGAATTAAAATCTCTGAAAGAAGAGTACTATACTAATACAAATGATGATATTTTGATATATAGTCGAGTACCAGACTTCTATAAAAGTCTTCTGTAAAAGAAGACTAATACTTCAGTCTGCTGCAAGCAAATTACATAAGTTTGTTACAACCATATGTCTGGTACAAAAGCATGATACAACTGTCTGTTACTCACAGTTCTTGAGCTCCTCCCTAGAGTATACAACCTCGATAGGAAATCAGGTTTATCCATTTTGTAACATGCACCAAGAAGACACAAACAAAGAATTATATAAGTGCATTCTACACGAGAAGTCTACAATTTAAAATAAAGCCTACACGAGAAGCCTATAAATTCAAACATCAGTGTACTACAAATTCAAAACATCAATTTACATGAGAAGTCTACAAATTCAAAATATTAGTTTACAAAATTCAAAATATCAGTCTACAAATTCAAAATATCAGTCTACATATTCAAAATATCAGTCTACAAATTCAAAATTTTAGTTTACAAATTTGAAACTTCATACTACACTTCAAAATGAAGGAGACTCACCGGAAGCAGAGAAATGGATTAGAGAGGATGAAATGCTCGTTAGAGAAATGGATCTAAGACTGACCGACTCAGATCTGAATCAAAAGAAACTAAAAAGTTAGTAAACAAAGATGAGCTTGTTAAGTTATTAGTTAAACAAGAGATAGAGATGACACAGAGACGTACGTTGGAAAGATGAAGCACAGTCACTTGCTGGTTAGGACAGAGAGATGAAGTAAAAGCCATGATACTGACCGGAAACAGAGATTTGGACGAGAAGCACTGTTCCTTAGAAGTCGCCGGCTCAGATCTGAAAAGAGAAAAAGGTAAAGGTGGTCACTTTTTATCAACAGAGAGGTAAAAAGAGACATTTAACTTACCAGAGCAATGGAGGAGACAGAGACGAGGCGGATGGGAAACTGCGTGGATCGAGTTCGCCGGAAATCTCGCCGGAAATCGCCTAGAGAGAAATACGGCAAAGATTAGTTTTTTTTTTACCTAAAAAGCTTGAGAAATCGTATATACTAGGTTAAATTGTGTGTAGACTGAAAAAAAAGGTCTACATATATGTAGACTTTATAATATGTCTACGAACCCCTTAACCACAAATCTTAAACCGTAAATGTTTTATTTGATCATCAAATTATATTGGTTAAATTCGGTTTAGTTAAATTGTGTGTAGACTGAAAAAAAGTCTACATATATGTAGACTTTATAATATGTCTACGAACCCCTTAACCACAAATCTCAAACCGTAAATATTTTATTTGATCATCAAATTATATTGGTTAAATCCGGTTAGGTTAAATTGTGTGTAGACTGAAAAAAGGTCTACATATATGTAGACTTTATAATATGTCTACGAACCCCTTAACCACAAATCTCAAACCGTAAATGTTTTATTTGATCATCAAATTATATTGGTTAAATCCGGTTAGGTTAAATTGTGTGTAGACTGAAAAAAAGAGTCTACATATATGTAGACTTTATAATATGTCTACGAACCCCTTAACCAAAAATCTCAAACCCTAAATGTTCCTTAAAAGTGTTTAATTATATAAAATTTTAATTTTTTTACTTCATATTATTCATTATATTAATGATTAGTTAAAAATATTACAACAATTATTTTTATACATTTTTAAAATTAAATTATTAGATAAAATTATGATGTAGACTACATAACAAGTCTACCGAGTGAATAGACTTCGTACGAGGTCTACATTTATGTAGACTTCTTTCTGTTACGTGTAGACTAACAAAGGATAGAAACGTAAAATACACTTCTGTTTTTTGTTTGGTCATAAGGGTTAAATAGTATTTTTATCACCCTTGTAGGTTGGTTTTGCATTTGATTGAAATTGGGGTACACTTTTAGGTTTAGATTGAAATTTTAGGTTGTTTTTAGCAAATCCCCCCCATTTTAATGATGATTTAAAATTTATTTAAATAAAAAATTAAAACTTTAAATTTTTTTAATTTACCTATTTAATAAAATTTTATCATATTTAATTCATGTTGCACAACTATTTTTATATAATCCAGAATATATTATAAAAAATAGTATAGAAATTTTATTTTCTTGTTTTATAATAAATCTTAGTTAACATTGATTTATAATAATATTATATTACTAATTACGAAATATATTAATGTGTTATTTTGTTTAAAAAAAATTAAAATTTTAAGTAAGATTTTGTTAGATTTTTTATCAACAGATTTTGTTATAATTAAAAAATAAAATTTAAATTTAGAGTTGGTTTATTATTAATGTAAATAATAAAATATTTCATATTAACTAATTTTTTAAGTGGTTCTACTATGACTTGTTAGTAATAAATAAAAATATGACCTTAATTTAATAGATTAGATGAAAGGAAATGACAATATATCAGGTTTTTAAAGTATATAAGAGCTTCGGAAAATAAATTATCTTGTTGGATGATTTGTCAAGTAACTTGGAGATCTGTGTCCAAAAATATTAATTATTTTTTCACAAATTAACCTACAATTTCAAGTCAATCCTAAAGTCGTTTTTTTGTCATTATTTTTCACCTTTGAAAATTTCAAACCCTCTTTATGTGTTTTGAATTATTTACAAAATTATCTTTATTAATTAATTATTTAATTATTTCAAAAATTGGAAAAAACATATTACACCCTAAATGTTTCTTTTTATTTACAACATTGTCATTATCATTAATTTTTCAACCACTATGAACCGTCTTTTTGAGCTCTTAAAAGCTTATGAATTCATTTTGTAACCACTTTTCCTCTCTCTCTACCAACAAATCTCCATTTTCTTTCATTCCTCTCAATTTTCATCTAAAAACTCTCATAACTTTCAATTTTATAAGCTAAACTTTGATACTTTCGAGTTTATTCAATTGTGAGTCAACAAAGGTGTTTCTTTTTCGTCATATTTGGAGCTTGGACGGTGTGGTAAAGGGTGAACACGAGTTTTACACCGGAAAAAGGTAATTATTTACATGGTTTTCATCATTTTTCAAATCTGTGTCGCGATAGTATATTGTCTCATATGTCTACGCATATGTGTAGACTTACGATGTGGTCTACTTTTCAACGCACATATTACTTTTGCAATTGACCAAAGTATTTCTTTTTTAAAAAAGACTTCCCTAAAAGTCCGCGTCTCAACCTTTCAAAACAAAAATAAAAAGTAAGTAGACTTACTAAGTAATCTACGTAAAAGAGGTTAGTTTTTGCATTTGACCGAACTTTAGGCAACTTTTGACTTTTCATAGTAGACTTCATCGGAAATCTACATTATGTAGACTGTTCTTGAAGTATAGAAAATGTCATTTTTGCATTTGACCAAAACTTTAACTACGTTGAATAGATTAGTTTTGCATTTGACAAAAAATCTATAAAATTGACCAAAACAAAAAAAGAAGTGTACACTTCATATTTAGTCTACTAATCTCAAAAAAAATGTAAAATGCATATGGGTGGAGTCTACTATTTTATTTTTGTCAAATGTAAAATTAACATGTCGGATTTGGGAGTATACTTGAGGTGAAGTCTACTCCTGTGTAGACGTTTATCTCAATCTATTTGTAGAAAGACAAACTTGGTCAATTGCAAAAACTAATCCATAGTAAAAAAATTAAAAATGTTGACTGTAAATGAAATATACTTTTGAAAATCAAATTTTGGTTGAATTCTGGTCAATTACAAAAACTAACATTTTTAAAATGTAGACTGAAAAGAAAGTCTAATGTGGAAAATCACATTTTTTTTTATTAAATACAAATAATAACCCGTGGATTTTGCAATTGCAAAAACTAACTCAAATTGTAGACTTACATGACAGTCTACACACATAAACTGAAAAGAAAGTCTATTATTATGTAGATTTGTGTATTATTCATAATGAATTTTCAATAATTTTTAGTTTTACAGTGTGTGTTAGTTAATCTTAATGGTCTTGTACTATTTTCAAAAGATAATATTTTATAATTGTGAAACTATCAACTTTTTGGTTTGACTATGTAGTTAGCTAATCAGTGTAGACTTCTTTTTAAGTCTACTTTCATACATAATCAAACAACAAGTTTTTGTTTGCTAATTTTGTAAATTATATTCTTCTTGTAGGGAATGATTCAGTTACCTGTTGTATACAGAGAATGGGTGGTGAAAGACTCGTTGTGGGAGTTTGTGGTTGATAATCGGAAAAAGAGAGAATGTTCCTTGTGCATGATGGTTGTACACATGGTGAACTTCTTGAAGCGGCACAAGAAGATTATGATCTGGACAAGAAAATCGAGATGGTGGAGTTAACGTATTCCTTACCAAACGTAATTTTAGAGAAAATAGGTCAGGATACTCCTCCTATGCATGTTACGAATGATAGACAAGTGCGGAACTTGATCGATTTATGTAAGACGAATATTGTACGTCTTTGTGTATCAAGCCAGTGTCAAGTAGAAAATGGAGGTGACGATGATGCTGATGTATCTAATGGTGGTGATAATATTTTTGCTGATGAAGATACTGATGAAGGGTTGGATGAAGATAGGAATGTTGCTGATGATGCTCAAGCAACTGCTGATGTTGTTGTTGATATTGATGTTAATGTTGTTGTTGATGCTGACGATGCTGTAAACTATATGTGATTACGGGAAATTGAAAGATGAGGATTCTGATGAAGATGCAAATGAAACGTATTATGGTGGATGATGTAGCTTTTATTATACAGTCTCAAATTAACCCTATAAGCTACTTTTGACTCTCTCAAGTAAGAAGTTCAGTTGTAGTACTTAGGGATCAAATCCACATGGAGTGGGTACATAATAGACTATAGATGTTTAGATTAAGTTAGGCATAAAGAAGTAATAGTAGAGAAGTAAGGAGGTGATCGTTTTGATAACAATAAGATGAAATAGCTATGTTTAGGAATTTATCAATCAATAGATTCAAAACACAAATCAAGGATGTTAAGGGTTTTATATATCAAATTCTAGAACTCGAATTCAATAAGCAAGTAATACAACTCTCGCATGCAATTACGAATCAGATGCCTAAGTTCTATGTTCCAGCTCTCGCATGCAAACAAGGATCGAGCGTCGATCGATACTAATGCTTGGGTATCAATCGATACTACCTCAGACAAGCATTAACACACATATAAATGATGTTCAACTAGATCCTAGACCAACTCTCGTATGCGCCTAGATATGTAATCCACACAAGGCTCGGGTTCCGTTAATTAATTGCACTCTCGTGCCTCTCAATTGTCCTATGATTCTAGGTTCAAGCAATCAGTCACACTCACGTGCTATTTCACTACTCTAGATTCTAGTATTACATGCCACCCTTGTGTAGAGTTATATAGATAACCTAAAAATCCGATGACTATCAGTTTGACATTAAGAACATAAAATCTCTAAACCTAACAAGATGATTACTTAGACATGGAAGCAATAACACAGATCATAGTCTGAATAAATAATAGATATAGAAATCAATATAAAACCAAAGGAGTTCCAATCAATCTCTTAAGGAGAATCGATCTTCTCTCCAAAACTTAAGACAAAGAATAAAATAAAGCTTAGCCGTCCACAATGGCTTAGAAAACTATATAAATTAGGTCTAAACACATGCAGGGGTATTCTGGTAACTTGCCATGATATATGGGCTTAAGTCGGCCATTAAAAAAAGTTGGATCTGTTTTCTTGGATCACCGTCGATCGATGGTAAGGCTGTGCCGTCGATCGACACTCATTTTTCCCCTCGACAGCTTCCTCTCGCGAGGCAGACAGACCACTCTCTAGTACAACATGCATAACTTTTGACGTAGGATTCTGATTGACCTTGAACTGGTGGCATTGGAAATGTAAATCAAAGATATATCTTCTGTTAAAATATCAGCTCAATCTCACCGTATAATGGTCTCCATCCATAGCTAAACATATGATGCATCTGCGAAGTTCTGCATCTCCAAATTTCCAGAATCACCAAAGCTCTCAAGAACGTACCTGAACGTGAAAAATACTCTAATACTTACTCCGATCACATATAATAGACTCTAAATAGGACTGATGTCATGGTACAATAATGGTAAATATCAGGCCCTATCAGTGGATAACAAGCAGAGTATACGTATTACGGTGGACAACAAGCGGAGTACTTTGGTGTTGAAGGAAGATCGATGTCCTTTAATGAAAATATATATGTCGGTTAGAGTTTTTCTAGTAAGGCTAAGCTTGTTTAAAAGCTGAAGTTGGTGGTTGTGAAAGGTAAATTTCCATTTACAGCATGTAAGACAACGAAAACTCTGTATGTTGCTAAGTGTGGTGTTGAAGGATGCGGTTGGAAGCTTGGATCGAGTGTGAAGCATTGGCTAAGTACATTTTGGGTGATAAAATATTTGAAAACTCATACAGGTCCAGTGGAAGATCTAATGGCTCAACAGAACCATTATACTCCGAAATACGTTGCTAGACTACTCATAGATAAAGTTGGGATTGTAGATTGAGTTACACCAAGGCATATCTCAGATTTTATGAAGAATATGTTTGGGCTGAAGCTAGATTACACCACCTCGTACAGAGCTTTGTTATGTTACCAAGAGATGGTGAGAGGAACATCAGAAGATGGATATGAGAATCTGCCTTTTTATTTGCGCCAGATCGAGCAATTGAATCTAGAAATTGTCACATGTCTTGAGAAAAATGGCAAAAATAGATGTAAATATCTATTCCTATTTTTTGGAGCTTTGATAGCTGGTTTTAACTATCTTAGGATGGTTATTGTGGTTAGGGCTGGGAAAATAAACCGAATCCAATCCGACAAAAATGAATCCGAACCGATCTGTGTAAGCTTCTTTTTTGAAATGTTGACTTCTCATGTAGACTGTACTTTCAAATTGTAGACTTAACTTTCAAATTGTAGACTTCTCATGCAGACTTCACTTTCAAATTGTAGACTTCATCACTGAATTGTAGACTTCTATTGTATAATGTTTTGTTTGTTAACTTGCTTTTCTTTTTAATTCTTTATCTGTTTGCTGACTCTCTTTTGTTCCGTATATGAGGGCGAACAGGGTTTCTCCCGTCGCGCGTCTCGGAGTTGTGCGATGCGACTATAGGACTCCTTCAAGTTCGTCGGCCCATCTACCTTCTTGGCGTCTAAATGTTTTTTGAGTCCATCAAGGATGGTTTTATTTGTAGTTTCGTCCTGGCCATTACATTGTGGGTATCTAGGGGTTGATTTTGTTAGTCGAATCTTCCATTTTTTTGCAGAAGGCCTCGAATCTAGTCGAAATGAATTGAGATCCATTGTCTGTTATGATTTCGTATGGGAATCCGTGCCTGCAAAAAATATTTTTCTATACAAAGCTTTTGACTGGGCGTCCTTAATGCTTGCGTAGGAGTCTGCTTCCACCATTTTGAGAAGAAGTCCGTCAAGACCAGCAAGAACCTTTTTTTGTTTTGACCTATGCATGGGCCCGACTATATCCATCGACCATCGCATGAATGGGTATGGTGCCGAGATTGATGAGAGGACCTCTGCTGGTTGATGGATAGTTGGGGCGTGCCTTTGGGACTTTTCACATTTCCGCGCAAAGTCCTTGCAGTCCTTGATCATAGTTGGCCAGTAGTGTCTGTGGCGTTTTATTTTGACTGCGAGAGATCTTCTGCCAGAGTGATTTCCACATGAACCAGAATGGACCTCTTCCATTATCTTTAGCGCCTTTTCTCCTTGTACGCAGGTCATGAGTGGCCCTGAAAATCTCCACTTGTATAGTTCTCCGTCAACCAAGACGTATCGCGCAGCTTGGGTTTTAATCTTTCAGGTAGACCATTTTTTTGCCAGGAGTTCTCCGTTGGCAATATACACAAGGATTGCCTTCGTCCAAGGTTCGTTGAATCCGTATTCTATCTGCCCGGATTCTTGCATGGTTTGGTAATCGACTTCACCAGTATCACCATCAGGAGAGTCGCTTAGGTTTATGACAACGGGTGGTCTGATGCTAGGATGTTCTGTGAATTCTACGGGAATCACCCTGCTTAACCATGGGTCCGAACTGGATGCTAGGGCGGCTAGGGCGTCGGCCTGAGCATTTTCGGCTCTCAGAACCTAGGTGAGCGCAAACTGGTCGAAGCTTTGAGCTAATTCTCGAACGAGTTTTAAGTAGGCGTCCATTCTTTTGTCTCTTGCTTCGTACTCCCCGCTGCATTGGCTTGGCACGAGTTGGGAGTCACAGTAGGCATGAATGTTGCGTATTTTCAAGCTGTGTGCCAATCGTAATCCTGCGATCAGGGCTTTGTATTCAGCCTCTTTATTTGAGGCGTGGAAGATTAG
Organism: Moricandia moricandioides; assembly: GCA_905132885.1. Taxonomy (NCBI): domain Eukaryota; kingdom Viridiplantae; phylum Streptophyta; class Magnoliopsida; order Brassicales; family Brassicaceae; genus Moricandia; species Moricandia moricandioides. The sequence continues at coordinate 284,018 of CAJHQQ010000043.1, forward strand.
TCAGAATGCTGTTTCCAGTACTTCCCCCGTTGGTGACATGATTCGGATTCCTATCCCAGAACCTTGCTTGGATGAGGATCCGTCGACGTGGAGGGTCCCAGTCGAGTCGGGTTCTTGGCTGGCAGTGCATCCCGCAGGGATTTCTACTAAGCAATCAGCGAGTACTTGTAATTTTGCGCAGGTTTTTGCTCGATACTCGAAGTCGTATTTGCTTAGTTTGATCGCCCATTTTTCCAATCTCCCAGATTGACTGGGACTATGCAAGATAGCCCGCAGTGGGAATGATGTGAGTACTGCGATCGTATGGACTGGAAGTACGGCCTTAGAGCAGGATTAACCAGGGTCTCTTAAGGTGGGGTTCTTAACTTTTCTAAGAGACGTATCTTAGTTTTTAACTAAGAAAACCTAAGAACCGTCTCTTAAGAACCATAAGAGCCGTCTCTTAGCGGGAAAAATGTAAAAAAAAAAAATTAAAAAGACAAATTTTACGTTAAGAACCCCACCTTAAGAGACTCGGGTTAATCATGGCCTTAGCTTTCTTGCTGACATTGCTACTGCAAGTGCCAGTTTTTCCATCATCGGATAGCGCGTCTTTGAGTCAAGCAGAGTTTTGCTCACGTAGAAAATGGGCTTTTGCTCGCCGCGTTCTTCTCGGATAAGGACGCCGCTTACTGATGTGGTTGATACGGTGATGTATAGGAAGAGCGATTCTCCTTCTACAGGTTTCGCGAGTATCGGGGCAGTGGCCAAGTAATGCTTCAGCTGTTGGAGAGCCTTTTCACATTCCTCGGTCCATTCGAATTTCTTGTTCCCCTTCATAGTGTCGTAGAAGGGCAAACATTTGTCAATTGATTGTGAGATAAATCTGTTTAGTGCTGCTATTCTACCGGTCAATCTCTGTACCTCTCGTTTCGTTCTTGGAGAAGCCATTTCGATCAGTGCGGTAATCTGTTTCAGGTTGGCTTCGATCCCACGGTAGGTCCCGAGTTAGCCCAGGAATTCTCTCGACACCACTGCGAACCTGCACTTCGCAGGATTCAGTTTCATATTTCGGAGTTTTAGACTTTCATCATTCTCGAAGGTGTGGGATATGATCTCCTTTTTCGAGGGATTTTACGACCATATCATCGATGTAAACCTCCATTGTTTTTCCGAGTTTTTCTGAGAACATTCGGTTGATGAGCCGTTGATAAGTTGCGCAAGCATTCTTCAGACCAAATGGCATTACCTTGTAACAGTAAGAACTGTGGTCAGTTATGAATACGGTCTTTTCTTGATCGTCGGGATTCATTCTAATCTGATTACCCAGAGAAGGCATCCATAAAGGACAAGAGTTTGTTCTCTTCCGTTGCTTCGACTAAGCGGTCGATATGTGGCAGTGGGAAGCTATCCTTTGGGTATGCTTTATTGAGATCGGTGAAATCGACGCAGACTCTCCACTTCTGGTTCTTCTTATTGACAACTACCGGGTTAGCGAGCCAATCGGAATACCTGACCTATGTTATGGACCCGACATTGAGGAGTTTTTCGACCTCGACGTTGACCGCTTCGGCGCGTTCTGGTCCTAATTTTTGTCTTTTTGTTTAACGGGCTTGAAATATGGGTCAATGTTGAGCTCGTGACATGTGACGTTGATGTCGATCCTTGGCATATCTTCTGCGGTCCATGCGAATGTGTGCGAGTTCTCCTTCAGACAAGCTATGAGCTCAATTTTCAGAGAATTGCTCAGGTTCGCACCTATCTCTACACAACGATCTGGGAACGCTTCGTCTAGACATACCGAGACAACGGGCTCGCAGGTTGGTTCTCGTTTCCCATCCAAAGCTCTGGCTACTCGCGACTGCCAAAAGATTTCAGTATCGTCTTGTTCTGGCGTGTGTTATCAACGGCAGACGATTTCTATTTCTTTTTAAGTGGAAATTCAGCTAACGGATTCTTCTGTTTTGACTCTGCAGCGAAGCAAACTCGTGAGATTCTACGATCTCCCTAGATGTTATTGATTCCGCGCGGGGTTGGGAACTTGAGGCACATATGGTACGTCGACGGGACTGCTTGCATCAAGTTCAACCATGGGGTCCCTACAATTTCGTTGTAGGACATGGGTTGATCGATGACCAGGAACTCCAGAACTTTTGACACACTCCCGGATTTTACCGAGAGGTTGATCGTGCCAAGAGTCATGGTAGCTTCCTCCGAAAGCCCTACTATCGGGTTTGGATCTGCCGCAATTTCGGATAAGTCGAATTTCATTCGTTCGAGTGTGTCTTTAAAGATGATGCTGGCCAAACTTCCGGTGTCGACTAATATCTTTGCGACATCGATATCCTGGACTGTTAGCTCGATGACAAAGAGATCACTGAGAGGTTTGACTGGGTTGGCCGTTTCTCTTTCCTTGAAAGAGATGACACAGCTATCCGTTTCATCGTGCATTCTGTATCTCAAGCGTTTGATGGTTTTATGAGTTAGATAATCCGAGATCCCTCTCCTTCTAGCGTCAAATTGTGGGAACCGAAATTGGCACTGTCGATTTCCATTTAATTAGGAACGCAGGGTAAACCCTAGTTTCCCAGACGTCTCGGATATCTGCTAAACGACGCGCCAATCAATCAAAATACAAATTAAATATTGAAAACAAAGTAAGAATCGAAAAGAGAGCAAATAGATGTCTTATTCTTTGCGTATGAGCATTTATAATAGGATAGGAGCATAGGCTATGAGAGCTGTCAGTGAGATCCCTAGTTTTAATAACCTAAGACTGCAAAACCATAGTTGAGTCGCAGCTTGAATAACAAAAACGGAAAGTATCGAAAGAGGGAGTTTAACGAGGACGAGGTGAAACTGGATTGATTTGATCTGACTTGTCAAGCGGGTTGGATTGCTCATGCCATCTAACTCGCCCGTATGGCAAGTTGGCCTTGTCCAACTCGTCGTACGGGCGAGTTGGTCAATCAGTGTTTCTTCCTTTCAAGTTTTGGCCCGGAGACTTTTTTTAAGTCGGTTTCGAGACTGCATTTGTATAGAAACACGACTTTAGATGTTGATTTCGAGAATACCGTTTTTGACCCCAACAAGTATGCAGAATTTGCATGTATTAATGATGGTATGTGTAATGAATTCATATGAAACTTTTTTCTGCAAAAACAAAGTAAAAAATATAACGTAAACATTTGTATTGTTCATCTTTTAAATTATTTCAGTTTTGTTGTAGACATGTATGAGAAAGAAGTTTGGTTTATTTACCCCTCTACAACAAGTACTGGATCAGTGAGAAGTCTAGTCAAATCTTAACTTAATAAACTATTGAACTATGCAGGGTTGATGGCATGCCTCTTGTCGAATATAGTGGCAGTAACTGTAGCTTTGATCAAGAGGAGTTTACTGTGTTTTTCCCAAATGATCAGATTTAATTTGTTAGTTTGACTGATCATGTTCACTCATCTGATGCAATCAGGTCCCACTGTATGATATGTCAATCATCTACTCAATTCTTGGGGTCCATGGGGCTTAAGTCTTATGGTATCGTCTTCTTTAGCGACCTACCAATAATTACAGCTTTATAAAAAAAGTATATGATGTAACTTACTAGGGAACAGATACACTCGTCAATAATACAATGTATACACATACCTATGCAGAAATGATAATGCGCAAGTTTGGAACATTTTCCTGTTTTACGTGGTAAGATACACCTTTTAGTTACATCCTCAAATGGTAGATTCTTCTGCATCAGAGCTTTTTTCATAAAGCCATGATGTTTACACTGTCTTGCACTTTTCAGTTTCACATTGCATTTTATGCCTTTGCTGCAGTTGCTCGACCAATCATCTTTTGAGGAAAAGTGTAACGACCCGCTCCCGGAGTATTTTTAAATTCGATGGAAATAAATCGCGAGAGATTTTTGTTGTACAAGGAGCATATTTTTTTAAGTGTGGAAACACTTGTATTCATGAGGATTGGAAGAATGAGCCACATTTTTGACTAAGTGTTGGATGTTCGGTAAACACATAGATCAATCAAAGTCTAAGCAAGGGAATTACAGACTGCCAGTTTAACTATGGAAAGTTTGACTGTCGGAGAATGCGGGTCCCAAGTAAGGCAAGTTTGATCAGGTGCAACTCACGAAATTATACAAAAATAAGGTCGGGTCTACGGGAGTCATATAAGGCAATAAACGTAAATATTCTTGGAGCCATTGATGATAAGTTTGACCAAACTAAATAAGGAAACAACACTTAATGGCCGGCTTGGTGAGCAAATCCTGAAATAAGTATAAAAGGAGACCTTAAGCCTTCATTTCTCACAGAACTCATAAACAAGAATTAGAGAGACGCCAGAGGATGAACGAAGTTCTAGAGAAAATATTTCGAGAAGAAGGATCGAACAAGGATGATCCGAGGAGTTCTTCGCCAGGAAACACATAAATGTTCAGACTCTTCGATCTTTTAAGATCAACCGAGGTGAGGGCGTGATTCGTGGCAACTTAATATTTAGTAGTTTTATCATAGTTGGATTGTTAGGATGAAGATTATGCGTTAGAGGAATTGTTTATGGAAAGTTTGTTCTTCGTTCTTCAAGATAGTTCTCAAGGATCGAAGAACGTTCATACATTCATAGGATATTTGCATGATAGATTGCGTGAAATGATGGTATGTTTAATTGAGATGTTTATGTGAAATACTTAGATTTGATCCGACAAGAATTGGAATGTTAGGTTGAAAATGTTATAGAAACAAATTGAGAAATAAAGTAATTAAGGAAAATACGAGATTAGAAGAACGTGATTACGCTAAGGAAGAAAAATATGTTATGGCTTCGAGCTGTAAAGATGTTATGATCATGTTTTGGCTTCGGGGCATGTATGTTTGCTTCGGCCGTTATGGACCTTCGGGTCGCAGGTTGGCTTCGGCCACAGGTTGACTACGGCCGTAATGGACCTTCGGGTCGCAGGTTGGCTTCGGCCGCAGGTTGGCTACGGCCATAATGGACCTTCGGGTTGCAGGTTGGCTTCTGCCGCAGGTTGGCTACGGCCGTAATGGACCGACGGGTCGCATGTTTGGCTTCGGCCGCAGGTTTGGCTACAACCGCAGGTTTGGCTTCGGCCGCAGGTTTGGCTACGGCCGCAGGTTTGGCTTCGGCCGCAGGTTTGGCTTCGGCCACAAGTTTGGCTACGGCCGCAGGTTCGGTTATGGCCGCATGTTGATGGACCTTTGGGTCAGAATGTTAGGAAATGCTAAAGTAAAGGAATGATAGAACCGGATGTTAGCTTGTTAGTTTTTGAATGCATGAAAACAAATAAGTAATTGGAAACAAAATTGGCTAAGTAAGAAATGATAGAAATGAATTGCTAGGTTGATAGATTGGAAATTGCTAGGTTGTTAGAATGGAATATGGAATTTGATTGCTTGATTATTGAGTTGCATGTGGGCAGTTTTGAGCGTCCTCACTGAGTAATTTTGTATACTCATGCACCTTTTGCGGATGCTGGTAAGGTTGACTGTGTGGACCAGAGCGCGGGACGATGAAGACCATTGTGGCATGATGTTTTGAACATGGGTAATGTTTGGGAAGTTTTATAAAGATCTTTACTTAGAATTTTCAACGTGTTTTTCAAAGATTTTCGGGTTGGGGTGTTTCAATTTGGTATCATAACAGGGTAGGCCAGTCAGTTCTGTCCTGGCTGGCCGCTTTTCGAAAATTGGATTTGTGGGTAAGGATGGAAAGAACCGATGGTCTATGTCTCGCGCGAAGGATGTGTGGTTTCAAGTTCTAAGGTATATCTTTGTATGTGTTTATGATTGGATTGCTTTGAAAATGGCTAAGCGAAATTGTGTTCGATAGTTGCAGGAAGTTAGTGCAAACTAACTTACGTCTTGTTAAAGATGAAATAGCGTCGTCGATCGGGTTTTTCATAAAGTAGGCAATTTGGGTATCGGGTTTGTTAGGTCAGTAGGAGTAAATTTTATTAAAGTCGTGTGCGATGAATCAAGATATATCAGCTTTAAGGAAGGAGTGTATACGATGGTAGGAAGTATGAAGCAATAGGCGATATGGATTTTTGGTTGAGTAACTGGAAAGCTATTGTGAGAGTTGCTAAGTTAATTCCTGGAAATGAAGAAAGTTAATGTCTTATGGAATTATGAAGTGTTGGATGTTCGTGTGTGGTATAGCACACTTGCTGGAAGCTTAATGGGTCGATGAAAGTGCAACAAGAACGCGCGTGTGGCTAGTAGAACGTGGCACTAGGGATCCACAAGGTGGACGTAAGGATGGTGTTAATCCGCTTGTTAGTGGTGTGGTGGTGAATTTGTTCGATTTCGGGAGTCGCATTCCTTGTGTGGCAGGAAATCGCCCAACATTCACATAAGAATGAGTTCGAGGACGAGATCATATTTGGTCGTGCAGCATAAATGGTTATTTTTAAGTCGCGTGTCATTTATCAAGATGTTTCAATGCTGGTGGAAAGCGTGGAAATGTTAGGTAAATGGTACATAAAAATCCTTAGAATGGACTTATTGCACATTACCGAGCTAACGTTGATTGCAAAAGATGGCAAGTTAGAGCATGTCCAATGGTTAGAACCCTTGATGGGCTTTAATGATTAATTTAATTGTTAATTGTGTACTTTATTAAGTTTAGAACCCTTGTTAATGTAATTAGTTTTTTCAAGGTCCAATGGAAGAACCCCTTTGAGGTTCTTAATTTTTTTTTGTAGAAGTTTTATTATTAACTTTAATTTTTACAGAACTTATAAATTATTAGATTTTATAAAATTTAAACAATTATAAAACAAAAACATATTAAAAATAGAAATACAAATTTCTAATTAGAAATTTTAGACAAACATGAAAGAAAAGCATAAATGAGAAAAAACCGATTAGTTGTGATCTCGATTTCTACCAAATGTTTTTTATATATTCTCAACCAAATAAGCTTTCAATCGTTGATGTATTGTTTTATCACGAACTCGATTCCGAATGCTCATCATATTGCCGATATTTGATGGCATATTTGTAGAATACGTGAAATCCACTTGTGAACTTCGGTTTGATTCCGGTTGTGTGAATACTGATACATCAAACTGAGTGTACCCATCTTGTTCGTCTTCTACTATCATATTATGCAGAATGATACATGCTCTCATTATCTTTCCAATTTTTATTTTATCCCACAAAAGAGCTGGATTTTTTACTATGGCAAAATCAAGCTTGCAAGACCCCAAAAGCACGCTCGACATCTTTACGTACAACTTTTTGATATGTAGCAAATAAGGATGCTTTCGGACCTTGTGGAAGTGGAATAGATTGGAAAAAAGTAGCCCATTTTGGATAAATACCATCTGTGAGATAGTAAGCCAAATGGTACTCGTGTCTGTTGACAATGTAATTAACTTTTGGAGCTCGACCTTGTAATATATCATCAAAAACTGGTGATCGATCAAGAATATTGATATCATTTAATGTACCTGGAGGTCCAAAAAACGCATGCCATATCCAGAGATCTTGTGAAGCTACAGCCTCTAAAACGATTGTTGGCTTCCCTTATCCACGTGTATATTGACCTTTCCATGCTGTCGGGCAATTCTTCAATTTCCAATGCATACAATCAATGCTTCCTATCATCACAGGAAATCCACGTATCTCTCCAATATCGAGGAGTCGTTGAAGATCTTCTGGCATGGGTCTTCTTAGATACTCATCTCCAAATAAATTTATGACTCCTTCAACAAAATGTTCCAAACAAGAAAGCGCGGTGGTCTCACCAAGTCGGAGGTATTCATCAACCGCATAAGCTGGGCAACCATATGCCATCATACGAATTTCTGCCGTTGCCTTTTGTAATGGAGAGTGACCGAACCTTCCAGTAGCATCTCTTCTTTGTTGAAAGAATGGTATTTCAGCGGAGATTCGATCAACAATACGCATGAACAAGGGCTTGTTCATTCGAAAACGGCGTCAAAATATTTGAGAAGGGTATGTTGCATCTTCACTAATATAATCGTTCCATAATTGGATGTGTCCTTGTTCACGTTGTCTTTCAATGTAGGTTCATTTTTTTTTGACTTGGCCGGTTCTTGATGATCAGCATGATGAATGAAAAGATTTTCGAGTTATTGATGAAAAATTTGGTCGAATTTTTCATCAAATTCTTCAAAATGATTAGAAGAAGATGCCATTTATAAAATATAAAATCTTGCTATTTTGTTGAATATGAAGAAAGAAATGTGAAAAACAAAATCTTAAAGAAATAAGCAAAATGTAATATAGTAGAACAAATGGTCATGGTAACATCTTATAAAAAAAACATCGAACTTATAACACAAATTTTGAATAGATATTTTAAATACAAAATTTCTTCTTGTGTCACATGATTTTTGTGTACTCACATGTTGGCCACCCCAAGTGTCTTCTTGTGTCACATGATTTCTGTGTATTTGCAGTACTGTAAAAAAAAGGGTCAACAAATACATTATGGTTCATATTAAGGTTCAACAAATACATTAAGGTTAAGAGACAATACACACAAAGAGAGCAACACATACATCCTTGCCATCTTGACTCGACATTACACACAAAGACATCAACACATACACTAAGAGAGCAACACATACATCAAGGATAAATGAGATTAGTTTATACTAACTTGACAACATGTCAGTAATTAATTTATTTTTCAAGGCAATTTCAAGGTCACTAAGTGGCTATGTCTTGGCAATTAGGCTGTCAAGCAATTTTTGCTTGTTAAGCTTCTCCTTTAAAACAAAGTCTTTTTGCCTTATCTCCAACATGCTCTGAAACTCCAGAAGCGGCTTCACTTCCTCTTCTGAAGTTGTTGCCTTGCTTTTAGCTTTCGCCTTTGCTGCTTTAACACCAACAGGACGGGCCATTGCTTGATCCTCTCCATTGTAACCTGGCACAGAGGTTGATGATTGTGCCGATTGGTCATCTAACTTTTTTCTTTTTGAGCTAACCTTATCTTTAGTAGAAGAAGATCCACACCATTTCTGATCATGGCGAAGCTCCAACCATGCATGCTCGAGTGTAAACTTTACCTTGTAATCATTGAAAAAAATTTCATGAGTCCTTATCAAAACATCATTCTCACTCTGCCCACTAGATTTCTGTTTCATTGCAGCATCATAACACCCAACAAACTTACATACACCTTCATTAATCTCCCCCCACCTTTGTTTACAGTTACTTGGCTCTCTCTTTTGCAAACCAGCCAGCTTTGGACTTGATGCAAAATAGGCTGCAATCCGTTTCTAAAACGCAATTGCTTTTTGTTCATTCCCTGTCACCGGATCTTTGGAGGTGTTCAACCAAGCACTGATGAGCACAACATCTTCTACTGGTGTCCATTTCCATCTTTCATTACGGTCAGACACAATGTGTGCATCTTCGTTTGCATCTTCACGCCATTGTGTACCATAGACAGAGGCATCCGACGCAGATAGTTCTATACTAGGTTCACAACTGAAAAAGGAGAATGAGGTGTTTGGTTGTTGACTGTTTAAGAGGTTTTGAAAGCTACAAGGTTAAGTAAATGGATTCATAGCAAATGAAAAGGAATTAACAAAGGAGAAGGAGAGCTTGTTCTGTTTTATGAAATGAGAAAGGAAGAGTTGGTCGGATTTAAAAGCAAAGTTAAGGTGAGATAGTAGGTGTTATGTGTTAATGGCAATAAAAACACATTTAATTCCAACCTAACTACTGTCTAACACGCATTAAAAAGACTACTTCTTCTTGCCTACTGAAATAAAAAGACTACTTCCTCTTGCCTAATCAATGTCTAAAACGCATTAAAAGGATTCTCTACCTAGAACTAAAACAACCAACAAAATCTAATGAATTCCAACCTAACTACTGTCTAACACGCATTTAAAAGACTACTTCCTCTTGCCTACTGAAATAAAAAGACTACTTCCTCTTTCCTAATCAATGTCTAAAACGCATTAAAAGGATTCTCTACTTACCTATGTGAGAAGCAATAACGTCAGCTGAGTGAAGCTGTTGCGCTAGTACCGTAAAGAAGTCAGGCCTAACAACATGAAGCACCAAAAACAAAAAAAAATAAAGTGAGATATATTTGACATTAACAAACAAATCAAACGATAAAACACCTTGTAGTTCTTTTCTCTCAAGTGAGACAACAACTTCTGCCTCAGATGAATCTTCTCCTTGTTGCTAATACCCCTGTGAAAATTGCAAGCAAGAGTGTCAAAGCCTACGTAACAGTCTAGTAACTTCACAGAGCTCACGCCAAATTACACTTAACCAGCCACCTAAATGTGATGATAAATAGTGAAAACAAGCATAGATTCTACTCTAATCCAAGTTCCTGAAAAAATGAACTCATGAAGTATACAGACGCCATCAACCTAACGTCCACGTGAGACACCAAATCCTTGGACGCAATCACTTCCTGAAACCAAAACAAGAGGAAGTGAATCAAGCTCGCATTACCAGAATCCAAGCACAAGAGCATTAGATTAGAAACGAACCATGCGGCAGGAACAAAAACCAGGTCTGCTCTCTGACTATGAAAGAGCCGCCTCCGCCAAATCAATGTAATAAGAGAGACAGAGAGATGAGATAAACATAATCAAAATCTCATCATCGAAACAAAATATTTGATTCAAATAGAAGGAATTCAATTCACGGGAACAACAAAATAAAAGAATCCGAACCTTCACGGTGATTGCATGGATCAAACATCATCACCCCTTGGAGACTTCGACATAATCGACGACGAAGAAAGAGACCAACCGATGAAGGGATTTCGAAAAAACCGAAGAAGAGAGAAACATAATCGACCACGGAAAAACGGATCAAACATCATCTCCGTGAGAGATTAAACCAAAATCGGCGATGAAGATCGACGACAAAAAGAGAGAGATCGTAGAAAGATGTTTCGATGAAAACGAAGAGAATAGGCACCAACTGAAGAAGAAAAAGAAGACTTTTTTCTTTCGTGTTAAAAGAACAAGCCAATACACATGTGCCACGTATGGGTGTTTACCAATTCTACATCCTCTTAATTAAGCATCGATTCTGTGTAATTTTAGCATTTTTCATTTATTTTTTTTCTTTTTTTCTTTAGAACCTCCTCCTAAGCTCCCCGTTGGAGGTGGTCATAGATTGAATGGGAAAAAGAAAAGCTGATATTTCAAGGAATGAGGAAATGGTTTAAGATTTCAGTAACACTAGAAATAAGAACGAAATAGATGGTTAAGAACGGTGCAAAGTAATTTGAGGACCATCGTGGATTCAAGAGATGAGCAAGGAGAGGTATTGATCAAAACTTCAATGCGATAAAGTGACTACGAAAGCAAAACGTTTTTATGGAATTTAAGCAAGTGCAGTTTTAGAACATGAGCATTGGGTTCTTAGGATACTGGGCGCCCAAAGGAAGAGTGGTGCGAATCAAAGAAAGGTCACGACCACTGCAATTGTCCGTGGCAAAGGATCCAATAAAGTTCAGAAACTCCGTTTGGATTAGTGGGTAAGAATTGACAACTTGTAAAAGGTGTTTCAAGTGGTTGATTTATTGAATCGGTTGACGGAAAAAGATGTTGAGTATGGTGAGCGAGACAATGCAAGGGAAGTTATGTGGTTCCAAAAGTGCGGCGGATGGGTATGGAAGTGATAGTACCATCCATGTAAGAATACTTATGCATTGACTCATCAAAGATCTGACTTTGGTGTTTCAAGTTTAAAAGAATTTGATAGAACCTATATGTTTTGACGTGAGGATGCAGAAGGGTTGAATGAGCTGTTGAGAATGTTGCGAGTAAATATCGTGACATATGAGATGAGTGCACTGAGTGGGGAAGCATTTATCAAGTTCACTTACGGGCTCTGATCAGAGTAGCGCATTGAAGCGTGGTGAAATACAAGAAGTCAAGGGTAAGACCGCAATGTCAGCCAGAGATGAACCAAAACAAAGAAGATGAATGGAGATAGTCATGGACTATGATTTGGAGATATACAACACTCGAAGAAGGTTAATCTAGTGGCAGATGTGATTAGTCACATGAAGGAAAGTGTTTTGGTAGAGAAAGAAGCGGAACAACTGATTATAATGATTGAAATACTCCGAGTAAAGCAAATATTATTTGAAGCAGTTTCTCTGGGTGGATGAAAGTCTGATATAACAACTGATGAAACCCGATCATTAGACACCAAGTGGGTTGCTGCAAGTTACCAATGTTCGAGTTGAAGAGGACTTTAATCACAATGGATTTTTGTAAACGGAGTATCCATGAATAACAAATCTTTAGGGATCACTATGGATTATAGTGGTCTACTTAAGTAAATATGCACATTTCAGTTCAAGAGAGGATGTGGTGGATAAGTGTGCTTAGTTGGGAAAGAAAAAGATGGTGAGACTTCAATAAGTTTTGTTAGCACCATGTCAGACCGGATGAAACTTTATGTTCGGATTTTGGATGGCATTTCCGAAAAGTATTGAGCATAGAGTGCACTTGTCATAAACTGAAGAATACATGGCATCATTTTTATTTGTAACATTCTTAAAATTCAAGCTGGGAGAGATTTTGTTTTTGGAATCAGCAACATGTGGAATCAAAGTGGGGAAATAAAATCTACTGTTAAAAGTGACGAAGGAAATGTGATATGGTGGAAACCCAAGATCAGTCTCAGCAAATGGTAAGTTACTTGCAAGAAAGGTATGAGCCATGCTCCAGAGTCGCTATATGTTCACCAGTTGGTCGAGGCTAAATTCGAGGACTAATTTTGTTGAAGTGGGGGAGAGTTGTAACGACTCGCTCCCGGAGTATTTTTAAATTCTAAGAAAATAAATCGTGAGAGGTTTTTGTTGTACAAGGAGCATATTTTTATAAGTTTGCAAACACTTGTATTCATGAGGATAGGAAGAATGAGCCACATTTTTGACTAAGTGTCGGATGTTCGGTAAACACATAGAGAGATCAAAGTGTAAGCAAGGGAATTACATACTGCTAGTTTAACTATGGAAAGTTTGACTATCGAAGAATACGGGTTCCAAGTAAAGTATGTTTGATAAGGTGCAATTCACGAGATTATACAAAAATAAGGTCGGGTCTACGGGAGTCATATAAGGCAATAAGCATAAATATTCTTGGAGTCATTAATGATAAGTTTGACCAAGCTAAATAAGGAAACAACACTTAATGTCCGGCTTGGTGAGAAATTCCTGAAATAAGTATAAAAGGAGACCTCAAGCCTTCATTTCTCACGGAACTCATAAACAAGAATTAGAGAGAAGCCAGAGGATGAACGAAGTTCTAGAGAGAAGATTTCGAGAAGAAGGATCGAACAAGGAGGATCCGACGAGTTTTTTCGCCAGGAAACGCATACAGGTTCAGAGTCTTTGATCTTTTAAGATCAACCGAGGTAAGGGCGTGATTCGTGGCAACTTAATATTTTGTATTTTTATCATGGTTGGATTGTTAGGATGAAGATTATGCGTTAGAGGAATTGTTTATGGAAAGTTTGTTCTTCGTTCTTCAAGATAGTTCTCAAGGATTGAAGAATGTTCATACATTCATAGGATATTTGCATGATAGATTGCGGGAAATGATGTTATGTTTAATTGAGATGTTTACGTTAAATACTTAGATTTGATCCGACAAGAATTGGAATGTTAGGTTGAAAATGTTATGTAAACAGATTAAGAATTGAAATAATTAAGTAAAGTACGAGATTAGAAGAACGTGATTAAGCTAAGGAAGAAAAATATGTTTTGGCTTCGGGCCGTAAATATGTTATGATCATGTTTTGGCTTCGGGCCGTGTATGTTTGCTTCGGCCGTTATGGACCTTCGGGTCGCAGGTTGGCTTTGGCCGAAGGTTGGCTTTGGCCGCAGGTTGGCTACGACCGTAATGGACCTTCAGGTCTAAGGTTGGCTTCGGCCGCAGGTTGGCTACGGCCGTAATGGACCGACGGGTCGCAGGTTTGGCTTCGGCCGCAGGTTTGACTTCGGCCGCAGGTTTGGCTTCGGCCGCATTCTGACTTCGGCTGCAGGTTTGGCTTCGGCCGCAGGTTCTGCTATGGCCGCAGGTTAATGGACTTTCGGGTCAGAATGTTAGGAAATGCTAAAGTAAAGGAATGATAGAACCGGATGTTAGCTTGTTAGCTTTTGAATGCATGAAAACGAATAGGTAATAGGAAAGAAAATTGGCTAAGTAAGAAATGATAGAAACGAATTGCTAGGTTAATAGATTGGAAATTGCTAGGTTGTTAGAATGGAATATGGAATTTGATTGCTTGATTATTGAGTTGCATGTGGGCGGTTTTGAGCGTCCTCACTGGGTAATTTTTTATACTCATGCCTCCTTTTGCGGTTGCAGGTAAGGTTAATTGTGTGGACCGGAGCGCGGGACGATGAAGACCATCGGGGCAGGATATTTTGAACATGGGTAATGTTTGGGAAGTTTTATAAAGATCTTTACTTAAAATGTTCAACGTGTTTTTCAAAGATTTCTGGGTTGGGGTGTTTCAAAAAGCTTCTCAGGTATGAGTTGTTTTTTGTCTATTTGAAAAGCATCTGAATCAACCTCTTTCTTTTACCTTCTTTACTCAATTGTCTTATGATAAGACCTTTGAGGCCTCTGAGTAAGTCCATCTGTTTCCATGGATTGTTGCTTTTGTGGGCAGAGGTTTCTTGCCAGCAGTTGAGCTTCTAACTACTAATGTTGTAGTCAGGGTAAATATTACTGCTGCTCATTAACAATTACTTAACTTCTGCTTGGGATAGTCTTATCAATCTGTTTTCTCCATCACAGATATTACATTTAACAGGGATGTGCTTCTTCTGCATTGAAATACTTCTCAATATCTGGGTGATTCAGCAAGTATATGCATACTTCAGAGGAAGTGCCAAAGCTGCACAAATGAAGCGTGAAGCTACAAACTAGACTTTGATGCGTGCACTATAAACCCAACACTCTCAATTGGAAAATGTGTTAACTGTGGCTTGAGGTCAAATCTTGGAATCTCCACACAACACACAAACCCTTCTCTTTACAATGTCTTGGCCGGCAATTTTTATTTTTGTTTGAATTAGTTCGTAAAAAGTAATGAAGTACATTGAGACTTCAAGCCAAAGTTATGTGATTTAAACTAAATTAAATTTGTAAACTTTAATCTTAAAAACCAATAAACTATCAAATGAAGTAACTTAGATTCTTTTGTTTAATTTTGTGCTTTTCAAGAGAAAACAATAATTATCCATGAAATGTTAATACATTGTTATTTTAAACTAAAAATAAAATAAAAACAGTAAAATTGTAAATTCATTACATTCAACTTTATATTATGTTAAATTAAGTATTTATAATTCTGCAAGAAATCATTGATTAAAGTTAGTGGATAAATTAAATTACTTTAACTTGTTGACAACTTTATACTTTATACTCTGTTAAATTAAGTATTTCTTATATGTTGACAATAGCTTCATAGTTAATGGAATTTTGAGCCACCTGCGATTTGTTTACATTTGGTTTGAAGCTAGTCTTTGCTATATATCATTGGACTCAACCAAAAGCGGGCTCATGAGTTGATTATGTGCCACAACCCAACATTACTTACAATAAGGTTGGTTGTGCTTTTTTAATGTGTTGAGTACCTTTTTCTCAATAAATTAGAGAATCCGAATTTCTTTAGTCTTTCAATAACTAGTCAGTGTGCATCTGGAAAATCACACAATCACTCATGTCACGGAGTAACCTTTATGTTTAATTATGGTGTGTACTCTTTCTAAAACTATACCTTTAGTAGAATTGACAGCAAATTACATTAGCTTATAAGTCACGGTTAAACTAGGATGGATTCTTTTTTTTTTATGGTCAAAGACTAAAAAAATTCATGTTGTAGCTAAAATCCCTAACATTCCTCGAATGGTGTGTCTTTTATGTATTATTATAATAGTATCCTCTCACGCAACCAGAAAAACTTGCAGGTAAAAATAATTAAAGTAATATTTTTTACAATAAAAAGGTTAATTGTGGCAATTGGAGAGGCACACATGCGAACACGGTAATTTCTTCTTTATCACTTTTTGTAGAAAGTGAATATGTTAACGCCGAGATCTGCTCAAACGTTTTTTACCACTGCTTGGTCGGCGTATCTTTCAGTCATATCACACCAGTGAAAAGTTTCTTCCATTTTTTTGTTGACCCTTCACTGCTTATGGAAGTTACCCATGCACCGACAAAGAAACATGCGACGACGAAGTTAAGTCTAATCAGTGAGTTTCATAAAACCTTCTCGATTTGCACGCTACGGATCTATTTACAGAATTCTGGTATGGTACTGTAAGTTCCGGTTGGAGGATTCATTTCTTAACTTTGAAATTGCATGTCTAATATCTTATTTTGATTCTCAGAACTGTCAAAAGTTATAAATTTTTATGTTGTATATCAGATTATATCCTTTTTTGTCTACTTCCGAGTTGAGCTATATTTCTTTTCTATTGTTGTACTATACAATCTTGTCCCTATCTTGTCTATTCTATTTGAGTGTATGATATTCGAGAACCGCAGAACCTCAAATGATATGGAAGTTTTCACGGTTGTCTTTATAATAAGTTCAAGTTGTTTGATTCTTTTTCCTCAATCTGAAATTGCATGACTCATCTCTTGTTTTCATATTTAGAAATGTCAAATGTCATATTTTCAGTTGCATGTCGGATTATCTCCTTCTTTGTGTTCTTCCGTATTTTTCCAATATTTTTTTGCCTTGCTGAAATATACTAATCTACTCTATATTGACTATATACTATCTGATAAATCTTCTCCAACAAGCACTAAACTTTAATGGTCTGGAAGTATTAATCCCGATTCTCCTTATAGTATAGTAATACCAAGACATTGGTTTTTGTACCCGTCAATCACTCTTCTTGTTTGTTGTACGGTTTGGATTACTTCTATATAGTATAGTAGGAAATATATATAGCGTCTGAGTTACTATTCCAAAGTAAATAGTATCAGCATGTTCTCTGAAATAGAATAGATTGAACTTTCACTAGTGTATATTAGCTATATTGTAAACGCGTCTTTCACCTTGTTTTTTTTCAGTTGCATTCCATATTCCACTTTACAAATTTTTCTTCTTTTTTTTGCATTTTTTAGGTTGTCATAGACAAATTAGGCCTTCTAAGAAGATTATTTAAAACTGGATTTGATCCAACGGGTGAAAAACGAGTTAATAGCTATTTAACCTAAGGTGGATCGAGATGATCAAGACAGAATTGGAAGCATGATCATTTGTACTTTTTATAGACAGATTGGTGTCAATTGGTGTTACTATTCCATAGATAGATTCTTGCTTTATTCTATATAGACATATAGAATAGATATGTATCATGATATGTATTATGTTTGTTGTTACTTCACTTGTAATTACATTAGCATTTAGTTAATCACACTCATACAAATGCAAACTTCACATAAATTTATATTATTCTATTTATAATAATTATATTTTACAATTAAAAGTAGATTATTATAATAAATTATCTATATTGTATAGTTAATATTATATGATATAATGTACTATTTTCAAGATTTTGAGTTTTGGGTTTATATTTGGGTTTAGAGTTTAGTGATTAGAGTTTTGGGTTTAGTATTTAGAAAGCGGGAAATGAGGTTGGGGTCAACATTAACTTCTTTAATGCAATTATAGACATTTCATAATTTCACTCATATATACTATGTTATTTTTTTTTCCATTCCATTTGGGTTTATGGATTAATGTTTTATATTTGGGTTTAGGGTTTAGTGATTATGGTTTAGGATTTATTATGTAGGGGTTGGAAGTGGAGTTAGGATGGATTTTAGTTTTTAGGGGTTCAAATGAAGTTGATGTACTATACTATTTTGGTGTTATGGAATAGTATACTTCATAATTACCTTAGTAAAAGACATTCATTACATTTTGATTACTGGAAATTACTTGCTCGAATATGTTCAACATTAATGTTTTCACTCAATTCACATTATTCATTTTCTTCTTCTTCCTTCTTACAAAATAGATTTTCTGAGGTTATTAAATAGAAGCATAATATATTAGAAAGGATATATTTTTTGTCATATATTTACTAAAAACAATAATTCTGTAGGCGGTAAAAAATTAATGTGACGTGGCTTTCTTCTCTTTTCGTAAGTTATGAACATGTTGCCTAAATCGTGGGCCAAATAAGTATGTGTCGACATCATCTTTATTTCCTTTGTTACTGGTAACTTTACTAACGAAGGGCATAACCGGATCAGTTGAATTTTAAATGTTACTTATCCTATTATATCAAAATCAATGTCATCCCTTAATTTCACTTCAGATTTTATTTATTTGACAAATTCTCCCATATCTTTAGTCTTTGACTAACTAGTCAGTGCGCATATGGAAAATCACACAATCACTCATGTCACGAATTAACCTTTATGTTTAACTATGGTGTGCACTCTTTCTAAAACTATACCATTAGTAGAATTAGCAGTAAATTACATTAGCTTATAAGTCACGATTAACCTAAAATGAATTCTTTTTTTTTTGTCATAATATGCCCATATTTAAATTTACTTATATGAAGTACTCCCACCTAAAACACAAAAGAATTTAACTATATAAATAAATTTTGTAGAAGTTTTCCTTAAATATCCACAATAGTATTTATACTATTAACGCAAAATCTCTTATATGATCTTGTGTTTCTTTTAGGAAATAATTACAACCCATGCTATTCCAATATTTAAAGCTAACAACATTAATTATTTTTAACTTAAATTTATAAATTAGTATTTCAGCATTTCAAACTTAAAATCAAGATAAAGCTAACAAAAATAATGTCTGCTAATACAAAAAAAATGTATGTGGTTTGCAATGATAAAAATGTATTTCAATATATGTATGATTGACTTACTACTTCCAATATCTACATAAACTATATCACATAAAGCCACAAAAAATTTCAACCAACAAACACTAACGGTCTCTATAGTTTAGGCTTCATTTTACTATAAATACTACAAGTTTGGTGCTACAATACAAAAATCTTTGTGACATGAAATTATAGAAACGTATGACATTTATACATGATTCAATTACTACTTCCAAATCTCATCAACATATTTTTACTAAGTGTGAGTGTTTTAACAACATTAGATAACTAAAAATGGTTTTCATAAATGTTGAGTTAATATCATCATTCTCCTATGTATTTTAGTGAATATGTATTTAAACTTTTAATGTATATGTTCTTGAAATATAATGAATTTTCAATAAAAACCAAACCCTAAACCTATATACTCTTAAATACTATAGAGATTTTATATATTTGTCAAATCTACACATATCTATATTTTTTAATACAAATTGAAACCATTTTGGAAATAAAAATGAACATATGGATTATAATATGAAAACTAGATTTTGATCCACACAACCGCAGATATTTTGTTTTTTTTATATAGATATGTAGTTTACATCATTAGTGACGTTAGTCATATATTTAAATTTTATATAAATATTACCAACACAATAATTTTATAGTTTACATGTTAATATCAATTGTTTTAATCGTTTCTTATTATATATTTATCTTATTGGATTTACATTTGATTATTAAATAAATTAACATATTCATGAAAAAATCATAATATTAAATAAATTAAGATTAGGATCTTGCTAAAATCCTTTTCAACAGATTTGTTAGAATTTTTTGATATATATATATTTATATATTTAAAATAAAAATATATCAAAAGATATTATGAGTAAAGTAGTTTTAAGGATTTTATTATTAATTTTAATTAAATATATTAAAATTTTGTAGTGATGGTTAAAAAAATTACACATGAAATGAGTTGTGACTTCTATTTTAATAGAATAGATATATTTAATAAAATTTCATAATGGTGGTCCAAAACATCATACATGAAATGAGTCATGACTTCTATTTTAATAGAATAGAAAATACATTTAGCAAAATTTCGTAGTAATAGTCCAAAATAATTACATATGAGTCGTGACTTCTATTTTAATGATCAAGCTTAGAAATATTAATGAATATCGATGAAGACACGGAAAAACAAGAGTGATTTACAGTCTTAGTCAGTTTTTACAGTCTTATACCGGGTAATTTTCGAATGAGAAGACCAAAATTTGGTTAAGAAAATGGTTAACCGTAACAAGTTTAGTTGGGCTCCCTGTTTTGTGTGTTAAGTTTGTATTTTAAAATTTGAAATAAAGTTCAGTTATGTACCCAAAGAAAATTATAAACTAGATTCAATAGTTCTTTCTAACTTCGTTTATTTTTTGTTTTCTTTTCTCACAACTCAGAAACGAAGAAGACGAAGCGGAACAGGGAAGAGACTCCAACGGTGTTGGTGTTAAAGGTGGTGTGAAGACTCTGTAGTGACGGTGATGAAGAGTAGGAAGAAGAGGGCCGGCAAGGAAATAACCGAAGGTTTGTTTTTTTTTTTGTTTACCAGTGGCATTCTCGGCCTTTAACCCGTTGACGGTGGTTTCCTCCGCCGCCAACCCACGCCGGAAAGGCTAATTAGTTTTTTTTTATATTGGCAAAAAGGGGACCAGATTAGAGGGTTAACGAGAGGCTCCCGACTAGGATTTCCGCGGCAGATCGTTTTCCTCACCGGCGGTTAAATTGCTATTCGACGGTGGATTTGCTCTTATTTGTCGGGAATCTATTGGAAGGGTCCGTTGAGTGGGAGCGGTTTCTTGGATCCTGTTTTGGGAAGTTATTCCGGTTGCCTGCCCGTAGGTGTTCTATGTCAGGAAAGCTTAGGAATGCGATGCTCGTGAGGCAGTTGGCGACAAAGAAAAGTTTCGAGATTTGGCCAGTATTTGGGGGTAATCCATTTAGGTTTTCGTTGGTGGAGTTTGGCGCCGTGACAGGGGTACCTTGCGGTGAGTTCGAGGAGGGTTATGACAATGAGTTCAAAACACCACCGACGGGTGAGAACTATGCGTATTGGGAGAAACTTATCGGACCGAATCGTAACGTATCTGTCTCAGATTTGTTTGACATGGTTGCTGGATATTTAGAGATGGCTGGGTGGAGGAGGCTGAAGCTTTGTCTGATCATAATTGTGGATGGAGTTTTGGTTGCGACAACACAAAAACCAAAGCCGACGCTCAAATATGTCAAGATTGTGGAGAACCTGAAAAGGTTCTTTGATTTCCATGGGGAAGGGAGTCGTTCCTGTGCACTATAAGTACGTTGAAGTCTGGGCCAAGAGTGCTTGATAAGTGTGAGGATCCAGAAGGTGTTTTTTTTTTGCGAACGTTTGAGGCAAGAGACGACAAAGATGGTTGAGTTTCCTTTGGCTCTTCAGCTGGTGGTGTACGAGTGCATTCCTGGTTCTGTTGGTCGTTTGGTTGGTGATGACAGTGTACTGTTATTAAGATCAGAGGATCAAAACTCCCTAAACATGCGGGACTAAATATAGTGGATATCCTTGAATGGGTGTGTGTACATTAATTAGGTGGATAGTGGATGTGTGTATGAACTGGCTTGAAGGGCTTTAAGTTTGTTTTGTAGTTGTTCTTACTTCTGTGAGTGTAGTTTGGTAAACGGTGGCTAATGGTAATGTGATGCATAAACCGGAAATAAAGTTAGTGGGAGTAAGTGACTGGTGTGTGGATAGTATGGTTTTGTATGCGTGTACACTATTTTTGTGTGTACATGTTTGAATAACTTGTTTTCCGATGTAAGTGTGTACAATGTGGAAGTGTGCATGTGCATAATTTCCGAACACTACAACCTTGGTATGCGTATAATGTTTAACATGTGTTTGTCTATCTTGTTTGTTTATGTTTGCAGCTAATTGTGCAGCCGATGATCGACCACACGGAACCTGATGTCGAAGGTTGGGCTGTCTGGGACAATGAAAGAGTTGATCGAAGAGTAGATTACATGGTAGGGAAATTGAAGGAAAGGAAGGTGTTCCGTAAGTGCGAGTGGGGTGAGGGGACATGGGCGAGGCCCTTTATGTCCATGGTAGTATGGAAAAAAAGAAGAAGAGGAAAGTAGATGTGTGTGCTGAGACTGACGGAGGAGCCCCTGCCATGAAGCAACGACAGCTTAGTCATTACTTCTGCCGGGGCAAAGCCGATGAGATAACGACAAATGATTTGTTGATTGGGTGTATAGATGAGCTGATGAAAGAGGTGGAGATGCTGAAGAAAATGGTTAATAAACTAGAGAAACACACAACCAGCAGAGCAAGTGTGAGAGGGAAATTCTCGTCAATAAGGCGTGAGCGAATGAAGAAAAAAGCAAAAGTGAAATCGAGCAGCACTGGGTTAGATGATGGTGCAGCTAATAATGTAATAGGGGCCACTCTGGGGGGTTTGTAAGATATTAGGGGGGGGGGTGTGTGGTGGATTTGACGGTGTGTATGGCCGTAGTGATAGCTTTACATCTGATGAGGCCCCAAGCTTCCTAGTTAGGTTGAAGCAAGGAGATGGCGTACCACTCCAATAGGTATAACGTGGCGTCTCATTTCCCTCCGAGCATGTAGTCTATCGTGGGACGACAAGCGTCACTTTTTTGTGACAGAGAACGAGGTAGCTAGTGAGGCAGGGGGTGGGTTGGGAGTTAAGGATAATGTTTACCCACTTCTATGTTGATGGGCAGGACGGGAGCGAAAATGATGATGATGACGATGGGGGTGGTAGTGCTCGAAATGGCATATCTAGAGAAGTAAAATAATAGTTTATGTAATACGGTTTTGTATTAATTAGTTCACTGGTGTTCTATAAGTATTTTGTTTTTGTGCAGGATTTGGGGAGGCTTAGTGTTCTTGTTGGGGAAGTGATCCGGAATGGGGGAGGCAGTAGTATTGGAGATGATTGTAACAAGGACTGTAATGCGAAGGTAACATATGGATTATGAGAATGAGATTTTATTAATATTTTTATTCTTGTAAGATATGAACAGATTCACATGTTGAGATTGATATTAATGGCTACTGTGGACTTCTGTATTGACAATATTAAAAATAATTTAGTGTGTGAGCTATTATTTTGTTGTTGATCAATTAATGATGATAGGGTGTGTGGTGTTTGAAATGCATACTGAGTTTGATACTGGTGGTTGTACTGCAAGGAGATTTGCTGAGGTGGTGGATAGTTTAAGAATATTAGTTATTTGTTGTGGGTTTAAAATGGGTAGTAACACAAATTTTTTTGGTAGTTTCAGAAGGTTCATCTTGGGGATATGTCAGGACCGGGGGAAACCGTTGGCGAAGCCGCGCAAGAAGCACAAGAGAAGGTAGATGAATTTTTTTTTTGTACGGGGTACATTTGGAATAACTTATTGGGATAATGGACACAAACATGGGTAGTAGAGTTCACAAGAAGGTTGAGTTAGTGTGTACACTCATGAAGGTGTCGACGAGGTGGAATAACTTATTGTACACATTGTAGACATGTTAAGTGAGTAAGGGTTGTTTGATTGTTTACAGTGTGGTGCGAAGTGTATGTTGTAACAATGAGTGTCCATGGTGGAGAGTGTGGGTTATGTGAAAGTGTAGAAGTTGTAACTGATTTGTATGAGTGATAACTGCAGTGTGGTGTAATGTGTCTTGTTTTCTTTGTTGTTGGGAACGCTGATATGTTGTTTGCTCTTGTAATTGCAAGTTGTAATTGATAGAACTTCTTTGGATTCATCGGAAACTTCGGAGGTGCGTGTAAATGAAAACCTTAGAACATATGTTTCAAAAAAATATGTTAAACTAACCATATTTTGTTGGGTTTGGGGGTGAACTGACGTGCCTCAGCTGGAATAGGTGTTGCGGAGTGGGTGGGGTTAGCTCTAAAAGAAGGAAGGAGAAGTCTAGTATTTATACGGTGATTAATGTGGATTTTAGTGGATATGATTATGTGTAGTCATTATTTGTGCTGTTGCGGTTGGACATTACGTTTTAGTGTACACGGGTAGACCATGGATATGGAACGTTAGTTTACATAGTGGACGAAACTTATGGATACCCCTAAATAAATGGTGGTATCATTTTTTTGTAGACTAACTTACAGACAACATGTGTGGAGGCTTTAGTGAGTCCTCAGGTTGGATGTAATAATGTATATATTTTTTTTTTTTTTTGGGGTTAAGTGGCATTGTCACGAAATGATGGTGTTGTAGGTGAAGGAGAGTAATCCTAATAGTACGGGAGGATCAAGTGAATGGAAAACAGGTGCCAAGGTAGGGGAAACCATAACACCTAGTGGTGGTTCATGCGGGAAGACTGGAGAGATAGAGCATGGCGGGAAGATTGTAATGATCATTTTTCAGATCGACGAACCAAAACTGTAGTTGATGTTAGTGAATCATCCCCCCTATTGAGGAGAACGAGGCACACACCCGTTGAGGAAGAGGGTTACTTAGCGGCATTGTTCCTGACTAAGGATCCATATGTGATTCCTGATGTTGTGACAGTGACAGAGGATTGTGACTACCCGACATTTGAAAGAGTGATGGAGTTGAATCTAACAGCGTAAGTTAAAGAACATGATTTCAGAATTTTCTGTTAAATTAGGTAGTCATGATATCTAATCTGAAGCGAATTGCTGCAGGATTCATCTGAATGATGGTGGGAAGTTTGACTTGGATAACAATTTTTTCTTGGACCTAGCAACCCCCACAGAAATGGGTGACCACAACTGTAAGTATGTTTCTGTGTGTTTGTTTAATTATTTTGATGTTGTGGTGAGTGATGTAGTTTATGTTGTGAATTATTTATTAAAACAACACATAGATATGTTAATGAAGTTCTTTGAGGAGAAGCATGGAGGGGCCCTTCTTAGAAAGCGGGGTATGTTCTTTCCGCCTTGGTTTACTGCCCATCTTCAAGGGAAAGCTAGATCTTTCAACGCTGCAACGGATAAAAACCTGGTAGTTGGTGATGCTAGGGTAACAAAATTCCTGAGCGGAGAAGGAATTAGATGGGGTGTTGACGTGGACACCCTGTATACGCCAATGATATGGGGTGGGTGTCATTGGGTGGGTTTGTGCGTAAGCCTTACAGAGTGGAGAGTTTTGGTACTTGACCCAAACACTCGGTTGAAGTCAATGGAAGAAGTTCTTCTGATGATGGATGATGTGTCAAAGATGCTGCCATACATAGTCCGAAAAGTTTGTCCAGTAGGGGATGATGGAGGGCATGAGCTGGTACCATTCTTGGTTGAAATGTTACACGTTGTTTATGAAAACACCCGTAGTGGGGATTCTGGGCCCATGACTGCGAAGTTCCTACAAATGCATGCACTGGGTGATCCGAGTCCGACCATGGCTGGGCTGAATGATAAGCTAGTAGACATCTTTAGGAAACAATTTGCTATGGATATCTACAAGGATTGGGTTTTTCCTTTGCATGTTGGTTAATTGTGTTTAATATCTATTGCATTGTTTTCCCAGGTGTTTTTATGTACGGGCATGGGTTTGTGTTTTCCTTTGGAACGGCTTGTATGAGAATATTATGATAGTATCTTTGTAGTTAAGAACGTTGACGTTGGTGTATGTGACATCTATTTTCAGACACTGGTAACTGAGAAAAAGTGAATGAAATTGGTGAAACACATTATGAATAGGTTGTTGGAAAGTAAAGATTGAAGACTGCAAAATAGATAATATGTTGTATTTATGTACACTGGGGGAGTGTGGTGAAAGTGTTGTGTGTATGCCTAGTAAGGGAGTACCAAAAATTAATGAAATGTAAATGTTGTATAGTTGTGAAGGAGACGAATATCGTGTACACATGGCATTGAATACTAGTTAAAGTGTACACATGTACAATACAAAGGTGAAGTATTGTTAGATGTGTAGGAGTGGGCGGTGCGTTTATATGTTGAGTTTGTACGTAAGGGCATAGGTAAGAGCGCTTGTTAGTGTAGGTGACATCTACTTTTCAAAAGACCGTTTCATTGTATGAAGTGAATGAAATTGGTGAAAGAAATTAAAAAGTTGACATTCCAGACTAAAAGTAGA
The DNA here is from genome assembly GCA_905132885.1 of Moricandia moricandioides. Lineage (NCBI taxonomy): Eukaryota > Viridiplantae > Streptophyta > Magnoliopsida > Brassicales > Brassicaceae > Moricandia > Moricandia moricandioides. The sequence goes on from CAJHQQ010000043.1 coordinate 310,025, forward strand.
TACTAAGTTGTATACATGTGGACACTCGTGTTGTGTACAGTGGGCGCGTATGGTGAAAGTCTTGTGTATATACCTACTAAGGAAGTCCCGATAATTAATGTAATGTTCATGGAGTTGTGGACATGTAAGAATATAAACAGTTATTGGTGTATGTAACATATAATTGGTGGAGTTCGGAACATGTACGAGGTTATCGTGTACGCATAGTAATTGATGGCAGCTATATTGTACATGGAGTTGTAGACATGTACGAGTTTGTGTGGGTGGCCACGTCGATTGAAATGTTGTATAGTTGTGAAGGAGACGGATATCTTGTACAAAGGGTAGATGATACTACTTGTAGTGTACATGTGTACAATACAATGGTACCAGTATTGTTGGATATGTACAAGATTGTATATGTTGGTGTAGGAGATATTTATTTTCAAAAAGTGTTAAACTGTATGAAGTGAATAAAATATATAATCTGTTATATACATGTGGACACTCTTGTTGTGAAAGTCTTGTGTATATGCCTATTAAGGGAGTCCCGATAATTAATGTAATATTCATGGAGTTGTGGACACGTAAGAAGGTAAACGGTTGTTGGTGTATGTGACATCTATTTTGTGGAGTTGGGGGCATGTACGAGGTTGTGTGGTTTGGGACGTCAATTTACATGTAGTGTAGATGTAAAGCACACAGTTAGCTTGTACGCGTAGTAGTTGACGGCAGCTACATTGTACCTGTATACAATACAATTGGACTATTTACGCGCAACATTGCAAGAGCGTGTACACCCAAAAGTCAAAAGGGGCCAGTAGTAACCAAATAAAACAGGAGAATGGGAGGCAATATCATGGCAACCAAATACAGAAGCATCACCCAGAACAGCCAATACATGTTTAATAGAGTTTTAACATGCACATATGTAAAACAAACGAATGGCAACAAAAAGGTAATTGTTGGTAGGTGAAGGCTCTATCCCAAAGCAAAGTACTATGGATATAGGATTCACCAAAACATCAGTCTGGGACTGTAACATCCAGATTTATGGTATATGTGGAAAGACATTAAGAGAATTGATTTTGCTACCTATGCCACCAAAGTGCACTTACCTTTTTCGTCACACATCCGTTTAGAACTCTAGGATTAAGCATGCTTATGCTGGAGTAGTGACAGGATGGGTGACCTATCTGGAAGTGATTCGCGATACCGTGTGAGTGAGGCCAAAGCACGGTGAAAGGTCATGTGGTGATTGCAGGGCCAGTAAACAATGATTTCGAGCCTTGGAAAATTTACGCACCGACCGTTGGAACAGGATGAGGCCCATGGGCCAAGAGAGCGGGCATTACAAGTGGTACCAGAGCTGGTTAGCCATCTCTGTTATGACCTGAGAGGCATCTTGAGACCTGTCGTGGGGCGCAACGAGGACGTTGCGTTCTTTGAGAGGGGGTAAATTGTAACATCCCGATTTCTGGTATATGTGGAAAGGCTTTAAGATAATATATTTGACTACCTATATCACCAAAGTGCACTTACCTTTTCTGTCACACATCCGTTTAGAACTCCAGGGATAAGCGTGCTTATGCTGGAGTAGTGAAAGGATGGATGACCTATCGGGAAGTGATTCGCGATACCGTGTGAGTAAGACCAAAGCATGGGAAAAGGTCATGTGGTGATTGCAGGGTCAGTAAACAATGATTTCGAGCCTTGGAAAATTTACGCACCGACCGTTGATACAGGATGAAGCCCATGGGCCAGAGAGCGGGCGATACATGGATAACACAATTGGTTCTGTTATTCCTGAAAGCACCACATCGGCCGCATTTGTTGACTTTGTTTTTTTTTGGTACCTGGCAATTTTGTAAAGATTAGGGGTTGTAAAAAAAGGGTGCAGGTATGTATGAAAATAATATTAAATTTAATTATTTGGATTTCTCCAGATGACAATATACGCTTGTCCTTAGGCCTGCCAGAGGGGCGACGGGTATTTGGAGGGTATATGCTGAGAGCAGCAACTGCCGGAGGAAGGGAATGATCACCGAAGGGAGCCTCAAGGTAGATGATATCGGAGTAGGTCTCTATCCATGACTGGATTTTGTAGGAGTCGCCAACAAGTTGGACATAAGGGAAATATATAGAATCGGCAGCCAACAGTGCGTGGCCGCATGAAATTTTAAGTTTCTGAAATACTTGGCAAGAGTAAACTTTGGTGTCCAACTAAACGGTGTTAGGGTGTCAAAAACTCCCTTCACTTGATACTTCCAGTTAGAGATGTTTGATATTTTGATTCCTTTATTAAGCTTAATGTGTGTCTGTATAACAGTGGCAACCTCCGGTGTGACAGAACCCTGGTGTTTGGCCGATTTTGTTCTCCTGGCTGAGAACCAATGAGTCAGCATCCGCTGGATAAACATGAACAAGTCAACAATTGGAGAAGCCAGGGCCTTGGTCAATGCTTTGTTGAGTTGCTCAGCCATGTTGCTAGTTAGGAGGTTGTATCGGTTGACCGGGAAATATGTCCTAGACCATTTAGCAGTTCCAATGTCTTCTAAATATTTGGCGCAAACACCATTTGCTTGCCGGATTTTCCCAAATTTGTCATCAAAGTATTTGCGTTTGAAAGAGAAAGCTGTGCACAAACAATTTTGGCAAGAACTTTGCTCTTGCAACATGATACAACGTTGCGCATGATATGCATAATACATGCCCATGGTGTGACTTAGGGAAAAAAAGTTTTTTTTTCGCTTTGATATAGGAGATGTGACGGTCTGATATAATAGAAATGGTGTTAGAGTCATCGATGATCATTTCCACCTTAGTTAGAAACCATACCCATGCACTGTCAGTCTCCCCGTCAACAATAGCGAAAGCCAGAGGGAAAACTTGGAAGTTTGCAGCTTTTCTGCTAGCCGTGAGGAGAACACCTTTATGTTTTCCAGAAAGATGTGTGCCATCAATAATGAGAACATGCCGCACACGACAGAATCCCTGAATTGAAGCTCCAAAGGAGAGAAATGCATAGAGAAAACGGGATCGACCAACATCATCTACTTCAGTTTCTATGGCTGTGACTGTACCAGGATTCGTAGCTTTAAGCCTTTCAAAGTAGGATGCAAGGTTGAGATAGGAATCTTCTGCGTTACCAACCGTATCGTCTATAGCTAGTTTTTTTGCCATGTGGCATTTCATGTATGACACAGAGACGTGCAAGTCCTTCAAAACAAGCTGCTGGAGCTGGGATGCTTTATGACCCTCATTAGGTTCACCAAACCGGGAACGATAAACATGGGTAATGACTTTTGAAGTCGCCCTTTTCTTGTACTCGTTGCGGGACTCAAAAGGGCAACTGTATTGAAGTTGTGCCTTCTGTATGGTGTAAACACGCGCCAGTCGCATCGCGTGTCGTGGCAACAAAGGACAAAATAATATCTTGTGGTCCTGGTTTGCGTGAAGTGAAACCGATTCTTGATTGCATAGATAGCTAAGGAAATTTGAAAATCTTCTTTGTTTGCGTATAGCTTCCCGACCATGGGTTCCCCATCGTTTTTTCCCCAGTTAATATCGGGTACATGGTCAGATTCGTATGAGATATCGTCGAAGAGAGGTGGGAAGTCAAATTCCTCATTACTAATATCGTAAAGTGGCCTTGTCTCACTGACTGGTGGGGTGGAGGGGCGTGGCTGGTGAGTATCTCCGTCAGGCGCAAGTGGTATACACGTGGATGCACCATGTGGGGGTGTACACGTGAACTTTGATGCATTTTGTCCATGTGGATACTCTCTCTGGTGTACACTAAGAAAGTCAAGGTCTTTCTTCCAGTCAATTGGTTCTTCACCCGACGTTCGTACGGTGTGGTCGAAAGCATCACATGTTGTGCAGTGGATGACGTGTGGAGATGTTTTATGGACATGTATACCAGCCATTAGCTCAGCTGCAACCGGCCCCCAAGAGTCTCATCTAATAAAGGCGACCAGAAGTCTTTATCATACCCGCGAGGTGGTACAAATTGAATGTCTGGTGGTTGAGAAGTTTCAAAAGTAGTGTCCTCTTTATCATCGACCTGCCAATCATCAGGGATGTTGTCGGGGTCATCATTGAACATTTTCTCTAGCATTTCATCTCCACATGAGAGAGTTTCGTCGTGGATGGATACTCGTTGAATATTTGATGGACCTGTAGACGGATTACATGACCCGACAAAGCATTGGGGGTATGCTTCCCGTTGTCAGGGTAAGTGGGCATGTCTTGTATGAGTTCATCTTCATCGAACATGAAAAATGAAGGGATTTTGGAGGAAGCTGTTGAAGGTGGCCGAAAAGGGGTGTGGTTGGGTTTGGTAGTGTGGTTTGGTGTTGAAAACAGAAAAGGATTCTCATCCACTTGGCTTGTTGGCTGTCTGTCTCCTTTCGATATGAAAGTAACAACAAGTTCATGGTTCTGTTAAAAGCAAAATAATGGAAGAAGTAGGAGAACGCCTCGTCGTTGGTCAGTATGACTTGTAGTATCGTAAGTTTGGTAGCAAGCTATTTAGAGTTAGGTGGCCAGTAACTCAAGACAGCTGAAGGTGCCAGGTCAGTAAAACTGAAGAACTCTTTAGGGACGTCGCTTTGCAGTTCAAGCAACGACATCCCAGACCAAACTGGTACAATCCTTGACATTTTTTCTTCTTCTCAATAGCAAAATCCCAAAGGGAGTCGACGAAGGTCCATTCGCCGGGGATAACCATGCAGTTATCCTCCATTGGCGATATGAAAAAAAAACTTAAGTTAATCAACAAGCAAATTAGTTTAGTCTTGAAATAGAATACTAACCAAGATTTGGGAATGGTTTAGGGTTGATGGATTTCACTTCAAAGATTAAGGTTAGCATTTTAAAAAAAAACCAGAAAAAAAAATTAGAACGAAGAAGGAGAATGATTAGAGTGCAAAACAAATCTGAAGCATCAAAATGAAAAGCAAAGAAGTAAATCGAACGGCTAGAAGTGGTGGTAGATATATGTCTTATCGGTTATGTCAGGAGTGATCTGGCCCGTCCACGCGAGAGGAAGATGAAGGGCTGACGCTTGTTCCTGCTCACATAAAACTTTGTTTGTTTGGCCCCCTTGTTACGATATAACTAGCTCGAACCAGAAAAAAAAGTTATTTTAAAAATGTGCCTTGGTAACACAAATTGCCTTATCATGTTATTTATAACTACAAAACTGTCCTCAAATGTAAATTTTTCGAAAAACAATGCTCCCAGGCACGCTTCCCTATGCTGCTAGTCTCCGGATCCCAAAAGTTATCCCCTCCTCCCAGTCTCGTCATTCCATCGTGCGTTAGACCGGAGCTCCGCCGTGAATCATTTTCAAATGAATTTTTGTAAGCTTTTCAGATTCGTTGCATGATCTCTTTCCCTCTCACGGCAACGGTTTGGCCGTTTGATTGCTATATAGAGGTGAAGGGCTTTAGAATGTGCAAGTCAACGTCTTTCGCCGGGGGTATACTTGCTCCGCCTCTCCTCTAAGCTTCTTATCTGCTCAAGTTTACCTCTCTTTGAGGAACCCAACTTCTTGGGTTCAAGTGTGCTCGCTCTTCTCTTTGGTCTGAGGATTCTCGGCTTCTGTGGCTGCTTATTACGACTCTATGTAGTCTCCGGCGAATCTGCTGCATGAAGAAACCCTGGCCTTCTCTCTTGGGCGAGCCAGGTCAGTGCTCTCATCGTTTGGGTCCTCGACGGTTCTCGTATTCGTCACCGTCAGTGGGAGAAATTATCACATTCAAGTCGATAGAAGAAATCTTGTGGAAACTATCACAAAGTCCAAGTCGTTGTTTGTAAAGATATGCGCGTGGGTGCCCAAGTTTTCAACTAATCACAACGCTTCCCATCAAGTAGAGTCCACGGAGGAACAAGAATTTAATTTATTATTGGATTGATCTAGATAAAAGCTAGGGTAGCAGCCAACAATCTTGTAAGCCTTTACATTTCGGTGGACGAGCATACGCGTGGAGTTCATACTAACTATCAGCTTGTCTCATCACATTAGTTTGGAGGTTAACTCCAAATGCCCTAAGGGGTCTTCACAAATTCTAATATACCCCATCAAAATTTTATTTTATTTTATTTAATTATTTTTAAATGTAAAATCGAGTTAAAGATCTTTCTACCCTTAATAAAACACACTTATTACGTTGACCCAACCTAATATCCGACATTGACCCAGACCCAACCGGATCAAACCCGGATCTAAACCTAAACTGACGAAACGACGTCGTATTGCATTTCTCTTTGTTTCTTTCTGTAAGTGTCGATTCCCTCTCTCTCTCTCTCTCTCGTGTGCGATTGAAAAGGCGACCAAAAACTGTGATTTTCTCTTCGATTTTCTTCTTTGCTTCTTCATTATTCTCAAATCGACGCTCCAACCGACGTTATTCCTCTTCTTCTTAACTTTTTACATGGTGGTAAGTGTGTTTTTGTCTCTCTTGATTAGGTCGGATTTTGAAATTAGGGTTTTAAAATTTGGGGGAAAATCGTATTTTTCAAAAGTAAAAGGGGAAATCGTGTTTTGCCTTTGAAATGAGAGAAAAAAGATGATGAAATATTAAGTTAGGTCACTGTTGTTTTGTGAATATGATATTTAGGAAGATAGTAGTATGTGTTGCGAATTTGTGGGCTTTTGACTGGTTTAGTTTTATCAAAATTGTTGAATGGCATGAAACAAGGTTGGAGAACCCAGGTTAAAAGAATTTGAAACTCGGATAAATGGTGTTTTGTGAATCGGGTGTATTGTACTTTGTGTTTAGTATGTATATATGCGTTCGTGGTTTAGCTTAGTTGATGTTACTATGGGGTTTGCATTTGAAGTAATTGTTTGTTGTGTTTGTAACGTTTTGTACAGAAAATGAAAGGCCAAAAGCGAAGGCGTCAATCTAGTAGAATTAGAAAGGCGGTCTCAGATGGGAACCAGGCGGTCTCAGATGGAGATGAATCGGCAAGAGAAGATGCAGTCCGTCAAAAGAGTACTCCAATGAGAGAACCGACTTTAGTATCGCTCTCACTTGATTCCGAAAGTGAAGACATGTCTGCTGTGACATCTAAGGTATATATTTTGCATTCTTTTTAATCATTGTTAGTTAGATAGTCGTAGTAGTTTTACTAGTATTACTAGTATGACTAGTCGTACTAATTTTACTAGTCTTACTAGTTTACTAGTTTTACTGGTTTTACTAGTCTTACTAGTTTACTAGTCTTACTAGTTTACTGGTTTTACTGGTCTTACTAGTCTTACTAGTTTACTAGTTTTACTGGTATGACTAGCTAACTAGTTTTAGTAAATATATGAATCTTACTAGTTTTTTTATTTAATATATATATTTAACGAATGACTAATATATATTGCAGTCAAAACAACCAATGCAGCCCCTTGAATTTTACTTCAAGAGCACATAATACACGAAGACTTGCAAAATTCAAACGAAGTGCTTTGTGAGCAACACAGTCGATGTGATCAAGAATCTTAAGACCGAGGTTAGATGGTTCACAAGCCATCCTCAGTTTCAGCACTTCTTTCACATGCCTGATGAACGATACTTAAAGCTCCAAGGAATGTGGATGTTACTCATGCGCACCATTTGTACTCCAGAAGATGATGTTGCTTGGTTTGCGGTGAATGGTGTGCCCATCCGCTATTCTATGAGGGAGCATGCACTCATCTCTGGCTTAGACTGCCATGAGTACCCCAAGAGATATTTGAAGCTTGGGAGTTCTAAGTTTGTGGATTACTACTTCGGTGGAAACCAGAAGATCACCATAAAAGATGTTGAGCAGAAGTTGTTGTCTATGAAGGCATGCAATGATAGATTGAAGATGGCTGTCTTGTTCTTCCTTGGTCGGGTTATTAGAGGAGGTTCAAAGGATAATGGACCTTTAGACCCGTTCATCTTAAGGATTGTGGATGACTTGGATGCTTGCAGAACATTTCCCTGGGGGCGTCTAACTTTTGAGGATGCAATTAAGTCGATTAAGCATATGATGGGTCTTCTGAAGGGTGAAGTGCATGAGGCATGCGGCTTTCCTGGATTTGTAATTCCGTTAGAGGTAAAGCATTTAGTAATATTTGTAGTTATTTTATAATCAAAAATGTAACACTGTGACACTTAATTTTTGTAGATTTTGGCTTTTGAATGTATTCCAAAGCTGGGGAAAAAATTTCGAATCTCTTCAGACACGCCTAGTGAAGACTGTCCTAGGATGTGCAAGAGTCGGTTTACAAAAAGTAGTATGAGGGGTTATCCTTTGGAAGAGATATATGAAGCGCTTGGAAAGACAAAGGTACATGTATATAATATTAAGTAGAAACTGGCATAATAGAATAATTAGACTGACCTTAATTATTTTTTTAGGTTATTAACAGTGTGTTGGTGCCAACTGTTGGTGAAGAAAGGATGCTGGCTCGTATCATTGATGAGGAGGAAGAGTATCATCATGAGGGCAGCATAAGTGAGAGTTGGAACCACTGGCTAAATGTGAAGCAGAAGAAAATTTTTTGGAAAGAATTATATGAGTTAGATGTTGCTGCACGAGTGTTTACAAGGAAGAAAGACAAAGAAAAAGTGACGTTTGTAGAAGGATCATCTTCTAATTCTGGTTTGGAGTTGAGTTTGAAAGGTGTGGAAGAGAGAATTATGGCGTCTATGGGAGAAGGATTTTCTGGACTTAAATCAATGGTGGAGACAAAGCTGGATACTATGTACTTGAGGATGAGTAAACTTGAGAAGAACCAACGAGTTTTGAGAAGAAGGGCTAAGAAAATAGAAGATAGGTTAACTTCTATTGAGAGCAAGGGAAATGAGGAGAAGAATTATGGTGAATATATGGATTTTGGACAATGGGATGATAGAGATTGTGGTAGAGCTGAGGCTGAAGACCATGGTAAGAATGTTGAGGACTCGGGTGGGGCCAATGAAAGCAGTGACTATATTGAGCAAGAGGCTGAGAAGAGGAGAGTAGAGGCGGATGAAGCGTGGAGGAGAATTCTTTCTAATTGTGACAATGATGAAGAACCCGAGGCTGAGGAAGACACTGAGGTTCGAGTTGAGCCAGAGGCTGAGATCAATGGAGAAGAAGGTGAGAAAGAACCCGAGGCTGAGAAAGAACCCGAGGCTGAGATAGATGCTGAGAATCGGGTTGAGGCAGAGACCACTGGAGAAGAAGCTGAGAAAGAACCAGAGGCTGAAAAAGAACCTGAGGCTTGGGTTGAAGCAGAGACCACTAGAGAAGAGGCTGAGAAAGAACCCGATGCTGAGAATCGGGTTGAGGCAGAGATCACTGGAGAAGAAGCAGAGAAAGAACCCGATGCTGAGAATCGGGTTGAGGCAGAGATCACTGGAGAAGAGGCTGAGAAAGAACCCGAGGCTGAGAAAGAACCTCAGGCTCGGGTTGAGGCAGAGATCACTGGTGGTGGGACTCCTACACCACCACGTAGTGGGACTAAGACGGATGGAATTTCTGGAACTCCTACACCACCAAGCGGTGGGACTAAGACGGATGGAATCTCTGGAACTCCTACACCACCAAGCGGTGGGACTAAGACGGATGGAATCGCTGGAACTCCTACACCACCATGCGGTAGGACTAAGGCAATGGCCGCGAGGAAACTAAAACTTATAACACCACGTTTTTTGCTGGCAGATGAAGAAGAAAAAGAAGAGACTGGGGTTGTTGAGAAAGAGGCTGGGGTTGTTGAGAAAGAGGATGGGGTTGTTGAGAAAGAGGCTGGGGAAGTTTTTGAAGAAGACGCAGGGAAAGTTTTTGAGGAAGAGGCTATAAAATATACTGAAGAAGAAAAGCAAAGGTGGGTAATGGTCGTTTACAAGGACAGTGAGGAGAGGATGGATGGGAGTAATGAGGAGAAGACGGCTGAGACCAAAGAAGCAGCGAGGCCTGGGATCAAGCATAGGTGCAAGCAGAAGATAATGATGTATGGAAAACCAAGGAAGAAGAAAACATCTAAAAAAGTTGATGATGCTGATGGTGCACCTCAGAAGAGGGGCAGACCAAGGAAGAGTGATGCTGATGGTGCACCTAAGAAGAGGGGTAGACCAAGGAAGAATGATGTTGATGGTGCACCACAGACATGTACGCCAAGGGAGAAAAGAAAATGTGAACCATCACAGTGGTTACAGTCTCCTTTCACTGAGGGAAAGACTGATGAGGTCGAAAGACCAAAGAAGAAGATTAAAAAAGAAGCCTAAGTATGTGTTATGTATTTGTTGAACTTGTTGTTATGTATTTGTATGTGTTATTTAAGTATTTAGCATGTTTCTTGAACTTGTTGTTATGTATTTGTATGCTTTTGGATGTTAAGTTACAAGGTAATTAAATATTTAAGTATTTTGCGTTAGATGAAAAATTGGTTAGATGTCAAATAATAATTGATATATACATAAATTATTATATGTCAAAAATGAGTTAGATGAAAAATTGGTTTTATTAAGTTTAAAACAACACTTGTCATATAATAATTGATATATACATATAGTCTTCACACAGTAATTCTTGGTAATCTTCAAGGATGTAGTAATACTACCTAACACATAGTAATTCTTGGTAATCTTCAAGGATGTAGTAATACTACCTAACACATAGTAATTTTCTGGCAATTTTTATGTTTATCTAGTTAAACCATGAGTAAATAATATTTTTTCTAGTAAAACCTAAGACTTTACATTATGATTAACGTTGAAGAAGACATTTTCAGCAGAAATTAACCGTAAATACGTATTTTTTTAGATTTTTCTAACTATAGTCTAACCATTCACACGCTAACAATGAAAGTTAAGGGAGTTTTTTTGGAAAACTGAATAGGTTTTGCTTAAACTATTAAAAATAATCATCAAAATAGTCTTAATGTACAGTCTTAACTATATTATAACCATTCACACGCTAACAATGTGGGTTCTATATCCTAAACATAAATATTCATACTAATACGAATGTGGTCCAAATAACACATAATAAAACCAGTAATCGTAGTAATCCAAATAACATATAATAAAACCAGTAATCCTAGTAATCCAAATAACACATAATAAAACTAGTAATCCTAGTAATCTAAATAACACATAATAAAACTAGTAATTCTAGTAATCCAAATAACACATAATAAAACTAGTCATCCAAATAACACATAAAAAAATTCCACATTCAAACACCTGAACCTGCACCAATTCCACATTCAAAGTAATCTGCCATACCTCCTCCCCTGGATCTTCCTGTGCCTCTGCCACTCCCTCTGCCTCTTTTTCCTCTTCCACGAGATTCTCCTGCCGATGGAAACCTTGTTTGTTGCAGTTTTCCCTTCTTCACTTCAAAATCTGGAGGAAGTACTTTCATTGCTTTAACTTCTTCTGGTATAACCCAATCAGACATATGAGGAACAGGATATATTGTCCTGTGATAAGCCAAAGCCCATTGCTCCACCAAATAATACTTAGAACAATAGTTAGATAGATGAAGTTTCTTTCCCGCTTTATCAGTCATGAATGTAGCAGCAGCTACTGCATGTACACATGGGTATTTGTCTTTGTCAAATTGCTCACAGCTACAAGTCATCATAGCCATATCAACAATATAATTCTTCCCGTCACTTCCTGAGACATTGTACTCAAGATGGAAGCTGTTTAACTCGTCAACCAAAAGAAACCCTGCATCAACACATCTTTTGGACATTTCGGTTTCAACAACAGGCACAAGCTTTATTGAGGGTGGTATTTCAGCTGCCTCTTTCCTATGTTTGTTAAACCATTCAGCCATTTTTCCAATGATGACATCGATCATTGGTAGTAAGGTGTACTTTCTCGCCTCTTTCATAACACCATTAAAAGATTCCACGGAGTTGGTGGTGTCAACATTGTACCTAATTCCTTCAAAGTAACATCTGGCCCATTTTTTCTCTTCAACACTTTTGTTAAGATACTCCGCTGCACTAGGATACTTCCTCCGAAAAGCATCATAAAGGTACAAGAACTCAACCTCTGTATAAGCGTGTGCGCACTCTCTAAACTTAAATGCACAAGTATCTCTGTTGTTGCGGACATATCCTTTAACATTCTGAGACAAATGCCATATACAATACCCATGAGCAGCCTGAGGGAACACTTCACCTACTGCCTTGATCAAGCTTTTGTTTCTATCTAAAAGAAACACCAATCCAGGGACATCAGATATCACTGATTTTAGCTGTTCCATAAACCATATCCAACTATCATATTTCTCACCATCTGCAATACCAAATGCAATTGGATAGTGGTGATGATCTGGATCCTGAGCAGTCGCAACAAATAAAACTCCACCATAAACATTCTTCAGGTGTGTTGCATCCACAATGATGACTTTCCTCATCGCGATGAACCCTTCTATGCTAGCTCCCAAAGCAAAAAACAGATACTTAAATTTTTTGGCCTCATCCACAACCACACGAGCTACTGTGCCAGGATTCATCTGCTTTAGCATGTGCATATAACAATTTAATAAAGTAAAACTCTCTTCTGGACTTCCTCGCACTTTATTAGCAGCTAGTCTTTTTCCTCTCCATGCCGTTGTGTATGATACATCCACAGCAACCCTATGATGAACCAAATCGATCAAAGCGTTAGGAGCTGGTGTGTCAAAACGACCAGGATAATCTTCAGCCAAAACAGATGCGACGATTTGTGGTGTGCCTCTCCTTCTATTAGGCATTGTTCTTGTAGTAACAACAGAACATCTATGCTGCTTGATGTAACTTCTAACTGTCCAAAGATCCGAATTCTTCAGCTTTGCAACACGCACAAACCACTTGCAGCCTTCTTTGGCTCCTCGGCATTTTATCACATATCTCGTAGTATCCGACTTGATTACGCTATACTCAAAACATTTCAGATGTGAAGCCGTCTGAATAAGAACTTTTGCTGCCTCCTTGGTTCTAAATTCTTGACCTAAAACCAAATCCATACCATCATCCCATTCCTTATAGACAGATGGTGTTACTTGAACTGGTGATCTTGCATCTGTATTTTCAAACACATGCTCATCCCTTTCGGTGACATTATCATGCATCTCAATGTCTTCGCAAAATGTGAGTACCCCACCAACACCTTCATTATCAGTTGCATAAATCTCAGTATCATCTTCATCACTATGCTCTATATCACCACCCTCTATATCAGTAGCCTCTCTATCGGATACACCGACATAGACATCAACTTCATTATCCTTAGTTTCATCATCCTCTTCTTCATCCGTTTTGTTGAACTCCACATGTAGAACACTTCTACACTTCTCATTATTTACTTGCAGTAGATAACCAAAAACGTCTTCATCATTCCAGATATATGATGGCTTGTTCGAATACAATACCATTGGAAAGTAACTAATCTTCGCTTCCATCTTATATTCATCTACTTTTATCTTTCTGCAAATACGCTCAACCAAAGCAGAGTATGTGACCTCCTCCACTGATTTCTTCAACACAATTGTGTGAATTTCATCTTCTCCTTCACCATCGCCCGATATCCACTTTATTTCAGCCCCATCCTTCATATAAGATCCCCCGTAATCAAAACAAATGATTGTGCAAGGCGGATTTTGCATTTCTCCTAAAATAAAATGGAATTTCCATTAAAAGTATTATTATTAAGAATCTTAAAATTAGTATTAATCCATATCAATATTATAAATAGTAAAACCAGTAATACTAGTCCAACAAGTAAACATAGTAATATCAATAAAACCATTTTGCCTTAGTAAAACTAGATATCTTAGTAATACCCAGAAATTATCCTTGCACTAACTAACCACATTTTAGTTCCAAATTTGTTCAGATTTTATATTACCCATGATATATAATTCATATTAATGAAATTACCCACAAGAAATCATCAAAAACGGACATAAAATATACTATAAACCCATAAACACAGTTTTCAAAATCCTTTAAAATTTCTTCAAATTTGCTTTGAATCTTTATTGTTTTACACTAGCAGAGACATACACTTCTTTTTAATAGTATTCCAGCAAAAATTTCATGAAAAATTACACATAAATATACACGAAATCTATATACACAGTTTTCGAAATTGTTTTTTATCTCTCAAATATTTCATCAATTCTTATTTTTTTGACGTTACCCATGATATACACAACATTAAAACGATAATCCACAAAAAATTTCATGAAAAACGGACAAGAATTACCTGTTTAGAAACCTTCAAAATCGTTAATGGTGGATGAGGGAGATGAAGTCACTCCACGCCAAAGAGAAGAAAGAGGAAGAGGGAAGTGTGGAGAAATGAATTTGACTGGTTAAGGTTAATATGTGGGCCATGGTGGTAGATGGATTATGGTTGGTTAATTTAATTGGAGAAATTAATATATTTATAAAGTAGAATTAATATAATAAATAAATAGAAGGTTATATATGTAAGGACAATCATAAAAGGGTAGTGAGAATAGAGAGGGGATAGAAGGAATATTTTTTTGGTGATAAGGGTATTTGGAGTTAACCTCCCATTAGTTTTTAACTGGTGTTGATGTTTCCGGTGTACATATATTTCTTCAAGAACCAGTTAATCTTTTAAGATGAATACGGTGGCGTGAAATTGTCGAGGAGTAGGAACTGATCTCACACAAGAACATTTTGATGAGTTATATCATTGTTTCTTACCTAAATTTATATTCTTATCAGAGACTAAAAATTATCGGCATGTTCTGCAAAATTTGCAAGTATCTTATGGTTACAGTCAAGTTTACACAGTTGAACCTTGTGGACGAAACGGTTACCGAACACTATTTTATATGGATGATCCATTGGTTTCTATTTTGTATGCGGATGAACAGATGATTGACATAGAAACTATGTTTGAAGGAGATAAAATCTTTATGACGTTTGTTTATGGGGATTCAGTTCTTTGAAACCAAGAAAATGTTTAGGATCATTTCATGCGATTGAGTACTAATAGGAGTCATACTTCGTTTATGATTGAAAATTTTAATGAAATTACCGGAAATCATGAGAAAAACGGAGGAAAATGGAGGATGGACAACTCCTTAGTTCATTTTCGAACCATGCTAGAAAATTGTGGGATACTAAACTTTCCATACAAAGGAAATTCATTTTCATGGGTGGGAAGAGACGGTATGGAAAAGTCAAATGTAAACTAGATAGAGCAGTGACGATTGAAGAGTGACGCTTCCTTTTTAACCATATTGTAGTTGAGTTTCTGCAATTATGAGGTTCAGATTATAGACCGGTCCTCGCACGGGTTCAGTCAAGTGTTCAACGGTCAAGGAAAAGTTTCAAATTTGATAAACGGTGGATAGGAAAATCAGTCTTTGAGGAAGCAGTAATCTCGGGATGGGGACAATTTGATGAAATTCCAATCCAGAATCTTCATCAAAAAGTTACCTTATGTCGAAGTAAAATTAGTACATGATAAAAGAATAATAAAAAAAACTCTGCTGTATTGATAGAATAATTCAAAAAATAAGATAGATTTGGCACAAGATGATGATAATTCTACAACAGAAGAGTTGGAGGATTTGAGAAGACAATAATATTGGTGTTTAGAGAAGAATATACATTCTCGGAACAAAAGAGCAGAGATCAGTGGCAAAGAAATGTGGATAGTAACATAAAATTCCATCATGCCATTACAAAACAACTAAGAGCCCAAAATTGGATAATCAGTATCAAAGACAAACATGGGAAGTTGGTAGAGAGTGAAATCGAAGTGGAGAACATTGTTGTTTAATACTTTCAAGACCTTTTCTCTACCTCTTCACCGACAGAGCTGGATGATATAGCCTATTTATTACAAGTTTTTGGTCATGTTATATGCTCTATTTAGGGTCTATTATGTGTGTTTAGGCTATGTTTTGAGGTATTTACAGGTCCATGTGCGTTTTGGAGATATATGGAGATACTTGGAGTTTTTGAAACATTTAGAAGAGAATAATCCATAGCTGATCATTGAGAGAGTCGAAGTACAAGATAGTCGTCGATCGACGACACCATCTTGTCATCGACCGATGGTGCAAGACCAAGATCGATCGATGCTGATCACATGACATCGATCGATGACAAATTCACAGACAGCCGATCCCAAGCCCAAAGTTAGAGACAAGACACAAGATTACAAGATTACCCGTAGACGAGTTTTGACCTACATTTTAGGGTTTTATATTTATACTTTATGTATTACAGCAACAAAAGAGGGGGGCGCGTGCGAGCGTGAGCAGCAGTGTGTGCGTGTGCGCAAGGGTACACAAGCACTCTATTATAGTTTTAGGGTTTTTAGGGAGAAGATTCATAACTCCTTAGGGAGACTTGTATTGAAACCCTAGTATTTTATCTATGCATTATATTCAGATTATTATTCTTACTCTAATTATGTTTGGGTAGTTATCAACTAGATTTAGGGTTGAATGATAGCAATCATGGATTAGCCCAAAACTATATTGCTAGGTTAGAGTTAATATCCATCAATAGATTTGGGTTTAATGCTTGCATTGTAGAGTAGCTAACTAGGATCTCGAAAGTAGGACATGGACGACTATGAGAGTAGGTTTTGTGCCAAAATAGACTCTACTGAACTAGGTTGTTAGGCGCATGCGAGAGATGGTCTAATTAGCTTAGTGAACATATCAATTCTCGTTCACACTGCCTTATGATTTCACCGTAAATCGACATCAGTCCTTAGCCGTCGATTGATGGTCTTTCCTTTTGCTCGAATACGAGATTTGGAAGGGTCAGAATAGTTAATATTTGAGTTCTAGCATATTTACATTTCCGTGCTTCCTATTCCCTATAATCCATTAGACTTGAAACCCTAAATCTAGCACATTTACATTTGCATATAGTTAGTTTAATAGCATATATTTCATATTCACGTCATTAGCATATTTCTATATTTACATTATTAGCATATTTTCATATTGCATCTACACCTTCTAATAAGGAATATTTTCTTGAATCGATTAAATATTACTGATATATATATATCTTCCTATCTTAGTCTTTATAAATAAGAAATCTATTGTGTGCCACTTCTCTTTGTGGATTCGATCCCTAAGTACTACACCTGGTCTCTCTTGGCAGGAGTATTGTTTTTTTTGTTAGGATTAAGGGTTTATTTGATAGTTAATTGCTTAGGATATTAATACCCTTCTAGAACAATAAACACATCGTGTCAAATTTGGCGTCGTTGCTGGGGGCATTGATCGCCATTAGATTTAATTTCTAGGATTTAGTCTAGGTTTGTTTTTACTTTCAAGTTACTAATTTTTCTTTTCTTTGTTTCTCAGGTACATGCAACAGAGTACCAGGAGCAATAAAGGACAAAAATACTATTCTCAGACCCACAAAAACTCGGACGTACAAGTCGTAAAGAAAGAAGGCAAGCATCGATCGACGGTATCTACTCAGCGTCGATCGACACCTCTTCACGGATAGCATCGATCGACATCCAAACTTGAGCAGCGACCGACATCGACTACACAGCATCGATCGACGAACACTTACTCGCATCGATCGACGACAACAAACGAGTTTAGATGGGTGCACCTATTGTAGTGGTTCAGAACAAAAATAGAGACTTGCGTGATATAAACGGTCACCTGCGTAATGCAGAATATCAAAAGATAGACAATCAGGCAGCAGTATCCCTGATACAGATGCAGACGCAGATGCTGCAATATCTGAACCTAAGCTAATGAACAACCCGCTCAGAGACCACTGGCTGACTACAACCGTCAAAGCCAGTTCTATGCCAACAGATCTGCCATTCGTCCTCGAGCTTTTCAAAGAAACGATTTTGAAATCAAGCCCGCTTTCTTCAGACTTGTAGCGCAGACACCTTACTATGGATTGCGACATGAGTATCCTATGGATCAACTGGACCGATTTGAGGATCTAGTGACTGCTATTAAAGCTAATGGAGTCCCTGAGGACTATCTCTTTTGTAAGCTCTTCAAGTACTCACTTGCTGGAGAAGCTTCATATTGGCTTAAGAATCTACCACCAGAATCCCTGACATCCTGGATTGACATTAAGAACGCTTTCTTGCGTAATTTCTTTGATGATGCGAGAGCAGAAGACTTGAGAAGCAAGATTGCTACTTTTTCACAAGATCCTTCAGTCTTTCAGAAGCTTATGGATCAGATTCAAGTCATACCAGAGAGACTGTCCACATAATAGGTTTCATAAAGTGTAGCTTCTTAACACTTTCTTAAGAGGTATTGGATTGCAGTATCAAATGGCTTTGGAAACGGATTGTGAAGGAAATTTCAACACCAGAAGCCTTGAAGAAGCTACTAGATTGATTGAGAATATGGAATCAAACAGCAGCACCAAGAACACATACTTTGAAAGGAGGAAATCAACCTCAGCTATGAGCAAGGAGCAGATTGAAGAAGTCAAGGCAAAACTGGACAATGTTCAGAAATTTCTCAAGAAACAAGTTACTTTTGCAGAAGTAGAAGCGATAGAGTCCAGAGAAAATGAGATTGAAGAAGAAGATGTGAATTACATTGAAGGGAACAGTTTCCAGAAGCAAGGGAATCCAAGTTTCAACAGAACTCCTATGGGAATGGTCAAAGGAGTAACTTTAATCAGAAACCACAACAAAAGCCCTTAGGACTTATGGATCCTCCTACTACCAGAGTCCTCCTATAGAGGCTCAGGAAAGCAAGATTGAAGAAAAGGTTGACAAAGTTTTAGAGGGACAACAAAAGATGACTGTGGATTTCAATTGAAAGATAGATGGTACATACCTTAACCTCGATACCAAATTCGAAAACCTCAACACCCATGTGAAGAAACTAGAGAATCAAGTGATGCAAACAAGTGAAACCATTAGGAGACATGAGAGCTTGATCAAGGAGAAAATGGAGGTTGGAAAAAACCACCACATCAATGCATTGATTAATGATAATTTCTGGTAGGAAGTTAAAAGGGAGAAGCCCAAGGACAGCGATTTGCGAGTGGAAATTTCATGTCACTCGACAATTCTCATCTGCATCGTTCGACACCAATCAAGGAGCCTCGATCAATGGTGAAGCCTATATAATCAATGGCCTCGTGTGAATTTCTAATATCGATCGACATAGAACTCATAAAAATGATCGACGCTACGACCTATGCATCGATCGACATTTCGACCTCAGAATCGATCGACAGATGAAGAAACCAGTTTGACTGTCGAACCTTAATGCAAGTCTGATTGTGCGTCCAACTGTGACAGTCTCAGAACAGAACACATACACGTTTGAAGCTATGAATCTTGATAGAGAAGATGAGGGACACATAAAGAGGAGGCAAAAGATCCCCAAACACCAACGCAGAGAAGCGAATGAAAAACAGATGGATAGCTTTGTTAAAAGAGTTTTAAGAATTCCCCTAGATATTTCTTTTGATGAATCTTATTATACTCACAAATTATGGATATTTTTCAGGGAAACAAGGGAGACTGATGATGATATAGAGATAATGGTCAATCATCTCAGAGAAAAGATGAAGCAGAGAACTTGCCTAAGAAAGAAAAGTGATCCTGGAAAGTTCGCAATCCCATGCTTCATCAAAGGCCACGAATATCCCAATTCCCTCAGTGATAATGGATCATCAGTGAGCATCATGCCAAAATCTATGGAAGAAGAGCTGAACCTAAGAGTGTAACCTCCAACGATTCATTCACATTCGTAGACTGCTCAAGAGTAAACTTGGGAGGGATGGTAAAAGATTTTCCAGTGCAAATCACGACACCTTAGTCCCAGTAGACTTCCATGTGATGGACATCAGGATAGAATGGTACTCTTCGCTACTACTCGGTAGAGAATTCATGGCCACTGTGGGATCAATATGTTTTTTACTAACCTGTCAAGAATAAGAGCAAGACAACTCTGATTGAATTATGTAATGATGCAGAGCTTGTGGCGACAAGCTTAACCCACACCATCGATTGACACCCAACCCACACCATCGATCGATAATTTTTCCATTCAACAATCGATCGACATCCAAGAATCATTATCGATAGATACCACCCTTCATAACCAATCAACGCCTACCACACAAACTCGACTACAACACAACCAACCTCGAGTACGACAAAGATTACAGAGACGAAGAAATAATTGAATACCGAGGGATTGCTATGGACGAGGCTGGTGTTTTTCATATTTTCCATCAATTCGGGAGCTTGACATCGATTGATGGTAACCATTCACCATCGATCGATACTGGCTGTAACTTGAAGACCGAACTAGATTCAGCAGCTGAACGCGAAAGGGAATATGGTTATCTACGACCAGACGAGTTAGGCATTATGAGAGATCCAGATGGTCACACATGAGCTATGGACGGCAGAATTTTACATGTCACAAAATAATATGTGGCGGATATACTTGCGATGGCTAATGGAGCTGGAAATCTTTTCGGCCAACAGTTGGATACTAAAGCATCGATCGATGGTCGCCATTTATCATCGATCAACACCCACCAAGCATACCTAGTATGCGGTGAAGTTTACGAAGAATACGATTCAGATTACAAGGAGGAAGAGCTGATTGAGTCCCGCAGCATAGCACTGGAATAAGGTGGCTGAGTAATGAATGCGAAAGAAGATAATAAAGCATCGATCGACGGCATATCTTGGCAATCGAACGATATCAAACGCAACCCATAACCAGAGACAAGAACAGAAGATGTAGATAATGGTTATCTCTGACCAGATGAGTTTTGAATTTTCAGAGACACAGAAGAACGTGCACAAGATCTTTATGGCAAGATTCTAAACATACCAAAGGAGGATGTGGCAGATGCCCTTGTTATGGCTACTGAATCAGGAGCTCTATTTGCACAACAGCCATCGATCGACCCTCGCATACATGCATCGATCGACAAAGAGGAACAAAAGAACATGTCGATTCACATTGATCGATACACTCCAAAACATTACAAATCGATCGACGTCAGAAGACATGCATCGATCGACACCATTCCAGGGGTGAACCAGTTTTGTATCTCTGATCCTTTTAGTTCATGAAGTCTATAATCTACCGATGGGATAAACCCACTACGGATAGACGTTACCATAGAGTTTGGACAAAAAGCTTATGATGCTAATGGCAAAAGAGTTTTCCACTTACAGAGATGAGAACGGCAATGCACTAGCTTCAGATGGAAGAGTTGTGAATGTGCAAGAAGAAGATATCAGAGCAGTTCAAGAAAGAGCTACTATGTGTTGAGCTAAGCTACATATTTTTACCAGAACATGCAGCAAAGATCGTTATGTCCTGAAGGAGCAAGACAAATACAGCATAACAGCGATTGACGATATCGTGATGAGATCTACAAAGCTCAAGAATTGTCACTGGATGATTTTTACAAGAGGCTTGATGATGTCTGCTATCCTATAGAAAAATGTTTTACCGGTTTGACTACACGCATGGACGAGATGAAGGAAGATTTGGACACTATTTAAGGACAACATGTGAGTGGAGCAAACATAGTGACATCGATCGGTGGCAGCATTATGCCATTGATCGGTGCTAAGATCGACAGAGAAGAGTCTGCAGTAGAAAATGACTGGAAGACATATTCGATGAGATTGCTTTTTTCTCAGAGTTTGATGAAAGACGATATTTCTCAGCAATTGGAGGATATATCGGAAACTACAGCTGCCAGACTTAAATGCTACAGCGCAGTATTGAGTATCTACAAAGAAGAATGCATTCAGTGGAGGTTGCTAAGGAGATCATGAAAAATGAGCTTCGTCAGTACATGGTTCCAGAAGAGCAAAGAAGATGTAGACGCTTGTTTTCCAAGTGTTTATCCACCTCCATTCTAGTTAGAAAGTTCAAAACGTCGAGCTTAAAACTATAACGAAGCGCTGAGTGGGAGGCAACCAACTGTTTAGTAAGTTTTTTATTTAATTTTTACTTATAATACTATTTATTTCGAGTTTTCTTTCGTTTCTACAGACTATTTAAACCACCATCGATCGACCAAACCCACCTACCATCGATCGACGCTCTCTTACAGAGAGAGGTATCGAGTTTTCTACTTAAGCTATTTACTTATGATTTGATTTTTTCTAACCAATCTGGGGCGGATTACACTGGAGACAGTGTAATTTAAGTCTGGGAGAGGTTCGCTAACGCTATCTATTTGTTTTTGAGTTTTATTATTTATATATAAGTTTTTCAAAAAGTTTTATTAAGTCAAGACGGGGACTATGATCAAGAATTATTATTGACTAACCACACTTTAACACCATGCTTAGAAGGTTGTTTGCAGATATTACTAGAAATATCAAAGTGGATCATCCTGCCACTATATCACACTTGCTTAGAAAGTTGGAAGGACCCGAAGCTAATTTCCAACACTAATCCTGACATATCTTCTTGCTTTAGGATTTGGTATACACTGGATCTGATTCTTTCTGCAAGTCTGGAAGGTAAAAGTTTGTGTGCTTCTGATTCCCCTCTCTCCCACCTTGAGATAAAAAGGATCAAATATGATTTGGTGGCTACAACCATTAAAGCTTGATTCATATCATTTTAGAAAGAGATAAATTTCAAAAAAAAATGAACAGGATCTGGTGGCAAAAACCATTTTGGCTTGATTCATGGAAACATGTCCAAATATTTTAGTCAATTAAAAATAAAATAAAATGATACCCTCAAAAGAAGAGAGACATTGATTGAGAATAAGTGAGAAGAGAGAGAGGAAAGGAATGAGAGAAGACTAAATGTGTGTTCAGACACTTGCAGAGGTAAGAGTCCATATATCTCTTGATCGATACTCCCAAGGTAAAGCCTGTACTTTTATTTTATGCAGAGAAATGAAATCAATAGAGGGGCGAGTTAGACTAGTATTCGCTAAGTTGTTGGTAGAATGGATTTGGTTGCATCACTAGGATAAGGTATATAAAGTTTCTTTGTGATTGACTTGATAGAGTGCGGTTGCAACAAAGTAGGGTGACAGTTATACTTAGACATTATGTGAGTCTTCTCTTTTCAAAACCTCTTTCGCAGGCTTGTTTTCTTGAAGACAAGCAAAAAGTTACGTCTGTGGGAGTTGATATAGCATATTTATTACCATTTTAGGCCATGTAATAGGCTCTATTTGAGGTCTATTGTGGTGTATAGGCTACGTTTTGAGGTATTTACTGGTCCAGGTGCGGTTTGGAGATATATGGAGATACTTGGTGTTTTTGGAGCATTTAGAAGAGAATAATCTGTAGCTGATCATTGAGAGAGTCGAAGTACAAGATAGTCGTCCATCGGTGACACCACCTTGTCATAGACCGATGGTACAAGACCAAGATTGATCGATGCTGATCACATGACATTGATCGATGACCAGACAGCCGATCCCAAACCCAAGTTAGAGACAATGTACAACATTACAAGAATACCCCTGGACGATTTTTACCTAGATTTTAGGGTTTTATATTTATACTTTATTTATTACATCAGCAAAAGAGGGGGCGCGTGAGAGCGTGAGCAGCAGTGTGTGCGCAAGGGTGCACAAGCATTCTGTTATAGTTTTAGGGTTTTTTGGGAGAAGATTCATAACTGCTTAGAGAGACTTTTATTGGAACCCTAATATTTTTATCTATGCATTATATTCAGATTATTATTCTTACTCTAATTATGTCTAAGTAGTTATCAACTAGATTTAAGGTTGAATGATAGCAATCATGGATTAACCCATGTAGATTGCTAGGTTAAAGTTAATATCCGTCAATTAAGTTCTGCTTAATGGTTGTATTCTAGAGTAAATAACTAGGATCTCGAAAGTAGGACATGGACGACTACGAGAGTAGGTTTTGTGCCAGAATATACTCTATTGAACTAGGTTGTTAGGCGCTTGCGAGATCTTGTCTAATTAGCTTGATGAACATATCAAATCTCGTTCAGATTTCCTTCTGATTTCACCGTTGATTGACATCTCTATTTTGATATTTATTACCGATTTAGAAATATATTTTACAAAAAAAATATAACTTTTCTATTTTTTTTGTCCACCTACGAAAATTAATAATATTCAAATAAATAGACTCTTTATCCCATTTTACCATCAGAAATTTAAAATATTAGTTTATGTGTGGTATTTAAAAAAAATTCCGTATATGATTCTGCCTTTGCTTTTTGGAAATAATAACTAACCATTTTATTCCAATATTTAAAGCTAACAACATTAATTATTTTAACTAAAATATTATAAATTCGTTTTTCAGCATTTAAAAATTTAAAATCAAGATACAGCCAACCAAAATAATGTCAGCTACACAAAAAATCTATGTGGTTTGCAATAATAAAAACGCATTTCAATATATGCATGATTCACTTACTACTTCCAATATATCATAAACTATATCACATAAAGCCACCAAAAAAAGTTGCAACCAATAAACACTAACGTCTGTAGTTTAGGATTCATTGTATTATTAATTTTTTTGAAAAGCTTGGTGCTACAATACAAAAATCTCATCAACATAAGGTTACTAAATGTGTTTTTGTTTAACAAAATTGGATTAACTTAAATTGGTTTTCATAAATGTTGAGTTTAATCTCATCATTCTCATGTGTATTTTAGTGAATATGTATTTGAAATTTTAATGTAAAGGTTCTTGAAATATACTGAATTTTCCAAACCCTAAACCTATATACTCTTAAACTCTATATAAATTTTATATATTTTTCAAATCTACGCATATCTATATTGTTTAATACAAATTGAAACCAATTTGGAAATAATAATTTAGATATGGATTATAATTTGAAATGATCTAGAATATTTAGAAATATAAACGAATATTGACGCATATATATATAGGTAACAAAACTTAATGCATAACGAAACAATCTATACATGTAACAAAAATCTCTGTCTTTCTACGTATTACCGATTTAGAAATGTTTTTTAAAACATTGTAATATATTTTCTATTTTTTTGTTCACCTAAAAAATTAATAATATTCAAAATAAATTCTTTATCCCATTCTATTATCATAAATTTAAAATATTCGTTCATAATATTTACGGATCATAATAAATTATTTCTAAACTGTGAAGAATATACTTATCAACATGTGTTAAATACATAAATCATTAATTACAAAAAAATAGATTCATGAAATATTGTATGTTGAATCAGTTAAACATCACAGGTTAATGACAAATTTTTAGATTTTACCAGGTTCTATTGGTTTTTACCAGTTTAACTAAATCCAAACTGGATTATATACAGTCACTGGATTTACAGTTCGACCGCATATCTAAGTTAGGTACAAAACACTTCTAAAGTTACTTAAATCCTTACAAATTTTTACTATTAAATTAGTCAAAAAATTGCCAAATAAATCTTATATCTCACCAACTCAACAAATGTAACTCTTAAAAATACACACTGATTGGTTGGATTGTAAGTGGTAGTTTAAGTTTTAATCTATATCAAAAACTATATAAATTACCAATCATTGTAAGTAATTTTAAAGCTAAAATTATTAAAAAAGGTTGTACGAACCTAATTTTTAAAGTGAAAAATATTGTTGTAGAAATATTTTTTATCACTAGATTGTCGGCACTATGGATAAAAATTTATTAATTGTATGTAGTTTTTAAATTTACGATTTTTTAGGAGATAATTTAGATTTAGGCTCTATGGATCAGAAAAATTATAGAGTTAAAAACTACTTAAAACATACATACAATCTAGTGCCTACAAAAAACAAATTCTGATCCCTAGTGCCTAAAATCTAGCGATAAGAAATATATTCCTACATCAATATCTTTTTGCTTTAGAAAATAAGGTTCCAACCTTTTTTTGTCTTTAACTTTAAAAATTACTTAAAACATAATTGGTAATTTATATGGTTGTACATCTAATCTATTAAAACAGAAGCACAAATAAAAAATAACCCTTACTTTAACATAATATTTATAAGGAATGCCCCTTATATTATCCTTGCATCCAAACATCTAAACATTAATTCTTAACAAGAAAAAAATAAATCTCGGCTAAATCCATTAACAATCTTTTTCATTGGAATTGAAAACTTCATAAAAAGTGTATATGTGTTTCCAAATTTTAATAATAAAATCAGAATTATACATATATATAACATCAAATTAGTTTTATTTTTGATTCATATTCATATAAAATACCCAACTATATTTGAATTATAAAAAAGATAATAGTGTTAATAATTTCGATTATAATCTGAACTTATTCATTTACAATAACAAAATCATGTAACTTTCCATAACAATTTAATGACTAAAATACATACTAATAATTATTTCAAATGGTTATATATACAAACAAATACAATGTATTATTCATTTGTATGATATATATCTAATAATAATAACTTATGTAATTTATAAATTTAAAATTTTAATCACCATATAATACATATACACAGTTAGGTCTAGGACGGATCGAATATTCGGGTCATTTTAGGATATAAAGATTCGGATATGCATTCATCAGATTCGTATAATTATTTTTCGGATCCGGATATTGGGGGTTAGGATATTCAAACTAAAATCCGAATACACGCGGATATCCGTACCTGTTTACTTAATTAAAAATAAAAAAAAACTAACTATTAACCATCTATTTAGTCTATTTAAAATTATTATTTAAATAATCTTAAAAATCATTAAAATTTAATAAAATTAAAATTTCAGTTATTTTGTAGAATAGTATATATAATATACATAGATAACTATAATTTATTTTTAAATATTTAATATCCGGATCCGGATATCTAAACCTAAAATTTTACTATCTGAATTTGTACCTCGATCAGTCGAATCCGTAAAGTAACTATCAGGATCCCCGAATATTCGTTTTTCGAAGCGGATAGGATCCCAAATCGGATAACGGATATCGAATATTAAGTTTCAATCATATATACAGTTATATCAAACAAATTAGTTAAGATATTTGACATTCACAAAAATAACATTCGCGCGCCATCAAAGGCTAGTAGAAATTAAAGCTAAAACCACTACTTACAACGCAACCAACCACATTGTGTATTTATAATAGTTACATTTGTTGAGTTGCTGAGTTATAAGATTTATTTAGAACCTTGTGAACTAATTTAATAGTAGAGATTTTTAGGGATTTTAATAACTTTAGAAGTGTTTTTGTCTATAATTCAGATCTGCAGTCGAACTGTAAATCCAGTGACCACGTATAATCCATTTCAGATTTAGTTAAGCCGGTCAAAACCCAACAAAACCTGGTAAAATCTAAAAATTTGTCATTAACTTAGGATGTTTAACTGATTCAACATAAAATGTTTTATGCATCTATTTTTTTAATTAATTATTTTCGTATTTAACATATGTTGATAAGTATATTCTTCACAATTTGATTATTTATATGTTCTTTAAATATTACGAACAAATATATTGATTTTCTGATAAAAATGGGCTAAAAAATTATTTTGAATATTATTAAAGTTTTCAGGTGGACACAAAAATAGAAAATATACTAAAATATATTTCTAAATCGGTAATACGTATCAAAATAGAGATTTTTTTACCTATATAATTTTTTTCGTTATGCATTAAATTGTGTTACCTATATATTAGGAAATATATAGATATGTGGTACGGTCCTGGATTGGCCATCTGTCTAGGATCATTTGAAGGGATGAACGTAGGGTGACCTTGAGGCTACTAACACTCCATTTGGTTGATGGCCTTCTTTTCAGAGCAATGGAACGACTCCAAAGATGTGTTGCTACTCTCAAATGCAAGATACCCCTGGTTAGTGTCTGAGATGGATCACGAAAGATCACTCTATCTAGTGTGAGGTTCAATGTTATTAGGCTGAACAGAGAAAGCACAAGGAACAAGACAAGCTTTTGCTTAAAGTGTTTAGATTAATTGATCTAAAACTAAGCAGGTACACATCGTTATAAATCCAAAATAAAGCATAGATCCTAAACTAAGAAAACCCTAACATAAACCAAGATGGTTTAGTTTATCCTAATCCTAATTTACATTGGTTTATTCTTGATTGAAATCCTAAAAACAATTGTCTTCGGTTTGCTGGTTTAAATCAATTACAAATCGAAAATACATTAAACCAACATGCTGGTTTATCTTCTTTCTTGGTTATCGCCTCTCCCTCAGCCTCCAAAAATTTGACTAAGTGTTAGAAAGCTTCCTGATGGGTCTTGACTCTTTCTCGCGTGATTGACCCTTCTCCAAAGATCAATGGGTCTTGCTTCTGATTAGTAAGTTCCCTATGGGCTTTTGAGGCCTTAGTTTGTCCATCTCTTGTTTATACCCAATCCAGCTCATCTCTGATTCGTTGGTCTTTCTCTTCAAACCCACTTGGACAAAGAAACTGGTTTCCGTAGCTCAACATGAGCTCAGGAACGTATCCTTCATCCCTTGCAAGTTACTCGCCCAATCGGATGAAACTTTATCACCTAGGTAAGGTTCAATCAGCTCATCCTCCTAGGACTCGTCCAACTCCGTATGGTTTGATCCTTCTTCAGAGTCAACTGGCTCATCAAGCTCAGAGTGTCTTTTCGGTGTCTTGACTCAAGTACACCTTGTTGTTTTGTTGATGGATTGGTTTGTTGAGTTGTTGCTTATGTCATGTCCTTGGCCGCACAAAAGGATCCAAGTCAGCAATGTTGAAAGTGGAACTAATGGTGTACTTACCTTCAAGATCAGTCTGATATGCATTGTTGTTGATTCTTTTGATCACTTCGAAAGTTCCATCCGTCCTAGGCAGAAGTTTAGATTTCCTTTCATTAAGAAACCTTTCATTCCTCAAGTTGATCCACACAAGATCTCGTGGTTCATGTATTAACTCTCTCATGCCTTTGTTCTTCTTCCTTGCATACATCTTGGTACACTCTTCTATGTTTCTTTTGACCTGCTCATGTAAAGACTTGAAAAACTTGGCCTTTGCCTTTCTATCAAGGTTAGATTGTTCTTTCAAAGGTAAAGCAAAGAGGTCTAAAGGAGACAAAGGATTAAACCTATAAAAAACTTGGAATGGAGTGAGATTAGTACCCGAATGCATGGATATATTGTATGCAAACTCTACATGATGGAAACAGTCTTCCCAAATTCTAATGTTTTTACTTATGATAGCATGCAAGAGGGTGGATAAAGACCTATTAACTATTTCAGTTTGACCATCAATTTGAGGATAGCAATATAGTTTCCAACTTTCCCCACAAAGTTGTCCAAAAATGACTATGGAACTTTGAGTCTCTATCAGAAACTATAGTCCTAGGCATTCAATGCAACCTAAAAACCTCCCTAGAGAATAGATCAGAACCCATGATTGCATCATTAGTTTTATGACAAAGAATGAAGTGTACCATCTTAGAAAACCTATCAACTACAACAAAGATGCTATCTCTACCTCTCTTAGTCCTAGGCAATCCTAAAAAAAAATTCCATAAAGATGTCAACCCATGGTTCATCAGGAATAGGAAGAGGTGTGTACAAAGATGTTGGTTGTACCTTGGATCTGGCCAGCTTGCACACCACACACTTAGAACACACTTTCTCCATGTCCCTCTCCATGTTCGGCCAGTACAAATGTTCCGGAAAAGTGGTTAGTGTCTTGGCAATACCAAGTGACCCATTAACCCTCTTCCATGATCCTCCCTGACATACAACTCTCTCAAAGTACCACAAGGAACACATAAGCGATTATCATAGAAAAGAAAACCTTTCAATTGATAATACTTGCCACTGGAACGTTTCTCAGTGCCCTTATACACTTCCTCAAAGTCAAAATCATTAACATAACAAGACTTAGGTGTTCAAATCCCAAATATTTTGTTTCCATTGAAGTTAAGAGAGCATACCTTCTTGAGAGTGCATCTCCAACTAAATTCTCCTTACCTTGCTTGTAATGGATGAAGTAGGGAAATCCCTCAATGAACTTAACCCACTTGACGTGCCTCTTTTTCA